>SNQJ01S0009688.1:85706-97878 GCA_010110895.2 Picea sitchensis
TTATGGCATACTAAGGTAATGTCTAAGGCCTCCAAGGGATAACGTCCAGGTGGGAGGAACTAGTAACTCATCGTCTAAGCCTTCCAGAGTGACTCCAAAGGAAATTTCTTCTCCCTTCACTGTCTAAATTGGCCATCACGATCTCACCCCAGGATTGGGCTCTCTGCATCCATCCTTGGGATTCATGCCCTCATGAAGGTCTAAATTAATCATCTCTTCATGAATACCTATCCACCGAGAAATGTCCTACAAATACAAATAGGTACTCCCTCCAAGGGTCCACGAGTCACAAGTATCATAACAAGTAAGCCATATCTAATAATTAAACCACCCGAACATGTGCATCAAACCCCCCTTTTCAAACTAAACAAATGCTTAAAGACATTATAAAATTTGTGATATTTAGGTGTGGAAGGGGTGTCAAGGCATCCTATTGGGTCAATCATTCCCCAGGTCCAAGGTGTTTCCCGAAAGAAACCTATCTAATCCATGTGTGAGTGTGAAGTGGAGTGGGGTAAACTTTTGGGCATGGGGTTCATGACATATAAGGGTTTGTATTGTCTCATTTATGGGTTTCCTTGTAGAGGGTGTGTTACCCTTCGTCCGCGTTGCAACATTTTTCCAAGCCCATTTATTGCCATTAGTTAATTAAGGTAATTTGTTATAAATTTTTGTTACAAGCATTTCTCTTATTTTCTTTGATAAAAAAAAAACATATAAAACAACATTAGGCCTAAGTACATATTTCTTGAGGATTAATTGATATTTTTGTTAAGGTTATAAACCTAGGGTGATAATCTTGCCTATCTTTCCTTATCCCAACAAGATTCGAAAATGTTGGTATAAGGACTTCCATTCATTTTCATCACATTTATTTGGCGATGACACTGGAGAATTAATCCATAATTCTATGGTATTTGTATTTGTATTTTCTTTTTATTTTATGATTTCATTATATTTATTAAAATCAGAAATACAGTTCGCATTTTACATCGCTTGGCCATAGCCATATTCATTTCCACATTATGCATTAATTAAAATGGGGATTATAGTGGGGATGTTACATTCCCCCTCCTCTACAATTGTGCACTGTCCTCGGTGCACACTATTGTTGGAAATACTAGAACAACTGAGAGGGGGGGTGAATCAGTTGTTTATAAGCTTAAACAATATTATGCCTTTTAAATAATTATTAAGATTTCTTCATGTGTCATCAACAAATCATACAGCATATGGACATTAAGAGTAAAGATCATCAGTCACACATAAAATACACACAGAGACACATTTTCACGAGGAAAACCATAAAGGGAGAAAACCTCTTCTTCTTCGAAATGATAGGCAGTCTTTTTCTGTTCTGTAACGTACATCATTTACAATTGAGCACCAACTCAATGTAGAGACGCTACCTACGTTTTACAAGCTGGCTTGGCGAGGCTCAACTCTCGGACCTCTAACCTACTGAAGGAAGCAGCTCCACAACTCGAGCGCAACCGGATGGAAACACCAACTTCCAGTTACATGCCGGTGCATAGCAGGAGAACGAACTTTGTTTCTCCCTAGCACTCCTGCCACCCTAGTTTGCAGGCAGGATGGAAGCTACAACTTCCCCACGTGTTCAAGCACTTGAACCGAGGAATAGCAGAGTCATCTCGAGCACCTCTCAACCTCCCTAAGATATTAATGATTAAATAGAATTCAACTGCCGGGATAGTAGGTTTCGCACCAGATTTTACTTTGTTACGTAAATCTTGAAATGCCCCACTGGCCGCTTTGCTCTATCGTTACGCTTTCTGCTTACGCACTTTCCTTTCACATCGATTTACGCTGCCTTACGCTTTCTGCTCTATCGTTTACGCCTGCCCCGGCTGCTCCGTAGTTCTTCCTTCTTTTGACTTTCATTATTTCCTCGCACTACTTGTCCTTTTCTCCAATTCTCACAGCCTGATTTCATACGTATATCCAATTGGAGCTTCTCTCCTTAACTCCCTCTCTTTCTCCTTTGCTACTTGTTCATTTCTTTTTCCTTGAACAACCAACCCTTTTAATGTCACTTTCGTTTTCTTTATACATTACGCTGCGGCGGGTTACTTCCCATCTCCTTGGCCGAACAGCGACAAAATTTGTCGACAAAGCGAATAAGTCATGCAGCATGCTGAACTACTTCATAATGGAAATTACCCGTTTCACTAACGAGAAATCATACTCGGTGCGTTAACTATAGAGAAACGGTGGCCTTTCGTCGGTATTTGATCCAGCGGTTCCAGATCAATGGCGGAAGGATTCCACCATGTGATTTAAACCAGTGCGATGTCAAACTTCGCATAAAGCGATACGCATAATTACATATATCGGTCGAATCAACTATCCAGATGTAATTTTGGTTCAGCGGCTACGATTATGTCGCGATGCTCGCGCCAGCGATTTACGCTTTCATGTTGCAATCCACCTGCATCTCACGATTCGCGAAACTCGGCGAGTTTAGCCGGTCCTCTCTCTTTGCTTTCTTTATGACGGGGATGTGCTCCAGCGATTTCGGGTTCCTACCGTTGTCGAGAGATTTTGACATTGCGAGGTGGCCCAAGATTCAGGAACAGATTTCTTCATGCATAAATTCAATGGGTCAGATCACTTCTAGCTCAGTAAAACAGTTAGTCCAGGTTTTACTTTTTATCGAGATTACTCCCTTGTCGCGTTTAAAAGGCATGCAGTTATCTCGATCCAAGCGGTAGTGGTCTTTAACGGCAATCCAGGTTGAGTCATCTCCACAACCATACCAATGCCAGCTCCGCGCGGGGAATTCAACCGGTTGAGATCATTCTTTGCGTTAGCGAGCTCTGATCAAATGGTGAAATCACATATCAGCGATTTCGATTGTTTACGTTGTGAATGAACCACCGGGACTCATAAAACTCGATTCACGGTTAGCCGATGAAAATCAGCGGTCGGATCTCATTCTTATCAAGGCAGAGATTACATCAGCGAAATCGCGTATACGCGTTTGGAGTTCTTGATGTCGAGAGATTTGGCATTACAAAGTCCAGATCCCCGATACTCTGGCGGCGATGCAGGTTTGTTGCGTGTTAAATCTTGCGTGTCACTTTCGATTCATTGACTTTTATGTGCGCAGTGTTGAATGCGCCCGCATCATTGCACGGTTATTGCCATTGGACTCTTTGTAGGTAAGGAGTTGGATCGTGGTCCCAGATCCTGAAGTTGTCTGACGGTTGTCGACATTCGGAAGTCCGGATGGATCTTTACGTCTTCTTCTTCTCGCCATGAAACTCTTAACTGGCGGCGCGTTTTCTTCAATGTTGTTCCTCACGAGCTTTACGTCTGGAATCCCGAGGGTTTTTATCCTTCTTATCACGCGTCTTACTGATTGCCATTAAGTGACGAAAGCAACCATCAACCGATATTTTGTTTTGCTTGTTTAAAATATTTGCCAACAACTATGCCGATAGAAATATACAACTTTACATCATGATGCTTAAGAAATAAAATTATGTAATTTTACCTTCGACAACAATTCAAGCCAAAATCTCTTGTTTCTCTCAGCCGTTTGATCCAAAATGCACCCATTAACTATGATCCCCAACCCAAAGGAATGCGCACCCATTAGTTTTATTAGGGATAACCCAAGTAATGTGTCATTATTTTATCAGGGATATCAGCATAGGTGACCAAAACGTTTTAGATATGCCTTAGAACTTTAGCTGCCAAAAATGAGTCTTTCCTTTTTAGATTCTATTTTCTTCAAAATTGACTAAAATTTGTGGGTATTCCTCTGCATGGATTTCTTCATGCTTACATGTTGCATTTGGGACCGTATTAATGAATCCATTGGACTTTTACTAGCCCTATGGCTTTGTTCCTGGCGACACTTTGACTTTATGATCCAAGATGTGTATTAGTTCCACAATCCCCCTTCATTTTCCATCGGATCACGATTCTAATCAATTAATATGGTTGAACGAGGCACATATTTCTTTAATATTGATACATGAAAAAAATTATTTCACTCTCCTTGGATGCAATAAGTATTGCTTGCATGGCCATTTGGCCCTATCTTCTCTGACATTTTAAAATGCGATATCTGCCAACTTTTTTGGGCAGCAACTAACAATGAAGCTGGCTTTCACTTTCACTTTTAAGAAAACATACCTACCCACTTTAAAATCTCTAAAAATATGTTTTCTTGCCGCATAACTTTTCTATCGCCTTAGGAATGCTAAATTTTATTTAGATGCTACGTTTTTTCTTCCATTTCCTTTAAAAATTTCGGCCCAATGATAACTTTGTCTGCTAGGTTATCCCAACTCCCTGGTGTGTTATTTACTTCCTACCATACAATGCTTTAAAATGGGCTCATTTTAGTAGTCTTGGTACCATTATTGTAAGTAGAATTCAACTAAATTGATATAGTATTCCCACTTGGATGGGTGGTCCATCACATATATTTCGAGCATGTCTTCAATTATTCTAATAATCCTTTCGGTTTTCCCATCGACTTTGGGTGATAAGGTTGTGCTAAGATTTAATTTATCTGAAATCCCTTGAACAATCCTTTTCAAAAATTAGAGGTAAACTTTGGATCTCTATCACGAACAATTGCCTTAGGCATCCATGTATCCTGGAAACTATCCATGTAAATATTTGTTATATTTGTTGTCTTGTGTGTTGCCTTCATAGGAATAAAATGATAATGCGAGAGTTTGGTTAATTTATCAACGAATACCATGATGGAATCATATTGCTTCACTATTCCAGGAATCTTTGCTTAATGAAAAAGGAATTGTAACCACTTCCCATTTCCACTTTCGGGGAATGGATGTGGTTGTAGCATTCCTAGTGGATGTCTATGTTATGTTTTCACCTTTTGGCATTTTAGACACGTTGCTATGTAATTATCCACTTCCATCTTCATTCATGACCAAAGTATTGGCTGCTTACATCTACAATTTTATTTTGATACCTTGGGTTACTTGGTATATGGCATTTATTTCCCTTAGCACTATATTTTTCAACTATCCTAAATTTGGCATATATATTTATCCTTTTTACACAAGGATTCCATCCTCTTTCAACTCATAATAATAAAAAATTATTTGTAAATTGCCTTGTAGTAATGTTTCTTTTATTTTTACATATTGTTGGTCTAAATTTTCAGCTTCTAAAATTTATCTTTTAAATTTGTGTTGAACATGCTAATGGTTGGAATATTCACTTCATGAGATCTTTTTGTTGAGTGCATCAATCACTTGATTTTCTTTGCCTTTTGTATGCTTAATTTGAAAGTCATATTCACTCAAAATTCCAACCATCTAGTTTGTCGGGCATTTAATGTTGGTTGTCCAAACAAATGCTTCAAACCACCGTGGTATTTCAACAAAGCTCAAATATTCAACCCATGAGGTAATGTCTCCACATTTTCAATGCATGAACAATTGATTCCTAACTTCAAGTCATGTGTATCATAATTCCCTTTCATACTGTTTTAATTTTCTAGACTCTTATCATACATGATCCTTTTGTGAGGGACTCCACTTGGAGCCCTTCCTTGCATGCATCGTTTCACACTAAAAAGTCTTCATCTAGATCCACAATATTCAATATTGGTGCACATGTTAAAATACCTTTCAACCACTCCAAAACCAGAGATGATTTTAGGGATGGAAATTTATTTTAAAATGTAGAAACCAACTTGGCCGAATATTACTAATCCTTCATCTGTCAGCTATAAATGTTTGGCGATAAATTTTTAAATATTAAATTTTAGGTATTTTATATAGTTTTATAAAATTTTGGCGATTTTTAAGGTAAAATAATTTTATGCATTATGGGAATTTGGAAGTGAATTTTTTTTTAAAATACTGAATCTCATTTTGGAAAAACCATGGAAAAGGAAAATTAGCCCATGGGCAAAATTTAGCCCTAAAATCATCATCTTTGAAAACTTTCTTCACATTTTGAGGTCCATTCAAAATTCCCACTCCCTTCTTTTTAAAAGAGGTGATTGGGCTTGCAATATTTGAAAACCATTTATGAATCTTCGGTAATAACTAACAAGACCCATGGCGATTGACCTTTGTCACATTTCTTGGCATTAGCCATCCTCTAATAGCCTCCTATTTTCTCAGGATCAATTGTTATCCAATATGTTGAAATAATATGCCCCAGTGAGTGAAACATTTTTGATAAAGATGCACTTACTTAGTTTGGCATACAATTTATGTGCTCTCTCTGAAACTTGCGGTTCTTAGGTGTTGTTCATGCTCTTCTTTTTTACTTGAGTAAATGAGAATATCATCCAAAGTAATTACAACTTGTTCGGATATTCATTGAACACTCCATTCATCAAGCACATGAAAACAACCGGGGCATTTGATAGACCAAATGACACTGTGTGAATTCATGAATGCCCATATCTTGTTAGATGTTGTCTTGTTGTTATCCTCTTTATTTATTCTCACTTGATGTTAACTGATCTCAATTCAATCTTGGAAAATATTATTGCACCTTTGAGTTGATCAAAGAAATATAATCAATCCTTGGGAAAGGATATTTTTCTCTATTGTGACCTTATTCAAGGTTGTATAGAGTATTCATGGCCTTAGGGTTCTATCTTTCTTCTTTAGAAAAAACCCGGCGAGAGACTCTCAAGATTGACACACTTGGGTGTATATACCTTCTTTATCATCTCTTCAAGTTGCATTTGCAATTATTTTGATTCTAGTGTACCCAATCTGTAATGTTGTCTTGGACACTAGGCAACTCGGCACCAAATCGATAGAAATCAATGTATCTCTTTGGTGGCAATCTTGGATTTCTAAAACATCTTCAAAATCTTTCAGGACAGGTGGTCTCCAATACTTGTCACTTTATCTCTGGTTGCCTCTTCCATATGAAGTGCGCAAAAATTTGACATCCCTTCCACAAGAGCTCTTTTTCCAATTTGCATGAATGAAATTTCTCTAACAATTATAGCTCTTGGAATGCTTTGAACCATGCTACACTTCCTCATCGAGACAAGTTATTGTCTTGTAAAAATCTAGGACATTATGGTGTTTCTCCAAGAAATCCATGCCAATTAGACAATCCATATGAACTTAAAGGTATGATGTTCACATCTACCTTTAGTAATTAATCCATTCATGTCTATTGGACAATATTTAACCAACTCATTGATATTTCTTTTAGCCTGACTGACTATACGAACTAACCAAGATTGCTTATGCTTACTTCTTTACGGTGAAATCTTTTAACATTGTTAGAGTTTATGTAACTATGGATAGCTTCGGAATCAATTAAAATTGATATGGGTTGTGGTTATCAATCTCCTTCTACTTCAATCATGGGGATTAATAGCGCTTGCTTGTTGTCCAAGTGCATAAATCCTTGGCATGCTTCCTCTCATTTATTCCATCGATTCAACCTTCTAAATGTTGTGGAAAATCCTCACATTCTTCCACCTTTGTGAGGGAGATCCCTATATAAAGTGATTTCTCTCACCATTATCCCCAATATTGTGGGTTGACATGGCCTTTTCCCAAATGAATCTGTTTGTCTTATGCTCATTTTGGGTGGAATTTCCTTATTGATTTGCTTGGAGTTTTTTTCTTGAAAAGGGTGGCTTAAAACCTTTCTATCTTTTCTCCTTTTTACCTTTCATTTTGTCATTCCAAGTCTTTTGGAGACCGGCCTCCCCACAACTTTTTCTCATAAAGATGTTTTCTCTCCTTATGGCCTCTTCCAAAGAGTTCTAGGGTTATCACTATTTAATATTTTTTTTCCTTGTAGGGTAACCCACTTAGAAACTTTGTATTTTAATATTCTCATGGTTTATGAAGTCCTCATAGTTCAACAATTCCAAGAACCTCTTCTCATACTCATCCATTTGTCATACTTCCCAACCGAGTTCAAGAACTCTCATAGCCTCTTTAATAATGAATTCTTATACAAATATTTCTCTTGGAAATATCCTTTGAACTACTAATGGGAACCTTCCTCTCATCAAAGGTGTTTTTCTTAAGTTGATCCCACCATGGTTGTATTTCACTTGCAAGTGGTAGGTTGCAATTTGTGTTTCTACCCTAGAGGGATAATCATGCAACAAGAAATATTTATTTATTTCCAACAACCAAGCCTCAACCTCTTCTCCCTTCCTAGGGTTATCATATTGTATATTTCCTTTGGGGAGGGAAACCCACTTAGAAACCTTTGTATTTTTGCTTCGCCATCGTTTATGAAGTCCACATACTTCAACAACTTAAAGAACCTCTTCTCATATCATCCATTGTCATACTTCCCAACTTGAGTTCAAAGAACTCTTTCTAAAATGCTCTTTAATAATAGACATTCTTATACAAATATTTCTCTTGGAAATATCCTTTGAACTACCTCAATGAGACCTTCCCTCTCATCAAGGTGTTTTTTTCTTAAGTTGATCCCACCACATGGTTCATGCTCATACAGGGTGGTGGAGTTTGCAATTTTTTCTACCCTAGAGGGATAATCACATAGCTGGAAATGTTGTTATTTAATACTGACTGAGGCCTCGGCCTCTTTTCCCTTCCTATGCTCACCATTGATTGTTTGTGGCCTCAACCTCTTCTCCCTTCCTATGCTCACCATTGATTGTTTGTGGCTTGATTTTCCTGAGTTCACCTTGCAATATGTCTCCCTCGAGCCTTCTCCTTTGTCTCCTCATAGGGGACATACTTGGGCTAATTCCTGGCCCTGAACTTAGATGAGCTTTCCTAATGGATTGCTTTGGGAAATGATGGTGTCTGCTCATTCTCTTTGACGTCCTATCATTCCCATGCTCATCCCTTTTGTTATGGGATCTGGATGATGTCATTTGTATAGCACTAGTTGCTTTCTTTGTGCCAGAGTATTTATTGGCTTGCTTCTACAACATGTTCAAACTTTGAAGTATATTTTCCTGTGATTTCATAATATTCTCATTATTTGTCTTATAGACCTGCACTTCTCTTTGCAAACTTCTGATAGTTACAGGCTCCAACCTCTCTCTTCTTCCTTTAGAATGTGTCTCGGCATTTTTCATGTTAACATGTAGACCTCTTAATTCCTCTCCATGATTGTAGGACACTTGGGCATCTTCCATGGTTGTAGTTCTCATATAAGAAACAAAATTGCCTTCCTGTACCTCTAAATTCTGCAAGAAAATGTGCATGAAAATAATTTTTTGTTAGACAAAAATATACATACATACAATTATGGAAAAGAATACAGTTTTTTCTTTTATTTAATGCCACCAGTGAACTTATTTTTGCATTGACTATAACTTGAACTACCCAGATCAATTTTATGGGTTGATAGATAGAATCACCTGCGTGTTTTGGTGTAACGACAACCGTACTACCAACAGAGTCTAAGGTCCCTAACATAGAAGGATTTGTCTTGTGGTCGGTATGGAAAAAAAATCCCACCGTAGAGGGATAGGAGGCATAGCTTGTTATATTAGAAAGAGAATTTCTCCTCACATTCATCTTCATAAGATTGACCCTCTCATTCAATACATTTGGATAGAAATTTCATACACCAATGCTAAGAAGATGTATATAACAATTTGTTTTTTTGCACCTATTAATTCTACTTTTTATAAGAAAAATAATCTAGATAACAATTGTCCCTATAATAATTTAGAACAAGATATTTATAGTTTGAAAAATGAAGGTAATATCCTCTTGCTGGGAGACTTTAATGTTAGGACTGCAACTAAACAAGCTACTCTTTTAAGTACTGATTCCAACCATAATCCTTTATGGCTAGATGAATACCTTGTTTTATCTAATAGCTACAAAAGAAGCTCTGAATTCCTAATTGAGAATTTGTTTGGTACTGAGTTGGTCAAGCTCTACAGCTCTCAAGACCTAATAATTTGCAATGGAGTAGTGAAGTGGCCAAAATCCAACCAAATGACTTGTATTCATGAGCTATGTAGTAGTGTTGTAGATTATGTGATATCTGATATCCCCGTTTCCAACCAAATAACAACTTTTGACCTTTTAAATGACCATGAGCCTGACTCTGATCATAAACCTTTAACCCTAATTCTAAACTTTTTCATGCATAGGAGCGCCATTGAAGATAATTATGATAATCAAAGGAATTTGCGCTTTGAAAAAAGTAAAGTTGACATTTTCTTAAAGGATTTAAATAGTAAATTAAATCTCCTAACTTATAAGGACAACATTGCATAACTCTATTATAATTTTACAACTACCCTTTCCACTTATATTAACAGTTCTCTTTCGAGGTGTCCTATAAAAAGAATAATAGAACGACCAACCCTTGGTATGATAAAGAATGTAAAATCGCTAGGAAAGCCATTAGGGATGCTTCTAATGAGTCCTTAAAACTTGATAAGATCAATACGTACAAAGCCCTAATTAAAAGAAAAAAAAGACACTATATCAATAAAAGACAAGAACAACTTTCACAACTATATAAGTTAGATCCTAAGAAGTTCTGGAGCCAAATTCTAAACCGCAATACTAAAGAAAATAATAGGATTCCCTTAAGGGACTGGAATTCCTACCTTAAAAGTATTTACGAGTTCCTTAATGCCATGGACACCATTCCTATTGTCCCTACAAAGGAATAATTTTTTTCTTTAGATGACATAGAGTTCGGGGTTAAGCGGCTTGCAAATGGGAAAGCTAAGGACATTGAAGGCTACCAAGATGAAATTTTTAAAATCAGAGGGCTAATCCTTATCCCTCACATACACAAGCTCTTCAATTTAGTAGTCAAGCAGGGCTTCCCTAAACCCTGGACGCAAAGCCTCGTTGTTCCTATTTTTAAAAATGGGGATAGAAACATTCCCTCTAAGTATAGGACCATTATGATTAGCCTGATTTTAGCCAAGCTTTATGGAATTATTTTGGAAAAGAAGATTAGCCTTTAGCTAGAAAGTCATGGCAAAAGAGCTAAAGGCCAGGCCGAGTTTAGGAGATATCATTCAACTGTGGACCATCTTGTTACCTTTATGATCATTGCAGAGGAGTTCCACAATACTAAAACCAATCTTTTTTGTTGTTTTGTTGACTTTAGAAAAACTTTTGACATGGTTCCTAGGAAAAACCTTTGGAATAGGTGGGAAGAGATAAAAGTGCCTCTCGAGTTGAGGGTTGTTACAATAAGAATGTATGAGAATGTTATTGCTAAGTTTAAAAACATTGAGGGTTGGTCAAAAGAGATTAACTGCAATATCACAGTCAAACAAGGTTGTCCCTTGTCCCCTACCCTTTTTGGCATATACATTGACAAGTTAGAAGATTGCTTGGAAAAAGTAGGTTKTCGGCCATACTCTCACTGGTATAGTCATCAATCTTCTTCTTTATGCCGATGATATTGTTCTTATGGCAAGGAATCCCCATGATCTTGAAAACCAACTAAGAATCCTCAAGGATTTTTTGCTCCAATATGGGTATGACTGTTAGTACTGATAAGACTAAGGTCATGATTATTAAATCCAATAAGATCCCTTATGATACCTTTGTATACAGAAACAACAACTTGGAGGAAGTGAATTCATACAAATATCTTGGAATTGATATTCACCACAAGATCAATTGGAATTATAACATTCAAAAAAAAGATTATTGGGGGATGGAAAGTTTATTATGGGCTTGAAAACAATTGTAAATCAACTGATCTTTGGAGTTGGGATAAGAAGAAACTCCTATTTGAGACTCATGTTACAACTGTTATTCTTTATGGATGTGAAGTTTGGGGCTGTAGTATCTCTTGTGAATCCTGGAGAAAGATAGAGCAAATACAAAAGAATTTTATAACCTATAATCTCAAAATTAAAAGAAATATGCCCTATCCCATCCTCCTCTTAGAAACAAGCCTCTCCCCCATTGAGAGCATGGCTATGACTAGATAGCTAATGTATAAGAACAAATTAAACAACATGGAAGACAAGAGGCTTCCTAAAATTGCTTCAAAATCGAGTCATAACCACCATCGACTCAAGCGAGGATGGTATAAAGATGCATGGTCTTGGCTAAACTATTGGGGAATCATGGAAGACACCATTTTGCAGAATAAATATACTATTAAAAAAAATGTCAAATCAAAATTTAAGGAGAAAATGTGGTGTGATAAAGAGTTAGAGGAAAAAATAAAATTAAGGTATTAT
>SNQJ01S0009688.1:115635-135708 GCA_010110895.2 Picea sitchensis
ACAACAGTGGTCTTGGATTTAGAAGGAGTAATGTGTATAGGTAGAAGGGCCATCCTATGCGAGCCATGACCAACAGTAGCAGAGTGATAGTGGACAGGGAGCAAGTAGCTCCGGAGGTTGTGCAGACTCAGAGGGAGACCGACTTCAGAGGGAGTCTGACTCTAGAGGGAGTCAATAGGCTCAGAGGGAGAGTCAACTGTTCAGAGGGAGTCAACCTTCAGGTGGGGGAGAGGAATCTTCCAAGACTTTCAAGAAAGTGTCATGGGTTGAGATGGCCGGGTAGGATGCTCAGAAGCGGGAGGCTTTTAGGAGCAGGGTGTCTTCCAAGAAGGGACCATGCCATACATTAGGATTTGCTTCGGTGATAAAGGGAGCAACCAATCAGGTGGATTGGAGAGCAACCGTGGTAGCGGATCTAGTCTGGGAGACAGAGCCACTTTCAATGTGGGAGACATAGTTACTTCCAAGAGATATTGGAGTGGGTAAGAATACCTTCCTCGCAAAGAGGGAGTGTTAATGTTTTGTAGCTTCGGGCATGTATTCTCACATGGCCTTGGTGTCGAGCATGTTGGAGTCTTTGTTGGCACCTCATTGCACTTTCGTTACAGTGAAACCGCCCTTGGATTGAAGCTGAGGCTTCATGGGTTTGTTGACGGGCTTTGTGGGCTTGTGTTGGGGCTTCACCCACATAGAAAGTCTATTTTAATGTTGAGTTGTTTAAGGGCTTCTCACACACCCCACTAGTGTTGTATATAAAGGAGTTCATGTGAGAGATGAAACACAAGGTCATTGTGACATTGATCTTGGAGAGGAGTCTTAGTGACCTCAATGCAGGCACTTGGTGGCTTCAGTCCAACCATGGAGAGAGGCTGCTAGGCCTCAATTTTGTTGTTTTGTTCTTTGTTTAGGTAGGTACCATGAGGAGGAGGACTGAGTAAGGCTGGAGCGGGTCTGTGGGAGGCTCGACTAGCCTAGAAGAGGCCAACTGTAGGCCTAGGGAGGGGCAACCGTAGGTCTTGGAAGGATGCCAAAGCCAAGGAGAAGCGTGCGATTGACTGTTGGAGGGCTCGACCAGCTAAGATAGGGAAGTCACATGCCTAGGAAGAGGCTTAACTAGGTGGAAGAAGGCACCCACATGTGGTTGGAGAGTTCGGTCAGTTAGGGTAAGGACATTAACAACCTAGGAGCCTATGTCAGCAGTGAGGAAGGCTGGTACAATAGAGTTTGAACGTTGGAATAGTCAGGATCAGTGGGCTGATTGGAGGGCTGTTACAGGAGTTTTGGGACAGTCCATTAAGGAGTTGTTATAACAGTCCTGGAGCAACTCCTTAGGCAGCTTGAGGGTTGATACAATCAAGAAGACTTGGGGCAGTATTGAGGTAGCCCTTGTGGACTAGGACAACATTTTGGTGGGCCAGAACAACAGTCTTCTGGGGCAGTTTTGGGACAACCATTGAGGGCTGTCACAACCAAACAAGGAACTGAGAAAAGGGCTGGAAGGACTCAACCACAGTTCAATGAAGTACAAGCATGGAAACCAAGGAGGGTTTCAAGAGTACTGTAAGGGTTTTTTGAGTTTATGATTTCCTTTGTTTTGGCATTTTCTATTGTGTAAGAAAACGACCATTGTCCCTGGTACGGGAGCCCATTGTTCCGAGTTTAAGAACAAGTGATTTTGGGCATTGAATTTTTGTGTACTTTTGTATGATTCAATTGTTGGTTTATTTTCCACTGTGCTAAGTTGTTAGGCATCTCAGTGTGTTCATGTTCATAGTTCAAATTGTATTGTGTATGCTCTTGAGAACCTAGACCAGACTTGAGGTGTGTGTGCATCGAGTCTGGGTGTATGTTGAAATCTAACACTCAATGACTCAAAGGAACCCCATGTTGAAGAGTCCTAGTAAAATGAACCAATAACTAAGGTTGTTGTATATTGCTACCCACACCACTTGGAGAAACAACAATCATCAAGGCAAGGGAGTTGGCATCAACAAACTTATGGACCAACATGGAACTGGAAAGGCAACCAATATGGAGGTACATAGAGGCCTAACAACAATGCATGGATATATCATAGTAGCACAACAACCCCATGGCACCAAAGGAGTAACCAAAATCAAGATCGAGGTGACAAGGCAACATTTGGACCCCAAGTTCACATTTGACTAGGATGGATGGATGCTCGTGCTTGGTAGTAGTTGGCTACATTGCTTAGTTGATCATATTGTATGGCTTCTCTGCATGTTTTGAGGATGAAACATGAACAGGGAGATGGAATGTAGTGTACCTAGGGGGGATAATATGGGGTACCTAGGAAGGTCTCCAAGGGGGATAATGATAGATAGTTGGCATAATGTGAAAACAATAATTGTAAGAAGGCTTACTAGAAGGTTCCTTCACTATAAAGTTCCTAGGAGGTTAGATAGAATTATATAAAGAGTAGAAGCAATGTAATGGGGGGTATTGTGAAGTATATTGTAATTGTAGCAAGCATTGCCTGTGGAGTGATTTCCTTCCTTGAGGAATAGTTAATGGTGTTACCCTACCTCAAGGGTTTTCTCTACAATTCTAAGAAGGGTTTTCTTAGATTTATTGAATACACTACAATTGGCAGTGGGAAAACGATAATTGTAAGAAGGCTTACTAGAAGGTTACACCTACTAGGAGGTTCCTTCACTAGAAAGTTCCTAGGAGGCTAGATAGAATTATATAAAGAGTAGAAACAATGTAATGGGGGGTATTGTGAAGAATATTGTAATTGTAGCAAGCATTGCTTGCGGAGTGATTTCCTTCCTCCAGGAATAATTAATGGTGTTACCCTACCTCAATGGTTTTCTCTACAATTCTTGTGTTCACTCTTTTGTGTTTATGGTGTGAATGATTTGCTTTATTTCTAAAGTTAAGGGCTTCTCTTCTATCTTCTATTTTTAGATCTATTGAGTACACTACAATTGGTAGAGAAAACCCTCGAGGTAGGGTAACACCATTAATGATTCCTTAAGGAAGTAAATCACTCCACAAGCAATGCCTTCTACAATTACAATATACTTTACAATACCCCCCATTACATTGCTTCTACTCTTTAAATAATTCTATCTAACCTCCTAGGAACTTTCTAGAGAAGGAACCTTCTAGTAAGCCTTCTTACAGTTATTGCTTTCACACGATGCCACCTATCTATCATTATCCCCCTTGGGTACCCCCCTAGGTACCCCATATTATCCCCCCTAGGTACACTATAGAAAGGAAGGAGTTCCATTCTTATTGTATTGTTTATTGTTCCATAGTTGAGCAGAGTGTTTGGGAGTTTGATTTTGGAGCATAATAGAAGAAATGGAAGATCCTGTAGCAGCTGTATTGGCCATAGTGTCCATGGCAACTCTATAGTGAGACTGAGTGCACTTTTTTTGTATTTGTATTTCATAACTGAGAAGAAAAGAGCAAGGCATAGGCCTTACTTTCTAGCTGGGTTTTTCCCATTTTGGGTTTTCCCAAGGTACATCTTGTGTTCATTGCATGAACGGTGTGTTCTTTGCTTAGCCTCTTTCATTTCAGTTTCAGTATTTCAGTGTTTTGTGCTTTAAGATAGTAATATTAAATCTGAAATATGAAGTAAAACATTGCAGAATAAGAGATTGTGGAATATTTTAAGATTTGCTGTGACAAAGTATTCTGGTGGAATATCCCGGAGAACCCGATCTTGCTCTTGAAGATCTTCATTAGAGTTATTCTTGAATTTGTCTAGTATTAGAAGTGGTACAAGGTGTGCGTCCTGTGATGTTGCATCTAGAACCCTTTCCTTCTTGATATCTCAAAGCCCAGGCCGAATCAACTCTCCAGCAACAGGTTGAGAGGTGTGCGGGGTACCCATCCTTGGAATATTCAGAAAGTTTTCAGTACCATCAACCCTAGCAGTCACCAAATCCAATTTTGCTTCAAGTGCTTGTTGTGTAGCTTCTTAATATTGCATATATTCTGACATTCCACCTTCCATTGCATGTAGAATGCAAATCTGGCTACAATCTTGAGCATATGTTTGGTTCCCTCCTGAGATTCCACGAAAAGATTTTCCTCCCACATTTGATGCCACTAACTTCATTGCAGGGTTGACTTAATCACCTCCTATTGTGCCTTGGTCAAGCCTTTCTCAAATACTTGCATCTGTCTTAGAAGGTCCCCTAACTCACACATCACACACCTTTGGCTGCAGCACTGGCTCGCCTCAAAACAGAAATGCATCCAAAGCAAAGGCTCTCTCCACCTTGACTAGAGACTCACTTCCCACACTACAAACTTGCACAGGGAAGATTGAAGTCGAGAGAGGTGAAGCCTCCAGAACCAATACATCAAAGCCAAGGGGTTATCCTCAGACCCTAGGGATAATTGAGCTCAACATTTCCTCTGGGTTCCCACACCTGCCACCCCTAACAAGATGCTAGATATTAACAAAGCCATCTTATTTTTAATATGATGTCATTAGTGCAAGAATATTGGCTAAATCATTATCTAGGCCTAAAGGTGATTTATATTTAGATGTTGGCATAGTACCTTCACTTTCTATTCATGAGAATGGGCATTTGGGTTCAAATCTCATTCTATGCTAGTCTGACTATGCATCAGATTGAGTCTTTTATCTACTAGTAATTAATTTGTCAATGCTATGCTAAATGAATAAATCATAAACAATAAGGAAAGAGTTAAATCATAACTTCTAAGTAGTGTAAACAATCTAGACAATGGCCTTCTTGCTAGCCACTATGAGATTACCAAAACAAATATAGGGTAGGACAAGCTCTTGTTGGCCACTATTAGCTCAAGGAAAGGAATGCTCTTTAAACAAACACGAAGCTATGAAGCGTGAGATAATAACCAAACATGAAGCTATGCTTGCTCTCTAATTCCAAGAGAAAAATATAAGCTTCAAGAGCATAAATTGGCTAAGAATTTCAATTAAATGTGGCATTTCAAGCATGTACAAATTAGAGGAGTTTGAGGGCAATGCAATGCATCTGTTATGGCAAAATCAAAATTGATACAAGCTTTACTAAATAATGTGATTTGAAGATAAGATTATCTATCTTGATGAAAAATGATCTCATATAATTGATTTGGCTCACCTCACATCAATTGTTTTTTTAAACCCCATCCTCCCCTATCAATTTGGGCATGCATTTGTAATTAGTAAATTTCCATAATTTAGATCATACCTTGGATCCTAAACCACTTACAAAGCAAAATCAGTGAAATTGAAACATCTAAATCATAGTTGGGGGCATCTTACACCTAAGGGCTAAGTCACATGACACTAGGATACAAAATATGCAAGACATGTGGATATGAGTATCTAACACGAGACATGTTAACTGTCAAAATGCGACACATTTTCTCTCTCTCTATATATATATTACAAACTACAAATACAAAAATGAAATATAGGCATAAAGATCCAAATGTTTTAGAAAATGTACAAAATATTGATACAACTGGTTACTACATCAATGATGATCAAACACAAGAAATTAGAATATTCAATACACATAAAATAAGGGTTTAGAAACTAGAACCATAAACTTGAGTTTTCTCATTTGTGTCATTTGATGTCATCAAAATCAAAATGTATTACATAGATACTAAATCATTGATACTATAGATGGAATTGCCAATGCAAATACAAAATACGGTAAATACTAGAACTGTAGATGGAAGAATCTCATAGCTTGTCAATGGTACTCCATGTCGGAATCATCAATATAACCACCACTACCATTGTGCTCTCTTTGATCCTTGTCCTTCTCCTCCATTATATCCAATCCAAGATCTGCATTCTTTGGTGTGGAAAATAACCTCTCAAGAGGATCACCATCATCAAAAGTGACCGGCTCTAGCACTGGTTCATTAAGATCCAAGTTGGCTAATGCCAACCCAATGTTGTTGTCCAAACACATATCATTAGGGAATACATCCCACATCTTTGTCTTTCCCTTCAACCACTTGTCCCTCATCTTGTAAATAAGATGGAGGTTTGAGTGCACACACACCATTGTTTTTGCTTTGGACTACTCAAGCCTGCTCTTCTTCAAAGCGTGCAAATTCCCATATGTGCTCCAATTCGTCTTGCAAGAAGAGGATGAAGTAACCTAAGAGAGGAGCCTCTGGCCAACTATTGTAGAATAGTACATGCTGCTCCATGAGTTCCCCACCAAATATAGGGCTTCTTAATCCCTCTTTCTATAAGTACATCATAGCCCCCAAATTTCCCAGTGCTGTGGAAAACTCTATGAGGCCCTACTCCACCTCATCAAGGGAAAACTCTACGAAGTGTTGGTGTCTGACATGTGGGGACATTGCTAGGGCATGTGTCGGACATTCATTTGACATGTGTCCTATTTTTGGACACATGTCAAACGTGTGTCCAACATGTGTCCTAACATGTTATGTTCCTGACACATGGACATACAGGCCCCAAGGAGTGTCCCCTGTTTCCTGCTTTTGTTCAGACTCCATTCAAAGGATTAGAAATTTCATATTACGTGATTTAAAAAAATTATTTAGTGCTATTTACAGTATACAAGTGCAAAATTGGGAACTCACAGAAGTGCTATTCCCAATAGCAGTAAACTAAACCAATCCATTGCATACTTGGAATTCAGTGACTACGTACTTTATTTGGCAAGGTAAGGTTGATATAGTTGCCCAAAAATTTTCAGTATTATAGTCATAGCGACTTTCCATTTTTTCTATTTGGTATTGAGTTTGAATTTGTCATCTCTTGGACACTAGAGAGATTTTCATTTGTTTGGTATAAACGTAGGCAGACATGGTAAATTTCTCTTCCAGTTTAGAGTTTAAAGATGACAATATGAGCCATTTAATGTTGCATCATATACAAAGTTTAATCAATTTTGGATGGATAAAAAGTAAAACCTAAAAGTCAAAGTCGGTTCATTAAGCTTCATCTTTCCATCAATTTTGAAGAAATTTTGTTATGCCATGATTGCAAAAGGAAATGTGAATCTTCAAATAGAAAATGGAGAGATTCTTTAAGCATCACTTGGATTTTGAAGGCAAGCGTATTTCCTTTTCTCCTTTTCTTGCTATTTTGTTCTTATGATTTATTTGAATCTGTCACACAGGCTGCATGGCAGCATTGGAAGCTGAGCACTATTTGCAGGAGATAGGGGGACAGGAGGGCAAGTATAGTTGATTATGCTAGAAAGCATAACTACTTTTACTCGGGAATTTGACAGTTCTTGATTAAAAGGATGGCCAGTATTAGTGGCATTTATACATGTTTGCTAGTTTTAATGTCTAGGGCTTATATTTTTTGATCAGCCCAATTATTTCCACTTTGATTTTCGGGGAGATGAGTTCAAATAGACATGGATAGTAGCATTGAATGGTCATATGCCAATAAGTGTCCAATTTGCTGACATATAAAGTACTTGTATTGATTACTTTCATTAACTTTGAAAAGTGGCTTGCTTTGCCTTTCATTGTATTAAGAACTCTACAAACTTTACAAATAGCGTGGTCATTGTTCGCTATGTTAACTTCACCATATTTCATAAATTAGTACTGGGATATATTTTATATGCATTTCAAAGAAATCCCCACGAAGAATTTGTCTACATTCATTAATGTAGATTAATAGGCACGAAAAATGCCATGGATCTATGTGCGGGGGTGATATCTTAGACTTGAACGGATTGCAAACTTTTGTAACGGCGACGACTGGTTTCTTCCTGGTATTTGTTTTGTTTCAATCATTACTTGATTAACCACGTAGGAAACCAATCACTTTCCATGAAAATGTCATAGTTTCATTGTGTCAAAGTGCTTTAGTGCTGAATCCATGATAGATGAAACGTCATGGGTTTTTTTGAATGTTTTTTTATTAATTGTTCAATTTAGATGCCTCAATGTACTCGGATTATCAAATGCACCTAAATTTGCCATAACTCTTCTCTTAATAACCACAACTAACACCATCCATTGCTCTAGTGGTGCTTTTGTTTCTTGTATTGGTAAACTCTGTACCTCCATCAAAACCAATGTTCATTGCACAAAAGTGGCATTGGTGTTCACTATACACTATAGCCTAAAATTGCACCTATTTTCAATGTCTATATAACATGCAAAAATGGTTGATGTCAAAAAACACACCACAAAAAATCCCAAAATTGGACACTTACATAACAATTAACAATCCTTGTTAACATGTAATGTTATTAATGCAAAAAATATGCCACTAAAAAAAGGAGCTTACTAAAATATGAATGAACTTGCAATGCCCAAAATAGTAACTCCTGTCAATGTCAAAAAACATGCCAACAAAAACTCTAAAACTGAACACTTAATTTCTTTTCCTATCAACATGTAATGTTGGTAATGCCAAAAAACGTTCCAAAGCTTAATAAAATATGAATGTATTTGCAACATCCAAAGTATTCACTACAATTTATGCATGATGTAGTAGACCAAAAACTCAAGACCAGAACATAATGGTGGTTACATGGGAAAAAAAGAATTGTAAATTGTGTAGCCAAAAAAAAGCAAGTCTTGAGTAGTGGAGAGCAGTGTGAAGATTCCTTATTGACAATGTGCCTCATCTCACATGTTTCCTTCTTTGTGGATGGATGCATAATTCGGTATTCAATGTTCTATTCTTTAAAGGGGGTTAAAGGACACAATACTCGATCTTTAAGCTTGGTATTTTGAAACTCAAGTTACACTTCATGTTTCTATTTCTCTATTTTCATTGTGGGTATTCTTCTCTCGATTGCTTATTCTTCCTTGCTCTCATGAATGTTGGTCATTACTCAACCTGACAACCACAAAACAAAACTTTCACAAGCATAATTAAATAAGTTGGAAGATAAAATAAGCAAACTATTTTTCTCATTTTGAATCATATATTTGGTACTACCAATATGGCTTCTAGTTTGATGCTTTGGGTGCGCAAACACGTCAAGGGGCTTGCCCAAGCATGAGGTAAAGCATGGGGCGCATCAAGAGGTTGGGGAGTGCCGGTCCCAACGAACATGAAGGTTGACGAGCACACAGGTTCATGGGCACATCGGTTTGCGAATGGGCACGTCGATTTGTTTGGGTGTGCTGGTCCACGAAGGGGTGTGACACACCCAAAGGACGCGATGGTTTGCAAAGGTGACGTTTGGAGTCCATATAAGAGCACAAGGTGCACAACCAAGAAGGCATAGTGAAGAGAGCAAGATCAACACCATGTTTCTGAGGCAGATTGATGTAGGAGCGAAAAATCTCCCAAATCATAATTGAAATTCTAGGACATTCCATAAAGTAGATGTGGCCGAGACGACAAGATTTCCTTGTACTTGATTGGATTTGTTTTGTAATTGTTGTGTTAAGAAGATTGTTAACATATTTTGAGGAATTACTAAGTGATATTAGTGATTTTGTTGAGAGTAGATCGGATTTGATATCATGATCTGATCCTTGTATTGTTTTCTATATATGTGTAAGCCCGCGTGCTGAGACAAAAAAAAAGAGGGAAACACAATGTAAGATTAGGCGTCGAGAGGGCGACTTGGCCCATAGAGGCCATAGTGTAATCGAGCTCAATGGAATAGAGATTGTGTATTTGATGTATATCTATGTGTTTTTATCGTGATGTGTTTAAATCATGAATACTGTGTGATTGCGTAAATCCATGTATTGTTGAATGCGAATGTGAGGATCGAGTGATGAATCCTTGTTGCGTGTTGGAGAGATGGATGCCACCGAGTGGAGTTATAGTTCTGGAACACTGCGAAAGTGTCATATTCCAGCGAGGTCAGTGATCCACCATCGATCACTGAAAGGATCGACGCCGATCCAATGTTAAATCATTATCGTGGGTGTGCCAACGATTATGGATTATGAATGTGTTGACAAGTGGTTGCAGGAGATTGGAAATGGTGATCCATGAGTTTAAACGATCTCGTGTATTCTTGGGACAATCCAACTGTCCATCCACAGAGAAGATCGACGATCCACATAAATTGTGAGCAGAAAAGATGCGTGGGGTTTAATACAGAGGCACCCCCCCACAATTTTGACATGTGATCTAATTGAAAGACAAGTGTCGACATAAAGTTTATTGCAACACCCCCTGCCTCGAGATCCGAGTCGAGGAGTTAGCCCCTCGCAATAAAGCCCTTGGTCTTAGGGTTGGTCACATGGAACAATAGCGTTGGGACTTGGCACTCAAAGGTTAAGCTAAAGTAATCAACGCCAGTGAAAGAGGACCAAACCAAGCAATATGGTTTGGATACATAGACATCGAAGAAGAAAGGATGAAGTTCTTATGAACTTCATGGTTCGCTTGCGAGCCATAGAAAGAGACTCTGAGATGGGATCCAAGGTGCATACGAGGAGACTAATTGGAATTTTATTGCCGCAACAACTATAGTAAGTTGTGTGTGGGCCCATAACCCACAGGTCCGAGGATCAACTTACGAAAAATTCGATTCGAAGGACCCCCAGATTTGGTTTTCATCAAGTGGTATCAGAGTAGGGAATATTTCTTGCGTGTGAGTGGGTAGGTGCAGAAGCATAGAGGAGCAAAGGATGCTCAGAGAAAGTTTCTAGAGGAGAGAACCTGTAATACCAAAAGGCTAAAGCTCAGGAGGAAGCTTGGTGAGGTATTGGGTAGCAGGTGCGAAGGCTTGCTATAGAGGCTTAGTTGCAACTAACTGTTAAGCATGAGGAGAATCTCAATGTTATGGAATGATTCATGACGAAAATGCATACCAGAGTGAAGATAGAAGTAACAATGAGGACACATGATCAGGAGATCATGAATATTTTCTACCCTGGGAGTTTGATGTAGGAGCCAAAACCCCTTCAAATCATAATCGAAATTCCAGGACCTTCCAGAAGGTAGATGTGGCTGAGAGGACGAGATTTCCTCGTACTTGATTGGATTTGTTTTGTGATTGTTGTGTTAAGCAGATTGTTAACAAATTTTGAGGAATTACTAAGTGATATTAACGATTTTGTTGAGAGTAGATCAGATCTAATATCATGATATGATCCTTGTATTGTCTTCTATATATGTGTAAGCTTGCGTGTTGAGACAAAAAAAAAGAGGGGAACACAATGTAAGATCAAGCATTGAGAGGGCGACCTGGGCCACATAGGCCATAGTGTAATCGAGTCCGATGGAATAGAGATTGTGTATTTGATG
Organism: Picea sitchensis; assembly: GCA_010110895.2. NCBI lineage: Eukaryota > Viridiplantae > Streptophyta > Pinopsida > Pinales > Pinaceae > Picea > Picea sitchensis. The sequence goes on from SNQJ01S0009688.1 coordinate 126,839, forward strand.
TATATCTATGTGTTTTTATTGTGATGTGTTTAAATCATGAATACTGTGCGATTGCATAAATCCATGTATTGTTGAATGTGAATGTCAGGATCGAGTGATGAATCCTCATTGTAGGTTGGAGAGATGGAGGCCACTGATCAAAGTTACAATTTCGGAACACTGCGAAAGTGTCATATTCTAGCAAGGAAAGTGATCGACCATCGATCACTGAAAGGATCGACGATGATCCAATGTTAAATCGTTATCGTGGGTGTGTCAATGATTATGGATTATGAATGTGTTGACAAGTGGCTGCAGGATACTGGAAATGGTGATCCATGCGTTTAAATGATCTCATGTATTCTTGGGACAATCCAACCGTCCATCCACAAAGAAGATGGATGACCCACAGAAATTGCGAGCATAAAAGATGTGCGGGGTATAATATCGAGGCACCCCTCGCAATTTCGACATGTGATCTAATTAAAAGACGCGTGTTAGGGTAAAGTTAATTACATAAACCCCTTGCCTCGAGATCCGAGTTGAGGAGTCAACCCCCACAATAAAGCCCTTGGTCTTAGGGTTGGTCACATGGAACACGAGCGTTAGGAGTTAGCACTCGAAGGTTAAGCTCAAGTAATCAACGCCATTGAAAGAGGACCAGACCAAGCAATATGGTTTGGATGCATAGAGATCGAAGAGGAAAGGATGAAGTTCCTATGAACTTCATGGTTCACTCACGAGCCAGATAAAGAGTCTCCAAGATAGGATCCAGGGTGCATACAAGAGGAGGCTAATTTGAATTTTATTGCTGCAGTAGCTATATTAAGTTGTGAGTGGGGCCATAACCCACAAGTTCGAGGATCAACTCACATAAAATTCAATTCGAAGGAACCCTAGATTTGGTTTTCATCACAGATTCAGATAAGGAGGGGCGAGCTCCCTCAAGGAGCTAAGTTGCTCCACATGGGAGGACTTGTGTTGCCTTGTGATGATTCTATGGACAGAGTTAGGGCGACCATCTTTGGGTTGAGTCTAGCAGTAGCCAAGGTGAATTTGGAGTTTGGGGAAGTCTTGTTGCAGGTCTGGGTGAGGCAAGCTATGAGACAGAATCACATGTCTGTGTGAAGTCTTGTGACAAAGAAGAGATCACGAGTCTGTGGTGGTTGTACGTCTAGGGTGCACCGCAGGAGTTGCAAAAGTTGTTGTGACAGACGAGTCTTGGGGTGACTAATCTGTGCATGCGTGTCTTGGTGAGGCGAGATGAGTTGCGCGACTCTGTCCAAGTTGTAAACCGAGCTAGTAGTGCTCATACTGTAGTTGTTTTGCAATAATAAGACTTAGCCGTGTGTTGGACATGTCTTGTGTCACCTGCACTATATATGTGTGTCTCTTGTTTGTTTTGCAAGTGTTCTCTTTGTTTCGCATGTTCATGGATGAATGCTTGAATGACTAAGTGTTAAGCTGTTAACAAATCGTCAAAGTATACAAGTGAGTTGCACTAGAGTAGGAGTGTGAGTCTCCTGTAGCCTAGAACGTAGTATGGGTATGCTCTAGCTGAAGATACGTAGTCCAGACGAAGTATCCTTGGTGTTTCCAAGCAACCAAGTGAGAACCGTTGCGGTGCCGCACACCCTTAGTAGGTGCACGATTGTAATATTCATGCAAGAATCATGTGGGGACGTGACATGCTATTAGATCAAACTTAGAAGACAATTTGGTGAGCTCTTCACCTCTATCTCGACGATAGATGGTGTTAGAGTTGTTTTTGGTGAAAAAATTGGCTATCTCTTCACCACTATCTCGACAATAGATGGTTCAGAGCTTGAAGCATGCTCTACTACTGTGGTGATGACAGTGGTGATAGGGCACAACACAGAGACAACTTGTGTTCAAACTTGGTGAATGGTTTAGTAAGGTGGACTGACCTTTTGTAGAGATAGTTTGGGCACATACTTGGTTTGATTTGCAACGAAAGTAAGTACCAGACCTGTGCACACACCTTGGGAAGACCAGGTGCATAGTTCGTGGGGTGAACCAAGAACTTGGGAAAGGCAGATGATCGCAAGACTTGTCGCAAATCTGATCACAAAAGTGACTGCAGAGGGTGATCGTAGAACTGATCACTAAGTGGAGCATTTCTGGGTTGCGATGAAGTGGACACACCTTTGTGCAGAGTCAGGACATGGCATGTGGCCATGCGATGAGTTGAAGCACTTGAGTGAGTTGGTCTACTTGATGTGACCTAGAGAAGCTTCAGAGAAAGGAGGTTGGTTGGGCACATTTTCATCATGACATCTTCGTTTCGTGCATCGTTGAGAACAACAATTGAGTCAACTTGGGTTATTGGACGAGTGGGTCGACCACAACCTTCAGATAAGGTATCTCTTCGCAAAGTTATGATATTCAGTTAGAAACAATATGTCTTAGCAGTCGAGTGGTGTGTGCATGATGCCTTGAAGCAGAAGCAGTCAAGGTGCGAAGATGGCATGACATTGGAGATGAGTTCGAACGGTTGCATGGGAAGTTGGGACTTAGATGTATTTTTGAAGTGGACGGATGGACTCAACCTTCTATCGTAGCAAAGATGCTATGCAGGTTTGTGGAGTTGCGAACGATGATTGAGGGGAGTTCATGTAGAGAGTCGATGGCTTGGGAAAGTGTAGGCCCAGTACAACAAACTTGAACCATGGGTGCAACCAACAATGTCGTTGGGAAGGTATGGTTGGTTTTGAGTTTTTGAATTTCCTAAGTGTTTCAGCTAGTTCTTCGAAGGGAAGTCAGATGACTTGGTGGTTCAAGTGTAATCCATTTTTGTGGTGAAAACCGACAAACTTGAGGGTGGCTCAAGTGGTGCAGATTTGAAGAAGTCATGTCGCAGTTAGGACGCCTTGAATTGGGTGAATGTGTGGAGAGCTTGAGGTGACGTACTTGGACGAGTCTTGTGGTGGACTTAGGAAGATTTGGATGCAACTATGGAGGTGACTTGAAGAGTTGCCTAACTCTTAGATGAGGTACCTTGGTGCATTGGTGCCTTAGATTTTTTTTGAGTCATGCGATGACTTGACAAGTCGCGACGACAGTGCTAGAGTTTAGATTTTGGATGCTTGTAAGAGGTGCAAGGCAGTGCCATTCTAGGAGATGGATGGAGTCAACAAAGAAGTCGACCAAGAATTATCGGTAATCAACCCGAATGGACAAAATGTAGACCAAGTGACTTGGGTGGTGTTGACTCGCCTTTGGTATCGGACATTGGATGAGGCAGAGCGTATCTTGGTGACTTGCAAATGATTGTGTGATGACTCAAAGATATGATGGGGTCGTTGGTTGAGGTTGGTAGGAGTATTGGTTCGAACGTGTGTAAGGCATGTAAGTTCTTTGAGGTGACTTATTCTTATTGGAACACTTTGGATAGTTCATTGGGACGTTTGAAGAGTGTGGGGAAGTTGGTCACATTCATTGCAAATATTGAGTTATGGAGAGGTGACTCGACGGAAGGAGGTGAGTTGAGGACTTGCCTTGGTTTGGAGGATTGTACAGACAAGAAGATTGCATCATGAATATATTACTTGGGCATGGACATTTCTCTTTCTTTGGGAAACATGGTTGAGGGTGAAACCAAACCATTTCAAGGCATGGAGATGTAGACTCGTTAGCATGGCCGTGCAATTCTTGGTGTAGATGGGATGTTTCATATTCGAAGACACAGATAAAGATGGGAGAAATAGACCAAGGAAGCTAGAATTGTGGACTTCATCGCAAGATTGAGTTGCAAGGGCAGAGTTGGTTGGATGTGCGTAGCCCAAAGGAACATAGATTTCCCTTGATTCTTTGTAGACTTGGCTACGATGTAGATTGTGTGTAGAAGATTGGCTAATTGTGCCATGAGGTGGGCAATGGAGTTGAGGTGTCATAGATGACTTTGTTTCAGGGTGACTTCATAGTGCAACAAGGTGAGGGGTGACCTTGCCTTGATTCGAGGATGCGTGTGAATGAACCCAATTGCGAAAGGACGTGACCAATTTTTGCATGAGGGTGTGTAGACTCAAGGAGTGTGACAATTGCACTAACCATTCAACTAGTTCACGACTTGGGCACGAACAACAACATGACAAGGGGGTCGAGAGTACGAACGCGCTAGTAAGTTTAGAGGAATAACACTTGGACATTGCAGATGATCTCCTTGACAAATATTGAATGCGGAAGTAGTGAGGCAAGGGTGGACACTTGCCTTAGTCTTTGGAGTTGGACAGAGTGACATAGATGCGTACATAAACAACTAAGTTTAGGCATGGGGAGGCACATCTCAAGTCTTGGACACGACAGTTGGATTGATCACTCGATTAGTGCAGGACTTGAGACATGCAATGTGTAGAGACATGGCTAAGATAGTTGAAGTAGGGCACAATAATAGTTTGTGGGAGTTAAAGACTTAGACTTTTTTTGCAGTTGCAACAATGGTTGAGGCAACAACAACAACAACAACAACAAGATAGAGTGTGATCGTTGCATCAAGACAATGGAAGCTTGGGCATTGCAGACAAAATTGGGGAAGAGACATCTTTCCAATATAGCAGACAGATTGGTCGCACACAACTTTCCACAGAGAGAAATATGGATGGTTGCACAATGTTGCAGATGATTGCAGTGTGAGTTGGAAACTTGGGGTTTCCACTCTGACAAAAAATTGGGGTTTCCAGTTAGCACGAAACTTGGGGTTTCCAACAAACTTAGTTGTGATGGGGCACGAATTCGGGCGGAGACTTGAGATCACTGATTTTGTGGATGTTGTCAGGGATGACAATGAATTGAGATGGGGGAGGATGTAAGGTCCTTGACTAGAAGGGTGCGGGCACCCTCTCCCAAGTCCTCAAGGAGACACAATTTGGGGTTGCTTTGGCACCCAAGAGTCACACTAGCTGGGTAAGTAGGTGCCTTGTGTCAGTGAACACACAAAGAAGCTTGCCCAAGTATGGGGCACACCAAGAGGTTGGGGCGCGTCGGTCCAAAGGGGCATGATGGTTGACAAGCGCATGAGTTCAGGGGCACGTTAATCGACGAAGGGACGCATCATATCATTTGGTCGTGCTGGTCCGCGAAGGGGTGCGACACACACAAAGGGCACGACAATTTGCAAAGGTGACAATTGGAGTCCATATAAGAGCACAAGGTGCACAACTAAGAAGGCACAGTGAAGAGAGCAAGGTGACCACCAAGGTTTTGAGGCAGATTCAGACAAGGAGGAGCAAGCTACCTCAAGGAGCCAAGTCGCTCCACATGGGAGGACTTATGTTGCCTTGAGGTGATTTTTTGGAGTTGGGGTGACCTCCTTTTGGTTGAGTCTAGTACTAAGCATGTAAGGCAACTTTGGGGTTTGGGGAAGTCTAGTTGCAGGTTTGGGTGAGACATGTTATGAGATAGAACCATAGGTCTGTGTGAAGTCTTGGGACAAATAAGAGATAATGAGTCGGTGGTGGCTGCACCTTTGAGGTGCATCATAGAAGTTGTGAAAGTTGTTGAGATGGACGAGTCTTGGGGTGACAAATCTGTGTATGAGTGTCTTAGTGAGGTGAGGCGAGTCATGCGACTCTGCCAAGATGTAAACCGAGTCGATAGTGCTCATATTGTAAGTGTTTCACAATAATAAGACTTATCTAGGTGTTAGGCACATCTTGTGCCACTTGCTGATCCAGGTGGATATTGGTGGCCACCCACCTTTCCCAACTGGCTCATAACAATTTTATGGCAATTTACTATTTTTAGCAGTTTTTAACTTCCAGGGCCATTTTGAGGGCCTAAATGAAGGTTTTTTGGGATCAAAATTCTCATTAATAGCCAAAGGCTCTAATTGAGCCCCCCTAAATGAATCTCTTCGACGATACCTTTCCAATGAGCTATCGTACACCCCAGAGAAGTTGATACACCAAACTACCCAAAACAGAGTCCACAAAACTGTTGGCTTTTCATCTTCCGGGGTTAGGGTTTTGGATTCTCTTTATGATAAAAGTGCCTTTGGAGCCTCATTGTAAAATCATCTTCTTGCGAATGCGAGTAGCGGTCACATCTCTTCTCAGAGATAAGCTACCACCATTTTAGCGAGTCTTTCACTCTGTATTTTTACAGTGTTTGTACATTTTCGCTCGTTAATAGAAATTGTATTACTGTATCTCTGTGTTTACGGTTGCATCTCTGATACATTTATGTTATATTGTTGGATATCCGAGATATCTCTGTATATTTCTTTATTATATCTCCGCTCTCATTTTGTGCCGAAAATAATCCGAATCACTTGCACTATTTGTGTATCTCTTGTTTGTTTTACAAGTGTTGTCTTTGCTTCAGATGTTCATGCTAGATGTATGCTTAAATGACTAAGTGTTAAGTTGTTAACAAATCGTCTAAATATACAAGTGAGTTGCACTATAGTAGGAGTGTGACTTGCCCGCAGTGTGGAACAGAGTATGGGTATGCTCTTAGTGAAGAGGTGTAGTCCGAACGAAGTATCCTTGGTGTTGCCAAGTAGCCAAGTGAGAACCATCGCGGTGCCACATGGCCTCAATAGGTGCACGCTTGTAAGACTCGAGTAGGCATCCCGTGCAGACGTGACACACCACTTGTTCACAATTCATCCACAATCAATGTCCAAATGTCATGTAATATGCATGATCAAGAATTTCAACGATAATAGCAACACCCATATACATAAACCTAATATTATCTTTTACATCAAAATCACTTAAAGAACTATAAAATTTATGTGTATTTGTTCTTGTGCCACAAAGTGGCTTCATTTGCTTTCCTCGAGAATTCTTGCGAACATTATCTAGAATAACATTGATCTCTTTGATATTATTTGTTTGAAACAACACTAGTTCGTCTCTCATAGGTATCTTCACTGCACCTAATTGGTTTGTATTTTTCCATTCCACTAGAAGACACATTTCTCTATTTTTTTATATTCCTTGAAAAGTGACTATTTAAAACAATAACAACATGCACAGAATGAACCTTGTTCTAGAAATATTATTCTTTGCATATGCATGCATCCTATGAATCCTTGTAGAACAAAATTTGCTTCGAAGTTTGAATAGTTCCATTAGAGCCTCGTTTTTCATGTGACCTCAAAATGAAAACTCTAGCCCTAAATACCCATATTTTGGGTAAAAAACATCAAAACCAAAACTCAAATAAAAATGTGGTGTTCCTAGAATCACCCTTTTTATCGAGGTTAAATTTACAACCTTTTTCCACCATGGCCTTAAACCCCTTTAACTCTACAAACAAAAACCTTAAGATTGACCCCCAAATCGAAAAGTGGTGCTCCCAGGATCTCTTTTTTTATCGAGGTTAAAATTATGTCTTATTTAAAATCATGGCATTGACAACCGATTATGAGAAGAAACCTTAAATTTGGCGCCTGAATCGAAAGAATGGTGCTAGTAGTAAGTAGCATCTCATTTTTTTAGTGTTTAAATTGCAACTTGCTTGAACCATGACCTCATCCATTGGTATTGTTGTGTGACAGGGCTTCCAGAAATACCACTTTCATTTTAAATTTTTCGACGTTTTGAACCGAACTACCGTGGTCCATCATCAAGAAAGAAGGATATGGTGAAGAGAAAACCTAAACTTCAAACCTATAAATATGAAAAAGGAAAGAAAAAGTGCAGAAAGAGACAAAAAAAAATAAAAAAAAAAGATTGGTTGACCAACGACCATAATTAAAAATGGACATAGTAAATAAAAAACCAAAAAAATATTAGATTAATAAAAACCCAAGATTAGATTAATAAAAACTAGTTTTGCCAATATAGGCCTTTCCACATGAACACAAGATCTTGTAAATACCTTCTCGCTGCCTTAGATCAATGGGATCCTTAACGGATTTTAGGGAATTCCTTATTGTTGTTAGTGGTTTGAAATTTGACCCAATATTCTTCTTACCTTAGCAATCCTATCAGTTGTTCCATGGATGTAAGGAAGGGAGATTTATGTATGTTTTGAGTTCAATCATTATTACGATGCTCTTTTGACGCATTTTGGAAAGCCTTCAAAGCTTGGTGTTCCTTGTATCCATTGTCCTTAAAAACCTTGATGAAATGGAGTTTCTCTTTTTCCAAAAACTCATCATCGAAGATCCTGAGGGCCCTAGTAGCTAAAGTGTTGAGGACCCCTAACTTTTGTATAGGATGGTGATGGGAGCTGTGAGTTTTCTTTTTAAATACTTTAAGTGCCAGGGATCTATCAGGTTCTTTCGAGATTAGAACATCGAGGAAATGGAGACTTCCATTTCCTTCAACTTCCATAGTAAACTTATGTGCTCAGATTGATTATTAAGATGCTCTAAAAATTGATTATCAACATTAGCCCTAATGCGTTCATTGCTTTCAACTCCGATGTTTCCTGAATACGTATTGCTCCTTGATGGTTCGGTTTCAATACCTAATGCTACAAAGTCAATACCTACAACCTCAAAGATTTCTCCTTCCTCGAGTTCATTGATAAGGGCCAAACTGGAGCTCCGATCTCTCTGATGAAGATTTATGTTTGATTGGTTGATGGACGCCCAAGTTAGAGTCATGTGATCTAGTAGTACCCACAATTCCAGTGGTACCAGGGCTGCCTCACCAATGGTCTTCCACAGAGCGATCTTCTACGGAACGAAATACATTATGATCTTTCCTTAGCTTATTGAATTTACACACCTGTTTGTTCTTAGCGGATTGTTCCATTATGGCTGCTTTCAAGAAAGAACAGGCATTGACCTTGTGAAGCTTTGACATAAACATTGACACATAATATCTATGATGCTTGGTATTTATGGTTATAAATAAAACATTTTGAGATATTATAAAAGTTTTGTTTCTCTGTAATTCACTAGTTTTTTTCAA
>SNQJ01S0009689.1:1512-11634 GCA_010110895.2 Picea sitchensis
CACTTTCCTTCATCTCATTATTCCACAATTAAGCATGGGTTCTCTTACTCCACAAAGCATCTTCTCGTGAGGGATTTCACCATAAGGGGACCACTTTGGAGTTCATCCATATTTACTTCTTATTAACCATGACAAAACAATAATGAGTCATGTTTACATCAAACAATATTGGGTCCATTACCCAAACCTTTGTGCTACAGGGCTTTCTTCAAGGGTTGACATCAATGACAACCAACCTTAATCAACAGAAGGAAACTTCATAACTAAGGAATCAAATCATGCTAGAATCGTGAATTGATGATGCAAATCCAACTGCTACTTTGATTAATGCAAATTATTCTTGCCACAATACAAAAGTACAATTATGCTTTTTCCCCAGAGGGATGAGGCTGTCTTTTATAACCCTTGAAGTCTCAAAATTCAACAACAAAATTATTGGGAAAATGCTTGAGAATCTAAGATTCTCAAGTTGTTCTTCCAAATTTAGACCATATCTAATCTCGTACATTTGTCAAACCGATTGGAAATTTAGTTTCAACCATCAAACCTTCTAATAACCAATTAAGACTCACACCCTAACACACACCTATCCTCCACATCAACACGACCTTCAAAATGTCAAGTGGATCTGTCTTTTCTTCACCATAGTTCGAATTAGTGGCTTGAATCTGGTATTGAGGCCACTTCAGTCTTGTCTGAGGTTCAAAATAGTGGTCTGACTTTGATATCGGGAAACTTGAGCCTTTACAATCTGATCTTGAACTGGCCAAGTCTTCAACAATTATTATTGCCAACATAATTTGGAGCAGACTTGTAGGAAACGGGCTTTGCAACATTTATCATAACCATTGGCAGGTGCTGTAACAACCTGCAATACCTCCACAAAACTTCAAACAGGTAGATACAAGCATGAAATCTCCAAATATTCATAAAAAAACTATTGAAAATGTAGGTTATGTAAGCTAAGGAATACCTTATATCATCCCACTCTTTAGTTATAATAAATGGTTATTATAGTATAAGGAGGTGACAAAAAGGAAGGAAAATAGAGTAAAAGACTTGTCAAAAATATGTTATTCTCTTAGGCCAACATCTCCCCTAGGCCAAGTTAATTGCATGTCTTCATGCATTTTCATCAAAATATGAGAGATTGAATGGGAGATAATGCAAGGGATATTTATCTAGTTAAAGGAAGATAGTGTTGTCTCCTACTTTGTGTAATAATGTCAAAAAGATGCCCTTCTCTTAGCCCCACATCTCCCCTAGGCCAAGGTAATTGCATGTCCTTGTGTGTCATCATTCAAATATGAGAGATCCAATGGGAGAGAATCCAAGGGATATTTCTCTAGTTAAAGGAAGATAATGCTTACTCCTACTTTGTGTAATAACACAAGTTTTCCCCTGGAGAAGACCAATACTCATCTTCTCTTGGGATGCCATAAAATAGGAAACTAAAATTTCAATCCAATCCACCGATTTCCCTTTTCTTTCAAGTAGTCAATATATTTCTCATGACGATCTGGTGTGATTCCAAACTTGTCACAAGTAAAGGGCTCGTGCCTCTTCTGCTCTAGTGGCAATGCATTCCTTCTTCTTTTGAAAGCCAACACAACTTCTAATCTATTAAAGTCTATCCAATTCTCCCATGATGATATAGCTAAACTTTGGGCTTTATAAAAAGAAGAGACAAACTATCTATCTTAAGCATATTCAATTTCTTAGAAATTATTTGAGCAAGGTTTGGGCTTCCAGGAACCTAAAGATCATCACTCTATTCCACAAAGTCAACATCGGAGAAAGCTTTACTCTATGTAATCTGTTATTTCATAAACAAGGCAAAACCACAAATTTGGACGTCTCCGACATGAGGATTTGGATCCCAATCATCATGTCCCTTGAGTAGCAAGATGTGTTGGTAGAGTTCACACTAGAGGTTATGGTCTTCCTTTCAGGCGTAATAGAATCCTTGAATGAATTGTTCATGGTCCAGAATATAAGATGACCCTCCAAATTCCAACCTTCTTATCTAGAGTGAAACTAGTTGTTCCCTTAAGAGTAGGGTGTACATGGGTGAAGGAAAACGACAGGCAATCATTGAGTGGCCCAAATGGAAAATTAGTTGTTTGTCATGTTCCAATTGTTGCACCCTAGTCCTTAGATCTTGGTTGATAATTAAAACTTCTTGCTTCTTTTCCTTTTCTAACTCACACCATCGTTTTATTTCCTTTGCCCACTCTAGTAGATTATTAATCCTTTTTTCAAAATAATTTTCTCTAGCCTTCCACTCTTCAACTAACTATTCCACTCCCATTACTTCAATTTCTTAATTTTGGGGCTCTATTACCTCTAATTCAACATTTCCTTTGTCACTAAGATCATAGTGATCACCACGTGAAACTAATGATGATTGTTTTTGCTCATTGTGGATAATGTGAGCCAACATATCCAGATTTCACCAAGCTTCCAGATATCTCAACTGTTCACAGTATAAGGCCAACTCTTCCTTTAGCTTCCTATTTTTCTTTCAATCTTTTGTTGAACCAAATCAAATTTTGACAATACTTATCACTTTTTGCAACATGTGACAGAGTATGGAGCTTACCAATCACGGGTCTTCCCCACTTCCTCAGATTCCCTTCATGGAGTGGTTCAATTGTTTCCATTGTGTTTATTTTGGCAGGCTCTGACTTGATCGGGGAGTCTCTATAAGTTTGTCGATCTTCTCCCTGAATATCCTCTGAACCCACTTCTTGAGTGTCTTCCTCGTTACTTTTTTCTTCTTCATGAGTTTCCTCAAGGAACTTGCTTCTTTCGTTAGTTGTATCAAACTGTGTTCTTCTACGTGTGTAAGTTTCTTGTGTCTACATTTTTCATTTCACCAGAACATGAGTCTGTTCTTATTGAATGGTTGGAGCAGAAGAAGTCCCACCACCTAGAAAATTGTCCGAGGTTCAATTATTTTGCATTAAAGCATCGACCACCAAAATTTTGATCAACCCATGATGGGTCACACTATTCTTTGGGTTTTTATTCGTTCCAACCCTCGATCCCATCAACAGTAGGGAATGAAGAAGGAAATACAAGAGATTTATATGCTTATGATGGCGAAGGTGATTTAACGGTCTGAAATGATATCCAAAAAGTAAAACGAACCTTCCCTCACATGTTAGACACTGTTGAATGCACAAGGCCACCTTGTGCAATGGTGAAGGAAGAGAAGTTCATCTAACCCCTTTTCCTCGGTCCTTAAAGGTCTCATTTCCTATGAAGAACTCATTACAGATAGTGTTGACTTCAATTACACATTCAAACCAATGGTCCCCGGTTGATGGGAGTCGATTCACACACGCAATTACTTCTGTGGTGACTAGAATTTGCAAGCCTCGAACCTCTACAGTTTGTCCACAAAGAGTATGAGCAAATTCTACCATGATATCTTTGTTAAACCCCTGCAATTTGTCAAAATATTCCATCCACCTTGTTTCCATAAATATCCTTAACACTTTCGGGTCCCTTCTTATGATATCTGTGCTTTGAGGCTCACTACGGACAACTGCGCCTACCATAGTGTAGTTTGGTAGTAGACTTAATAGGGCCAAGGATGTATAGATTAACATATCTCAACTGGTTGGGAGGGGTGGCATATGGGGTATTAAAGATGAATATGGCTAAGTTACCCAAGATATGATAAGAGGATAAGGGGGTGTTAGCATGGATACAAATTGCGTGGGAGAGATTTGAAGGGTGTGCAACTGATCTGCAACATCATACTTCAAAAAGGAATCCATTATAGGTCTTTGTCCGACATATATATGGATCACACGAGGAACATAGGTGGCAAAATTTGGAAAATGTGCAACTGATCCATAACTATTCCTAATCATCATCTATTAATTGAGTGAGAGTACATAGGAAAAGGCATACTATTATGGAAAGCTATGCATACGTACTACCTCCCCCTGGACCAAAGGATTAGTCAGTCCACAAGAGAACAACGAAACCCTACTAACACGTTCGTATGATTCAAATATTTTGATAAGTAATAAAAAAAAAAGAAAACAAAAAAAACCATGTACTTTCTAAAAAATCAAGCGGTGGGGTGGACTACGTGGCAGGAGAGGCGTGGCATGCTAGAGAAACTGAGTGATGTGGAAACATGCAGAGTGATCATTAGCAAGAGAAACATGTGTAGTATGAACACTATTGGTCGCACACACATTCCTAGTGACACAATCAATAACACAAATTGAATCAGTAGCAGTAACATTCATAGTGGTGTGATTAGTAGCAGGAACCTTGCTAGTGGCATGATTTGTAGCAGTCTGTAATAACCCTCCTCACTGCTAATAGGGATTTTGGTTTACTGCTATTATATTTTAATGATTTCTTGATTCGGGACTTTCGTCAAACAGTTTGTGAATATGCTTAAAACCCATTCTAAACCTCATTTATCGATTGTTGTAGCATTTTAGGTGTATTTCTGGTTTATGTCCTTCGTCAAACACTTTGACAACACACCTTAATACCATTTTTAGTGCCCTCTTGTTGCTGTTGTTATGTTTCTAGTGCTGATTTGGTTTAGAGATTTTTTCAAACAATTTCATGGCAGTCCATATTGGGTTTGGTACAAAAGAGAATTTGATTGCATGCAATATAATAGGCTATGAATACACTTGAGAACAATAATAACAACTTTATTCCAATGTTGTAACAACAAGTTAATACCAGCATGAACATCTCTGGTTACATCTTATTCTAATCTACATTAAAATGGTTAAGACAACACATAAGCCAACAACTACAAATCTGTTATATGACTTATTTTTATCTTGTGAGCAGTCTTTAATTCACTGAAGCAATTCCCCCCTTGAGGCAACACAATTTGTAAATGGTTGGCACAACTTTAATGAGAAAAAAATGCTAGTAATGGCAGCACCACACCTTCTAAAAATGCACCATCATATAGGACAATCCTCACATAATATTTATGGTAGCAAGGATGTACCACAATCAACAAGGGATACCACTACAAACCCTCTTTTGTATTTCCATGATCAACAAGTATAATCTCAACGATCTGTAAGTGATTAGCATTCGTAGATCTCTTTATATGGAAACGATTAGCAAATGGCATATCTCTTTGATTGTCATATAACCCCACAACTATAGAAAAAGGGTGCAACCACTTCCTTAAACCCTCATGACTGGATAAGAATGGTACAACCCTTTTATTCATCCCCTATGATATGGAATTAGAGATTTGACCTTCACTCAAACTGCCCATGAAATGATAACAGAGAGACAACCCTCCCTCAAGCTGCAATAATGGCCACAACTCCTCTTTAAATATCCACGAGTAGAAATAGGTGGTTTGATCCAAAGAAAGAGCTGCAATGAAGAATATCAACTCGGTCTGCCCTATAATAATCTCCACAAACCCAACTGCTACAAAAAGGTATAATGGCTTCCTCAACAATGAAATCCAAGTGGGAAACTTATATGGCCTTCCCCACTAAATGGCTAGGGTGGAATCTTTCACCACTGAAACCAATCCAAACCAGGGTTTACTCAAAGCCCTCAAAGGTTCCAATAGCTCTCTGAATCACATCAAAATAATAATCAACAAAATGAGAGGAAATGAGCTCCCATCTCTTCTTTATACCCTTTTCACCTTTTTCTCCTCAAGTGACTTTTTAATTCATCAATCCAAACCCTCTTTGTATTTCCACAATCAACAAGTATAATCTCAATGATCTGTAGGTGATTAGCATATGCAGATCTCTTTGTATGGCAACGATTAGCATATGGCAAATCTCTTTGATTGAGCGGAAGTTTCAAAGTGGGTCCTGTTGATGATTAAAATCGCAACAAGGTTTTTGCTCGCAAAGTATTGCTAAAGCCTATTATTATAATCTAACAAGATAAATAATACTAGTAGGTGGGACCCCCTTGTAGATTCGGAGATCAAATCTGGTTCTTATTTCATGTTTATGCTGCTATTCGACATCGCTTACGAGAATATAACAATGTCACCTATAAAGATGGTGAGACCATCAAGTCTTTCAACTTGCATTTCACCAAGCTATACAATTAGATCCCTGAACTCATTCGACCTCAGAACCAAGCCGCTTTCATGCATTACTACAATGCATTACCTTCCCCCTATCATCATAGGATTGAGGAAAAATCCATTGATGATCTTGGTTCCACTCTGCATACTTGTTCAGAGTATGAAGAATAGCTTGAAAGAACAGGTCTTCCCCAAGGAGAATCAGTTAGACAGACAGACATGTCTGCCCTTCTACAACTAGTACAAGATATGAACAACTGTATGATAGCATATGAGCGAAAAGGAGTTGTCTCCCCTCTCACCCTTGGAGATTCATTCTCTTCTGCACCTCCCTTTAGGAATTCAATTGAAAATAATTTTCAGCCTAAAGCTATCTTGCCTCGAAGTTGGTGTAACTTTTGCGAGGAACACCATGAGGAAGCCACATGTGAGGTAAGGAAGAGTGCCAGAGATATGATATTTGGTAAAAGACTTGAAACTATCATTGTTGTCCAAGATTTCGCAGAGCTAGAAGATGTCACGATCATCGATACTAGGAACAAAGCCTATGCTGCCAAGGGCAAATTTGATCCTCCCCACAATTCTTCTAGCCCGAGCTCATCCTCACCCGCTGCTACTGTTCAGGTTCCTAAGGTTCGTGACAGTCAAGGAACAAACCCTCCTCTCCCCTCTTTCAAATACAATATCTTGAATTAGTTGGCCAACATCAAAGAAGATGCAACCCTTTTGGACATGGTTGTCGTCCCTGAACAACAGATGCATCTGAAACAATTCATGGAAGGGAAAGCTTCCATTGTAGCCAAGCTCTCTGAAGAGGTAAATGAAGAGGATTCATCTATAAATAAAGTAGGTGTACATAAATTTAGATACCCTGTAAAAAATCCCCCTTTTTATATTTCTGTAAAGATTATGGATAATATTTCCCATCGTTGCCTTGTTGATGGCGGTTCAGGCTCAAGTGTGATGTCGAAGATTATTTTGGAAGAGCTATGCTTGTCTTGTACAAATGAAAACCCCAGAAGCATGCTCTCCTATAATAGCCTACAACAAACGACCATAGGTGAGATTAAAGATGTAACCTTAGTTTTATGTGCACACCTTGAAATAAGGACAACCCTTAGTATCCAGGTAATCGATATGCCAGTAAGCAATTACTCAATTATCTTGGGAAGAGATTGGCAAGCCTTAACAGGTGGATATCTCTCACTCAGCAGGACACATTTATCCGTTCCTCAGAATGGTAAGAACATTATAGTCCTTAGAGAGGGAAGGATTTCACCCTACATAGAGAGCGTTCCACAACCTAATGTAAACTATATTGAAAAGGACATAGGAGTGTATTCCATCTTTGCTAAGGAGGATAATATTCCTTTGGAACAAATTGATTTAGATGATGAGATGTGGCACATGCAATTTGATGGATTACACTCAAATGAAGAAAATGGGGCCATTATCTTGGTTTCCCCTGTAGGGAAAATTCATAATTTGTCCTACAGGTTGGAGTTTTCTTGTATGGACAATGTCACCGAATTCAAAGCTTTATTATTAGGCATTGAAAACGCCTATATTCTTGGTTGTGGTCACCTTTCAGTTTTTGGAGATTCTGATCTTGTTGTGAACCTGGTACGTAAGATATACTCTCCTAGCAACAATCAAATGAAATGATACACCCAAACTGTTTGGGCGCTTATCTTGAACCTATTATCTTTCAACATCACCCATGTTAAGAGGGAGTTGGATTTAGTGGCTGATCGGTTAGCTGTCTTTGCAGCTTCTCCTAATCAACAACCTTTGGCTCACGGGTCTGATTGTTCTTTTCAATCTCTATATTGTCCACATATCCCTGAGAATGTAGAATCTTCGAAGGCCCTCCCAAACGATGAGAGTGTTTGTGCTCTCATTCAAGACAAACCTATTAAGCCCAAGGAAATTATATCCATAGAAGACAACAAAATTCCTAAGGGCTTGATTCCTCTTGAGAGTTCATTTTCATCAGGTGATGTAGGCAATGAAGAGAAACATAGAGAAGAGGAGTCAAGAAAGAAGGCGGGTGAAACCATCTCCTTGAATATTTGGGCACTCGAATATTCAAAGAATGTTAAAATAAGTACCCAATGTTTTGATAAAGAAGAAATGAAGTTTGCCAAGCTACTTGGTGAATTTCAAGATATTTTTACTTGGTCTTATAAAGATCTTCGTGGTTTTGATCCTGGTCTTTGTTGGCATATTTATTACGGGCAGATAGAAGGCAGAGTATTTGTTTGTCATTTATGGAAAGCTCAGCCTGACGATGATGAACAAGAGAAAGTGGCAAGACCAGCAGCGCAACGATGATCGCATGGCAAGATCAGAACCGTAAACTTCAGGAGTCAAGGAAACAACTCATGGCAGAAAATCCCGAAATGCGATAGATCAGAGCTTGTCAAAGACTCCATTTTAGAGTTTCGCAGACCGGGAAATTGGAGTTTCGGATATCAGGAGTTGGAGGAGTCAAGAGTCGAGACTCTTAATCACAGGAGTCCTGAAGTCGCGAAATGCGAAATGCCGAAATCGCGATACAAGCACATCAACAAAGAGTTTCACAGATAGGGAAATAACTCCATTTCGGAGTTCCGGATACCAGGAGTTGGAGGAGTCAAGAGTCGAGACTCTTCATCATAGGAGTCCGAAAGTCATGAAATGTGAAACGTCGAAATCCCGAAACAGGCACATCAACAAAGAGTTTCGTAGACCGGGAAATAACTCCATTTCGGAGTTCCGGATACCGGGAGTTGGAGTGTCGAAACACTTCACCATAGGAATGCCGAAATGCGAAAAACACCTTTTGGTGTAGGTTTCAGTTACCAAGAGTTGGAGTGTCGAAACACTTCACCACAGAAATCACGAAATGCCAAAATGCGAAATTGCGACATGGAGTTTCGGAGTTTCGGGGATTGCGACATGGAGCGTCAAGATATCTCATCACAAGAATTGCCGAAATCACGAAATGCCGAAAGGGACTATTGTGAGTCTCGAAGACTCGAAGGGAAAAATGCCGAAATCCCGTCAGCCGTTCGATTAGGAAAAGAAGGGATCAGATTATGAAGTTTTGTGGACCGTTGATCTGGATCCATTTCGAGGATTGCAACTTGGAGAGTCGAGATGCTTCGCAACAGGAATTCGCGACACGCGAAATCACGAATTGCCGAAATACGAAATGTGAAAGATATTTTGTTTCTTGTAATCCAACGGTGCAGGTGATTTCGAATATGATCAGAGGGCTACTATTTCACCTCACAGTTAATTGATCAGTTACGATTCAGTTAGCAAAACTGATTCATGATTCTTGATCGGTTCGCGATTCAGTTGCTGAGGGTGTGTGAATAAAATAAGATATGAGATGAGTGTGCATGGTTGGTTGTTCTGAATGAAAAATGAGTTGAACTGTAAGAAAGGGAAAATTACAGTATGCGCAGTGTGAGATAAAACTCAGAGATGAGTAACAAGTGAAGAATAGACAGAAGCAAGAGCAGAATTGCAGAACAGCTTGAAGTAGAGCAGAATTGCAGAACAAACAGAGGAAGAGAAGAGTTGCTGAAAAACTTGAAGCAGAGAAGAATTGCAGAACAGATAGAGGAAGAGAAGAATTGCATAACAGTCAGAAGCAGACCAGATTTACAAAACAGAAAAGAAGTGGTAAGAATTGATTTATTTGTGTTGTTGGTTATTCAATCATTTATTTGTAATAAGGGTGGTAGGGAGGTGCTAGGGAGGATTGTTGTCCTCAGAGCTTCAAGTGAGTGCTTGAAAACATGGAGTTGTAGCTTCCATCTGGTTGCAGCCAGAGAAACCAGGGTAGCAGGGTGGTGCAAGGGAGAGCTAGTGTTCTCTGTTATACAGGTTGGACCCTGTGTAACTGGAAGTTGGTGATGGAACACTCAGGGAGTTGGTGCTTCCTTCTAGTGGGTGCTAGAGAAACCAGAGAGTTGGTGCTCTCAAACAAGTTGGAGCTTGTAAAACAGAGGTAGTAGCCTCACATTGAGTTGGTGCTCAATTATAGATGATGTACAGAA
>SNQJ01S0009689.1:17028-35185 GCA_010110895.2 Picea sitchensis
AAGAACCTCAACATAAAATATGGATAAGAAAGCAAAATCAATATAACAATGAAGAATGCACACTCGCTCTACAAGATAAACACAAGAAACATGGTTGGTATGTTGACAGTGGTTACTCAAAGCACATGACAGGTGACGATGACAAGTTTCTGACATTGAGAAAGGAAAGAGATGGATCAGTCTCCTTCGAAAACGACGAATCAACTAGAATAATTGGAAAGGGCATATTCAGAATTGGAAACAAGAATGCCAAGGCAAAAAATGTTTTATTAGTAGAAGATATGAAACATAATCTTCTAAGTGCAAGTCAAATGTGTAACCAAGGTCACAAACTTACATTTGATTCACAAAAGTGCGAGATAAGGAAAGCAGGTTCATGCAAATTGGTTGCAACAACTGTAAGAACTTCAAGCAACATATATGTATTAAGTGAAATTGTAAATGAAAAGTGTTGTCTAGGAAAGGAAGATGAAGTTTGTCTATGGCACTAAAGAATGGGTCACATAAACTTCAATAACCTCGTCAAAGTCAACAAAAAGGAAGCAGTCAGAGAAATGCCCCAGATCACAAAGCCAACCAACAATTATTCCTTCTTGTGTAGTTTCTAATGTAGTTTTCGATTTTGCAGTCCCACCACTCAAGTATGTCTTGTTGAGTTAGAATTTATGTATACTTATACATGCCCAAGTTCAATACTACCGGCAACAGAACCAATGTTGTAATCTAAGGGAAAGTAGAGAGTGTTACTAGTAGAACCTTACATAGGAAATATAGAGATGCATACACATAGACATATAGACACATAGACATACACAAGTAATGAGATCCCAAAGAAGAGTCCTTTTATTATATGATAGACAATGCAACACAATTACATATATCCTCCCCCATGAATCTATCTGAGCCTTCATGTGATTATCTATTTATACCTCTAATAGGCAGTTGTAACTGCTTAACTGCCTGGGTCGATTGGTTAGCAGAGACTTTGACCGACTTCTACTTCTAACTACGTCAGTGGACCAACAAGTCTAAGTCGACCGTCGGGTCTAGTCGACAGGGTCGACTAGCCCCTACAACAACAATCAAAATCGTTGATGAAACAAGCTATTGCTATAGAACTGAAACTAGACTAACAACACATATACACAATGTTGCTTCCCGGGTGGTGGGTCCTTGCCAACTGGTGGCACACCTTAGAAACCTATAGGAATACGATTAGAGGAACACTACGAATTATAAAAGAAATGATTNTTGCTATAGAACTGAAACTAGACTAACAACACATATACACAATGTTGCTTCCCGGGTGGTGGGTCCTTGCCAACTGGTGGCACACCTTAGAAACCTATAGGAATACGATTAGAGGAACACTACGAATTATAAAAGAAATGATTTCATTAAAAATAAAATTTTCACTCATAGCATGTGCTCCATTACAGAATCAAGTTCTGAATGAAAAATACAATAACCAAGGATGATCTCAGCTCCCAAAATGAAAAACTAGAATATCGTGGATCAATTTTCTCTGTTTCTCTTGCTAACTTGATTAAATTATAGTGTTGCATTCATATAGAACTTTACACAGGGCGATAAGACTATGCACTTGTGATTTTGTGAACAAAATTCCCAAATTGGACAAGGCAACGATAAGATCTCTTGAGTGTAACCATCCATGATTGACCTGATATATTTAGTAATTGGAATGAAGCATTTTTTTATCTTGTTGCTATTCATATGATAGAATGCATACAAATAACATCTCGTCTTTGTTTTGGAGGGTTCCCATAAATGGCATGGGCACAAGGAACTTTGACTCTGTGATCTGACCAGTACCTGGTACTCTCATGAAGGATNTTTTTTTATCTTGTTGCTATTCATATGATAGAATGCATACAAATAACATCTCGTCTTTGTTTTGGAGGGTTCCCATAAATGGCATGGGCACAAGGAACTTTGACTCTGTGATCTGACCAGTACCTGGTACTCTCATGAAGGATCTAGAACTTGAGCCATGGCACATGAACCATGGTAGGGACTGGATCTACAAAACCCATATGATCATTTTCTCCCTATGCGCACGCAAGTGGGGAAAACTCCAAAACTAGGTACATGAACTCCATAGTGGGTGCAAGAACTAAACTGCAATTCTATATAGGCAAACATTAGTGCCCAAAAACTCATTAAACCTATTAAAAACTTAGGAAATTAATTACAATAAGCAACTATTACCTCTTTAAAGCTCGTTGCAAGGTTTTGGGCTTAGGGAACATGGGTTCTTGGAATAATGAGGCCTAGTTTTGGTGTAATAGCAAGATAATAACATGGGAAAATGGTATTAAAAGGTGGCAAAATGGGAGACCAAATCTCCCCCACACCTGTCTTCTTGCATGTCATCATGCAAAGAGCATCCTCAAACTCAAAATTGATCCAAAGAAACTAAAGCACCCCGTGAGTAACTAAGAGACTTCAACTGAATTATTCAAAATGTTGAGACCTCCTCTTTCCCTGGTTATTCTTTTACTACACCTCCTCTAATCTGGCTAACTAGAGCTCATAATATTCTTATGCATATTTCTATTCTCAGGCCGTATCTTCCTGATCTCTTCTTGGAGGTTTTGGCCTTGTTCTTTTAACAATTCATTTTCTTTTTGTATGCATCTGTTCAGTACTCTCATCTCCAAGGATTCATGTTTCAGTATTTTATTTTCTCTGTTCTTTCTCTTCACCTTTCTAGGTGACTCATCTGATGGTGGGATAGGGTCATTCTTCCTAATAGACACATTTTCAGAAGGTTCATGGAGTGCCTTCTCTATAGGATTCGATCCTTTACTCCTCTGCTTCTTTGGAATTTTAAAGATATCAACCATAATTCTAATATTTTCTCCTTCATCCTCTAAAGAGATTGGACACTTCTCCATCATTTGTTGTTGATATGAAAGGGGTGTTACACAAGTACTTGGATGAACAAGGGTTGGGACTAGGGCCTTAGTATTAGTAGAAATTTCCATAAGAGTATCAACTCTCTGTTTAGCCATATTTATAGTGATTTGACGATTTGTAAGAGATTTAGGCAGTGCCTCTACCACTGGGCTAACCTTTACAAGTTTCCTTTTTCATTGGCATGCTGGAGGAGAGATGAAGCCCTTGGCTCTAGGGGAGATGAGGTCATCATCAAATTCCTTTTAGTATTATCATCACCATGCATAGCTCAGTTCTCTACCACTATCTCACTAGGTTGCTTATCAATTTTATTTTGAGCAATGAAACTTTCCCACGTTTAATTTCTCTTATTGAGCTCTGCTATGATCATAATTATTACTAAGACATGGTGATATAGACTCTTGGAAGGGTTTTTATCATTCTTCTTTACTTGGCTCGACATTTTGTAATGTTCTTGACTTGGCTAGTCTAGGAAATGCTGCTAATGTGTGTATAGTATTAATGGTTTACAACATATAAATGATCGTACAAGTAACAAATGCAACAAAAGAATACAAAGTTTATATTATGATATCTCTGCAAAGTACAAATATCGAATGCGGTTGAATAAAATGAATCACTTGAATAGATCAAATGACAAAAGGATCTTAGCTAGAATACAATAAGCAAACTAAAAGATAATACCCAATAAAATATGAGTACTGCAGGATCAATGGATGAGCTAGAATTGTGGTAGCTCGCACACTAACTGCTGAAATTCTGGAAAGTTCACCCGGGTGGCTAAACCTCTCGAAATGGCCTGGAAACTATCCCAAATGGTGTGCCTTGCTCTAGCTCTTAGTCTTGGTCCCAACCCCTCTATTGGTGTGTCTGGACCCCGAATGGATCCCCCTAGAGGAATGCGCCCCTCCCTCACTGGAAAATTGCGCACTAGTGATTCCACCGATGAAATTGACTGAGATGTATCTCAAAATGACCGCCTTGACCTACTGGGAAATGGGTCAGAAGGGTTTCCCTGGATCTGATTTGATGATCGCTTGGGAACCCCAAATGTGTCCGCCAAAAGTGTCGCACTTCCAACTCTGGAAAATGCGCCCCAGATGATTCCCCCATCGTAATTTGACGAGGAATCGGGTGAAAGATGTGCCTTGCTTTCCTCTCAACTAGGTCAGAGGGGAATCTCTGAACTCTCCTTGGATGGGACAAGTCAATCCACTGAACCTCCTCAGAAGTTGTGCCCTCATCCTGGATAAGTGCGCCCTTGCTGCTGGAACCTATGTAACTGCTGCTGAAGAATGATGGAAGACCCAAGTGATCTTCCTGGTGACTATGGTGTGTCTCTCAACATCGAAATCAACCAACTGGTGTCTTCCTCCTGGAATCCACTGAACTATCTCTCCCGAGATGCGCCTCTCTCGTCAATGACAAGTCAAAATCTGCATAATGATGAATTAGGTCGTCGACCCTTCTCTTATAGTTTTCCTAAACCCTAATTCACTGTTGAAACCCTAATTCGTTGTTGACTTCCAATTTTAGCTCGTCTATTATATTTTTAGCTCATAATGGATTAAAAGAGCTTTTAACCACTTTTAGCTCAATGTCACTTTCCAAACATAACACCTTTGATTGGAGTGACCTATAGTAACCCTGTTTACCCCTTTTTTGGCCTCGACTATAGTCTAACGGGGTGGTTTAGACCATTAGGCCTCCTCTCTGGAGCTCCTATTTGGAAAGGGACATTACAATCCTCCCTTCTCAAAATTGCTTGTCCTCAAGCAATACCAATCTAGGGTGTTGCAACACCTTCTTGCTCTCCCAAGTAACGTCCTCTACTGGAAGCCATCTCCATCTGATCAAAGACTCTCTGATGACCCCACTCCTCAGTTTCTGCTCCCGAAAATCCAAAACCTCCTCCAGAACCAACTCCAACTGTCCCTCCTCATCCAATGGGGGAAGCTCCTCTGATGTGACAATGAATTGTCCCACTACCTTATTGAGGCAAGATACATGGAACACGTTATGAATCTTGCCCCCCTCTAGAAGCTCTAGCTCATAAGCAACCTTGCCTACTCGGCGCATGATCCTGTAAGGGCCATAAAATCTAGGCTTGAGCTTCTCAGCCCCACTCTTCTTCAGGGATGACTGTTTGTAAGGTTAGAGTCTCAAGAAAACCAAACGCCCAACCTCAAAGTTGTACTCTATCTTGTGCCCGCTTGCACTCATCTTTTGTCGGTTCTGTGCCGTCTGTAGGTTCTATTTCAATAACTTGAGAATCTCCCGACTCTCTATGATCCAATCTTTGGCCCTGGGAGCTCTGCTCTCTCCGAAAACCAAGTCGACCAAAGTGGGAGCATCATATCCGTAGAATGCTCAACAGGGTGTCATACCAATGGACATGTGGAAAGTGGTGTTGTAGAAATGCTCTCCTAAATGTATCCACTTTACCCATGTTCTCTATTGTCCACCTACATAGTTCCTCAAATATCCTTCAACCCACTTGTTGAGAATATCGGTCTACCCATCTGTCTAAGGGTGATAGCTGGTGCTAGGTGTCAGCTCTGTCCCCACCAATCGAAACATATCTCTCCAGAATGTCCCCATGAATCTCTCCAGAATGTCCCCATGAACCGACTGTCACTGTCACTGACGATGTTCCTCGACAACCCATGAAGTTTGAAGACCTCTCTGAAGAATAGCTCGGCTACATGAACTACGTTGTACACTATCGATATGGCATAAAAGTGAGCAAACTTCATCAATCTGTCGACCACTACACAAATATAGTCCTTACCCTGGAGCTTGGGTAGGTCCGTGGTGAAGTCCATCGATATACTCTCCCATTTTTGCTCTGGAATGGGAAGTGGTTGAAGTAGCCCTGCTGGAAGAGCATTTATCCAAAATTGAATCTTGGGACCAAAATGGGTCCAAGAAGGCCTAAAAATCACAGTTCTCAGAATGGCTTCAAAACGGACGTGTGCATGGGCCTCGTTGATATGAAGCCAACGCAACTTGAACGGGCTCAAAGAGACGTCGTATGCTCAAAATATCGTGGTCTGTTCATTTGGCCAAAGAGGGAAAATAAATTATGACTGTATAGTTCGTACAGTCCCACATGGCAGCTGACTGTATAGGCCGTACAATGGACATGGCAAGGTATAGTGGTAGGTTCAATGTACTGATTGGGCGTACAAACTAACACGTGGTAGGGTGACTAGGTGTACGAACTGATGATGTGTCTCACAGGTGGACCAATTAGGGAGTGACACGTGTCACCATTGTAAGGGTGACACATGGTGCGACCGTACGATATGTGGCAGGGTACAGTTTGAGTAGACACATGGCAGATGTGGACAGCTGGTCAGATGACTGTTTAACATGTGGCATTCATTGGTCGAATGAGAAGGTGCCACATTGCCCAGTCCTGGGCTGTCACGTGGCACCCCTATATTGGTTATTGGTTTGCAAAATTTGTTTGGACTTAACGATGTTTGAAGTCACGACCTCGGGCGTGGTCGAACGTCTTGGTAGGGCTAGGCTAGCCAACCCACCCTCACTATGTGTCTTACCCATATACTTATCCACATGTATTTAAGTTTACATATGATGTATGTGGGGCAGAGAAAGGGCTTGGGCCTAGCCACAACCCCCGACACATATCCATACGACCAGTAACATGTGACCTCCCCCTTTACCATGGCATGCAGATAACCATTGGGAACTAACCCCGGTCGCATGGGGTAATACATAGGACCCGGTTCTATATGTGTAGTGCAGAGGTTCAACAGTTAGCCCCGGTCGACCGGGCTAGCCCACTGACTAAGGGCATGACCAGGACCTCAAATCTAGGGAGATATAACAGTTAAGGGGTGCGTGGATGCAAAGCTCGAGGCCACATGGCCATAGGTGCGATGAGGAGCCGAGAAGTAAGGGACCAATGCACTACTAGATTAGCTCGAGGCCACATGGAGGGTGCCATGTGACCAGGAGCCCGCATAAAAGGGGGCTGTGCCCTATATAATTGCAAAAGTGGGTTATCTAACATTATAATAAGATTTTTGTTGATATTATTCAACAGTTTTTGGAGATTTTGGTAATTTTTGGGGGATATTGGGCCCTTTTTGAGGCTAGATCTTGGGGAAAAGTTGGGAGGTTACCAACTTCAGATCTATATAAACCAGGGGTTCTTGAATCCAAAGAGGAAGTTCATAACAGGTTTATGCTGAATATTTGCCTAGCCAAAGTCATTTTTATGCAGGGAAGCTATTGAGGAGAGCACCTTTATGGGCCATTTCTGGGAGCTTCGATCATCCAATTTCAATGTCGTCACTTTTGTTGGGTTCTAGAGATCTGGTAGAACAAGACCAAATCAATTTGTAGCATTTTTGGAACTGTTGTGATGTATGTTTAAAGATTTGAACAGAAATAAGAAAACCTCACCCATTGAGACAAAGGCCTAGAGATGTAGGCGAGATTGCCAAACTCCGTTATCAAATTCTTTTGTTATGGTTTGATGTTMTTCATGCTTATGTTCAAATCTGTATATGATTACATGGCTATCATATTTCCTCTTTAATTCTTCCTCTTTCATTAGTTTCCTAAATGGTAATTTAACGCATGCATAATAACTCAACCTTTGTCGTTTAAAAGGTCTGTTCGGATCAAGTGGTATAAGAGCTAGTGGTATAAGAGCATGATTACCAAGGAAATGATACATCATGGTGAAGGTGATCTTGTTGAAGAGAATCCATTGATTGGATTGAGAAAGATAACTTCTCAAAGCGAGAAGATGGCATCGTAAGAGGGACTTTCTCAGGATGAGAAAGAGTTTCGAAAAACTTTCTTCGCCATGTCGGAGATGATGAAGGTTTTGTATGAGGATTACTTGGAACRGAAGAGACCAAATCTTGGTGAATCTTCAAAGGGAAAAAGTGAATAAGGAGAGGATCCTCAAATTCATCCTTCACCTCCATCTTCACCTCCTTCTTCTCCTTCTTCTTCAAGTTCAAGTTCTAAAAGCACCGCAAGAAAACATGTCCATAAACATAAGAATGAAATGCCTTTACTAAAACTTTATGTTAAATTCGAATTACCCATGTATGATGGTGAATTTAATGCAGAGAGACTTGACAATTGGCTCAGACAGATGGAGGTTTATTGCAGTGTGCAACAAATCAAGGATGAGGCAAATCAGATCAAGTTGGCATCGCTTAGATTTGCAGGCACAACACTCATTTGGTGGCAAAGCAAGTTGCAAAATGGCACACAACAAGTGGGTAATGTATTTCCATCATGGAAAAGTTTTATTTATGCACTTAGAAAGAAATTCTATCCTTTGGGTTATAAAGAGAAAGTGTTAATTGAATCTCAAGCTCTTAAACTAAGAAAAGGACAAACAGTGCAAGAATACACCGATGGATTTCGTAAATGGCATTGATGTTAGATATTCATTTACATATCCAAGAAACTCTTATGAAGTATATAGGAGGTTTGCCTGCACATATTCGTAACATTTTATTCATGTTTGGACCTACTAATCTTGATGAGGTTTCTGTTCAAGCAACATACATTGAAGCAGGGAAAACATGGGTTGGTGTATCAGGGGAATTTCCTTCAAGGAAGGAGGACAAGAGGAAGTGGAATGGCAAGAAGGTAAATTCAGTGGCAAGAAAGGAAGAGAAGCCCTCTTGCAAGCATTGCAAGAAAGAAGGGCATGATGAGGACCATTGTTGGAAATCACATCCTGAGAAGAGACTGAAGTGGTTCAAGGAAAAAAAGGGGAGGCAAACAATTGCAACAGCAACACGACCAACAGACTTGGGATCAGATTCAGGTGATGAATATAAAGTCTCATTCATTGGTATGACAGGTAAAATTGGTAAAGGAATTGATTCTAGAAGTAAATTGTTTCACATAAGGGTCATCATAAGGCATACTAAGGTCGACACATTGATAGATAGTGGATCTCAATCTAACTTGATTTTAGAGGAATTGGTTAAACAATTGGGATTAAAAACTCAGATGCATAATGTCTCAGTGGGTGAGCAACAATCATCAATTGCACATAACAAAGCAATGCACATTAAAGTTTGCAATTTCATCTAAGTTTGTGGATGAGGTAACATGTGATGTGGTGCCACTAAGTGAATGTGGAGTGGTGTTAGGCAGTCCTTACTTATATGAACGCAAAGGAATCTTCTATAGGGAAAAGAATCAATATCACTTAACCAAAGCAGGTCAAGAATATGTGGTTCATGCTCATCATTTAAAGGCAAATACATCTCTTCAAACTATGGAACAATTACGAAAGGCAACTCATGCAAGAAACACACCTATAATTGTTTCAAATCAAGTAATCGATCTTAAGCGAGAACAAGAGATGATTGTAGAATGGAAAATCAATCACACTTTGCTTCAAGATAAGCTAATGTCATGCAAGTATTACAAACATATTAGCTCATTTGCAGTCATATTTCTGATGTTATCATTAGTAATGTTGTCAACATGGATTATAGTGGCTTCAGTAAGATGTGACAGAAGACAAATGGCTAACAATATGCTATCAGTTATCATGATTGTTTTACAGTTGATCTTCATGAGACAGGTGCACAGGACAGAGTTCAAAGACAGGGAACAAGTCGGGTGGCCTATCCGGAACTTGATGACTGGTCAATAACCTTTTGGGGACCAAAAGGTCTTTAGTGGGGAGATGTGATCCATAATTGGATCTCGGGACCAAAAAGGGTCCAGGAAGGCCTAACAATCAAAATTCTTAGAATGGCTTCAAAACGTACGTGTACGTAGGCCTTGTCTATACGAACCCAACGCAACTTGAATGGGCTCAAACTAATGTTGTATGCTCAAGTAATCGTGGTCTGTTCATTTGGCCAAACAAGCAAAAAAATGACGACTATACAGTCCATACAGTGCCATGTGGCAGCTGACTGGACAAGATGTACGACTGTACAACTGACGTGGCAAGGTACAGTGGCAGGTTCAGTGTGTTGACTAGGCGTATGGACTGACATGTGGCAGAGTGATTGGGCATATGGACTGATGATGTGTCGCACAGGTGGACCAATCAGGGAATGACATGTGTCATCACTGTAAGGGTGACATGTGGCACGACCGTACAACACGTGGCAAGGTATAATTGGAGTAGACACGTGGCAGATGTGGATAGCTGGTCGAATGATTGTTTGGCACGTGGCATTCATTGATCGAATGGGAAGGTGCCACGTGGCTCAGTTCTAGGCTGCCATGTGCCACCCCTGTATTGATTATTGGATTGCAAAATTTGTTTGGACTTAATGAGGTTTGAACCCACGACCTCGGGTGTGGGCGAACGTCTTGGCAGAGCCAAGCTAGCTAGCCCGCCCTTAGTATGTGTCTTACCCATATACTTATCCGCATGTATTTATGTTTACATATGATGTATGTGGGGTGGAGAAAGGGCTGGGGCCTAGCCTCAACCCTTGACACATATCCACGACCAATAACATGTGACCTTCCCATTTACCATGGCGCACGGATAACCATTGCGAACTAACCTCGGTCGTATGGGGTAATACATAGGACCTGGTTCTATATGTGTAGCGCGGAGGTTCAACAGTTAGCCTCGGTCGACCGAGCTAGCTTGCCGACCAAGGGTGTGACGAGGACCTCAAATATAGGGAGATATAACAATTAAGGGGCGCATGGATGTAAAGCCCAAGGCCACATGGCCATAGGTGCGACCAGGAGCTAAGAAGTAAGGGGCCAACACACTACCATATTAGCCCGAGGCCACATGGAGGGTGCCATGTGACCAGGAGTCCATGTAAAAGGGGGTTGCACCCTATATAATTGCAAAAGTGGGTTATCTAACATTATAGTATAATTTTTGTTGATATTATTCAACAATTTTTGGAGATTTTGGTCATTTTTGCGGGATATTGGGCCCTTTTTGAGGCCAGATCTTGGGGAGAAGTTGGGAGGTTGTTACCAACCTCAGATCCATATAAACTAGGGGTTCTTGAAGCCAAGGAGGAGGTTCAGAATAGGTTTATGCTGAATATTTGCCTAGCCAAATTCATTTTTATGCAGAGAAGCAATTGAGGAGAGCACCTTTGCGGGCAATTTCTGGGAGCTCCGGTCATCCGATTTCAATGCCATCAATTTTGTTGGGTTCTAGAGATCTGGTAAAACAAGACCATATCAGTTTGTAGTCTTTTTGGCACTATTGTGATGTACTTTTTAAGCTTTGAACAAAAATAAGAAAACCTCACCCACTGAGACAAAGGCCCGGAGACGTAGGCGAGATTGTCGAACTCTTTTATCAACTTCTATTGTTATGGTTTGCTGTTCTTCATGCTTATGTTCAGATCTTTATATGATTATATGGCTGTCATATTTCCTCTTTAATTCTTCCTCTTTCATTAGTTTCCTAAATGGTAATTTAATGCATGCATAATAACTCAACCATTGTCGTTTAAAAGATCTTTTTGGATCAAGCATGCTCTGACTTGTTCTGTTGGAAAGTCACACAGTCACTTACGTGTCTCATAATGTCCTATTTGAGGCCTTTTCATGAGAACCTCTCCTTGATCTGTCTGTAGGTTTTGAAAAACCCCTGATGGCATGCTAGTGGGGAATCATGAACTGTTGTGAGGATCTTCTTCTCGAGCCCCGAATCTGGCACCAAGTAGACTCTGTCCTTGTAGAATATGACATCGTCAATGACGCTATACTTTTCATCCTATATCTTCCCATCCATAACCTCACAAGCGAAAATTTTCTTGGAATATTCCACTAACAAGTGGGATTTCCAATTTGCTGAAATCTCCATCAAAGAACATGTTGCAGGTCTCCTTGATAGTGCATCGACCACAATGTTCTTCTTCCCCTTGACATACTCTATGTCGAAGTCGAATGCCTGTACCTTCGTCACCCATTTATGCTAGCGCTCACTGAGGTCTTTCTGCTCAAGGAAATACTTCAAGTTGTTGTGATCTGTCTTGACCAAGAATTTGCTGCCCACCAAATATTGTCTGAATTTGGTCAAGGCACGCATGATTTCCAACATTTCCTTGTCATAAATGGAGTACAACCTCTCGGGATGACTGAGCTTCCAGCTCTTGAATATAATAGGGTGTCCTCCCTGCCTCAAAACTGCCCTGATACCCTCGTCAGATGCGTCACAGTCTAGTACAAATGGCAAGGTGAAGTCTGGTAATGCCAACACCGGATAAGTGCCCATGACTTTCTTCATGTGATCAAAGGATTTCTGTGACTCCTCGATTTAGATAAAATCCCAATGCTTGGTAAGATTGGTCAGCGATGCTCCAAGCTGAGAAAAATCATGGATGAACTGCTTGTAATAGCTGCACAACCCGAAGAAACTCCTCAACTCTATCATGTTCCTGGGCGTTGGCCAATCCAAAATGGCCTTAATATTTTCCTGGTGCACCTGTATCCCCTATGCATTGATGATGTGGCCTAAGTAAAGCAAATATGTCATACTGAACTCACACTTGGACTCTTTGGCATATAATTATTGTGCCTCCACGATGCTCAATACCTCATCTAGGTGCATCATGTGCTCCTGCCATGTCTTGATGTAGACCAATATGTCGTCAAAGAAAACCAAGATTGATTTCCTCAACTCATCCCTGAATATGTGGTTCATGCAAGATTGGAATGTAACGGGTGCATTGGTTAGCCCGAATGGCATAACCAGGAACTTGAAATGTCTAAGGTGACATCGAAATGTCGTCTTCTCTATGTCATGCTCTCGGATGTTGATCTGATGATACCCAGAGCATGGATCAATCTTTGAGAAGAAAACTACCCCATGTAGTTCATCCATCAATTTTTCAATGCGCGGGATAAGATACCGGTTCTTGATGGTTTTCTTGTTTAAGGCCTGGTAATCAATGCACATCCTCATGGTGCCATCCTTTTTTAGAACTAAGACAACTGAAGAGGTGAATGGGCTGCTGCTCCGTCTGATGTGTCCCATCGCTAGCAATTCCTTGATTGATTTCTCTATCTCATCCTTGAGCCTCCTAGGATGACAGTAGGGGGGTGTGATCATAATTTCACCCCCCTCCTCCAACTCAATGGTGTGCTAAAACCCCCTTTCAGATGGTCTCCCTGGTGGAATCGACCCAAAAACCTGCTGATGTCATCCCAACAAATTCCTAATCTCTGTATGATACTGTTGTCGACCCTCAAAATCCTTTTGCGTAGTGATCAAGCACTCTACGACATATGCTACCTCCCCATGTCTGAATATCCTCTCCATCCTCTTGGTTGAAATTGTTCTGGGTGATCCTGTCGACATACCTCTCATAACAACCTTCTTCCTACCACAGTCTCTGAACCCCATCTCCAAGGTTTGGTAATTGGTGGTGATTTTTCCCAAGGTGACCATCCACTGGACTCCCAACACCACATCTATGTCAGATAGGTTAACCACATAAAATGTGTTTCTCACTGTGTAGTTTCCCAACTTTATCTCCAAGTCTGGAACTCTGTCTAGACACTCCACCGTGTGGCCATCTGTTACTACAACATCAAACCCGTCAAACTCCTCTGTCTAAAGTGCCCTTCTCAATACTAATGAAGCATCAATGAAGTTGTGGGTGGCCCCACCATCTATCGGGGTGATTTCCCATTGCCCTTGAATAGTCCCTCTGATCTGGAGGCCATCATACTTGGGAACACCAGAAAGGGTCGCTATGACTCCTCCCTTTGCTAGTTTCCGTTTGTTAGCCTGCTCAGGCAATTGTGGAACTATCGGAGGATGGGCTCCTGCCAGTGTCGGTGGTCTATGGGGAGGTTGCTCCTCTGCCTGTGCTGACTCCTCCTCTGAACTAGTGGATCCACTGTCCTACTCCTCCTCCTCACTATCCACACTATCTGCTACCACCTCAATATAATGAATCTCTCCCTTGCCAATGCACCTATGGCTTGGGACCCAAGGGTCTCTGCAGTTGAAGCAAAGCTTCTTCCTCATAAGCTCTCACCTAGTCTCATCATCCAGCTTCTCCTTACCTTTCCATTCTATCTGAAATGGCTTCTTGTCTCGATCTTTCTGGGGTACGAAGGGTTTGGAAAAGGGTTTAGTCTTTGGCACCGAGTCTACCAAATCTTGAGTGCATAAGATGGCATCCTGCAAGGTGTGTGACCTGTATGCCTTCACCCATCCTTTTAAAGGCTCTGTGAGTCCCTCTGTGAATAGCATGATCAACCTAGGCTCTGATATATCTATCAACGCCACATATATCTGATAAAACTCCATGATGAACACCTTTGCTATGCCAGTTTGTCTCAGCTGGGATACATCCTTGAATTGGATCTCGGGATCCCTCCTGTCAAATTTGTCCATGAGTCTTTCTATGAACTCCTTATAGGAGGTGATGCAACTGTGACCCAATGTCACCAATCCATGATGCCACCACTCATGTGCCTCACCCTCCAAGTGTAAGGTAGTGAAACTGATGGCCTCTGTCTCAGTCATCTGGTTGAGCTTGTAGTATGTGTCTAGCTTATGTACCCAAGCTATGGTGGTGCATTTGGACGATCCATCGAAATTAGGTATGGTGAGTTTACCTACTTTTCAGATGAAATCAATGTTATGCCTTTGCTGATGTTGCGGTCCTCCTCTCTATGGATCTCTGGGGCGGTTCTTGAGTCTGAGCCCACAATAATCAACTAGGGTCATGTCCCGATGGAAGTCACAACCCAATGCTGCATACTCCCTCCTGTACTCTGCAATGTCCTTTGCATGAGTGGGCGACCTCTGTGTTATCTGAAGTTGTGCTGCTACTGGGGGTGTCCTCTAGAAAATGGGAAACAAATGTATGGGAATCCTACTCGAAGAGGTGTATGTGCGAATAAGAGACTGAGGTCTACTGCCTGCCCCCGAGTTCCTCTATGTTGCATGTGGGGCTTGTGTGCCTGGGGTGCCTACTATAACCAATCTATCAGCCATCTATGCCAAGGACTGAGTCATGGCCTGCTGACTAGCTACCATATCACTGATAACCTGCATGAAGGCTGCCTCTCGCTCCATGGGGGCCTTACCACTACCCTTTGGTCGCTCATATTTGTATCCTAGCATCCTCTCAGCCTCATGCTCTACCCTTCTCTCTGCTTCCCCGTGCGCCTCTTCCTCTTCCTATGATCTAGGAGGGAAAGGGGGAAAGTCAGGCCTAGACCTGATTTCCTTGCACCTATTGTAAGTGACATATTCGTCACTTACGTTCTCATGACCCTCTGGGTCTTCTGTTGCACTCATCGTCTTTAGTCACAAGCTGGCAGGACTAAAGATCTGATACCACTGTAATGTTCCTGACTTGGCTAGTCTAGGAAATGCTTCTTATGTGTGTGTAGGATTAATGGTTTACATCATATAAATGATCATACAATTAACAAATGTGACAAAAGACTGCAAATTTTATATTATGATATCTTTGTGGAGTACAAATGCCAAATGCGGCTGAATAAAATGAATCACTCGGCTACATCAATTGACAAAAGAACCTTAGCCAGAATACAATAAGCAAACTAAAAGATAATACCCGATAAAAGATGAGTACTGTGGGATCAATGGATGAGATGGAATTGTGGCAGCTCGCATGGTAACTGCTAAAAGTCCGAAAAGTTCACACTGGTGGATAAACCTCTCGGAATGGCCTGAAAACTGTCCCAAATGGTGCACCCTGCTCTAGCTCTCAGTCCTTGTGACTGATCGGCCCCTCTGTTGGTGTGTCTGGATTCTGGATGGATCCCCCTGGGGGAATGCGCCCCTCCCTCACTGGAAAACTATGCCCTAGTGATTCCACCGTTGAAATCGACCGAGATGTATCTCAAAATGACYGCCTTGGCCTACTAAGAAATGGGTCGGAAGGGTTTCCCTGGATCTGATTTGATGATCGCTCGGGAACCCCGAATGTGTCCACCAAAAGTGTCGCACTCCCRACTTTGGAAAATGCGCTTCAGATGATTCCTCTGTCAGAATCTGATRATGAACTAGGCGAAAGATGCACCTTGCTTTCCTCTCAACTGGGTCTGAGGGGAATCTMTGAACTCTCTCTGGATGGGACAAGTTGATCCACTRAACCTCCTTAGAAGYTRCATCCTCACCTTGAATAAGTGTGCCCTTGCTGCTGGAACCTATGTAACTACTGCTGAAGGGTGATGGAAGACCTTAGTGATCTTCTTGGTGACTAGGGTGTGTCTCTCAACATCGAAATCATCCAAYTGGTGTCTTTCGCTTGGAATCCACTGAACTATCTCTCTTGAGATGTGCCTCTCTCCTCAATGACATGTCAAAATMTGCATAATGATGAATTAGGTCGCTGACCCTTCTCTTATAGATTTCCTAAACTCTAATTCATTACTGAAACCCTAATTCATTGTTGACTTCTAATTTTAACTCTTCTATTATATTTTTAGCTCATAATGGCTTAAAAGCGCTTTTAACCACTCTTAGCTCAATGTCACTTTTCGAACATAACACCTTTGACTGGAGTGACCTCTAGTAACCCTGTTTACCCCTTTTCTAACCCTGGCTATAGTCTAATGGGGCGGTTTAGACCATTAAGCCTCCTCTCTGGAGCTCATATTTGGAAAGGGACATTACACATTTTACTTAGACTCTTCCATAAATAATAAGGAAAGTACAACTGTTGTTTAAATTCAAAATGCAATAAAATTTGAATATGGTATTGAATATAAGAGCATAGTGCCCTTCACAGGTGAAGTACCTCTGTAAAATTTCCAGTGGTGCATGCCATTCGTCCTTGAGTCAGGCCCGTGGTATCCCTTTTCCTCAATTTGCATTATGAAACTCGGGTTTCAAAAATTTATTGCACAAGTCTTGTGATATGGGCCAATTCTTGAACCACCTTTCCCCTTCTCTTGACAAGCCCGTGGCATGAGCTATTGATTTCTCGGTCACCTCCATTACCAATTACCCAACATGGGCCACTCATCCACTGAAACTCTTTGCAAATTATAGTGTCACTTGGTCACTATGTCCTCTGAACTTGTTGAAGAATTCATGCCACCCCGCAGACCTCAACATCTTTCGACATGAATTATATTTGGGCAGAGCTTCCGAAGCTCGCGTGGAGGTCAACTTGTGGAGATTGACCACCATCGTGAATGGAAATGGTTCTATGAGAAAGAGGATGCCGACTGTAATATTAATGACTAAGAGGTGTAATTTAATGTTATGGGAAAATCTCAAATGATCATCGCTATTAAATGCCTATACGTTTTCAATGTCAAATGATTATGAATGTAACTCATCTAAAATCCCTTCGGTGATTCTAGATGAGTTATAATAGTCAAACAAGATACTATACGAGCTCATGGGCAATCAGGAAATGATTGAGTTTGTAGATACAGTAAGGATGCTATCATATCGACATAATCCTTGAGCTTAATCATGTATAAGTACGGAGATATCATGTTTATCGACAAGTGTAGACTCATGGTGGATCAATGAGTGATATATGTGAGCATTTTACCATATGGTCGATGGAATATGTGGACAAATGGAGGAATGATGCGACTACTATGTTCATAAACATTGAACTTGACCATTGGAAGAGCCTTTGACTAATATATATATATATATATATATGGAAAAAGTTTAGGATATAAAAGAGTAGGCAACATGTCCATGGCAATTTTTAATAGTGGGGAAAAAAATCCAACTACACATAGAAATAAGACATACCTTTTGAACCTGTAGATAGATGTGTTGTACCTGATCATTGTAGACCTTCCTGGGAACTTGCTTTCAGACTATAGAGACCTGACATCTTCATCTTCTCAATTTTTTATGGATTTTCCCACATGTACACACCCTGTTATACTGCCATCTCGCTTACGTATGCGCCCTTGTCCACTGCAAAACGCATACACCTAAAAAACTAGGTTTTTTTTTCCAGTAATTTCTGCAATTTTGAAACTTTTTCCGTCAACCCTTTGTGCTACCTCAAATTTGCGTAACTTCATAAACATCAATGAGTACCTGCAATAAACGTTACACAATAATAGATATTCAATGTGCTCAATAGGTGCTAATAGGAGAGCCTTGCTCTCTTATTTATACTTCCATGTAGCTTCCTCAAGGGGTTACCTTCTAACCAACTTAACCCAATTTCCTTCTTTTAGGGCTAACCCACTTCTAACCACTTGTCCACTTCTAACCCACTTTGCT
>SNQJ01S0009689.1:44713-95803 GCA_010110895.2 Picea sitchensis
ATAAACATACACAATGGGTCAAATGGTTTCCCTTAGCAGAATGGTGGTACAACACATCCTTCCACACTTCATAAAAAATGTCCCCGTTTCTGGCACTTTATGTATATCATCCTCCATCCATCACATCACCCTTGAAAGGGAATACAAAGGTTCAAGCAGTGGAGGACCACATAGGGAACCAACAAGAGGTCCTAAAATTGCTTAAGGTCAACTTGGTTATGGCACAAAATAGGATGTAACAACAAGCAAATCAACATCGTAGGGAAAGGGAATTTGAGGTGGGTGATTGGGTATTTCTAAGGCTACAACCATACAAACAAATGTCCCTCAAGCAACAAAAGAAGGACAACAAACTAGCACCCAAATATTATCGCCCCTATAAGGTTTTGTAAAGGATTGGAAGTATGGCTTACAAATTGGAGTTGCCTCCATCTTCACATGTACGTCTAGTATTCCATGTTTCTTGCTTAAAGAAGGTCATCTGCAACAAGATCCCGATCCAAACAATTTTACCAGAGCTCAATGAAGAAGGGAAAATCATACTAGAGCCAAAAACAATACTTGAAACAAGAATTAAGCAACTGAGAAATCGAGCAATTACAAAGTACCTCGTCAAATGGAAGAACTTGCTAGTGGAAGAGGCGACATGGGAAGATGAGTTCTTCATGCAGAAGCATCCGTGGTTAGAGAAGTGTTGAGGATAACACTTGTTTAAAGGGGATGGGCATGTTAAGCCCTAGACAAGGCCCCATTATATGTACAAAACCCCTTATTATGCCCTAGATATTGAATTATTACATTTCTAGTAGGTCAGCTAGAACCCTGCTTTGCACCCTTTCATTATAATTGTAACCCTTTGCCTCCTATATATATATCAAGGGGAACTAGTATTAGGATCATATTGTCTCATCCCATATTGTGTTTTGAAGTTTATATCTTGTTATGGAGGTTTCCCCCTCGAAGTGGACTGAATTTTATTGATTTCTTATCATTTTTAAGGCACTGGGTCATAACAGATTCTGCCAACTAAGTTCCAACTCTGTTTATGAAATTGTTGAGGACAAGATATGAATTATCTTACTCAATCATTTTTGAATCTTGCCTGGCTAAGACAAGATAGTCGGAAATATCACCCTATGTTTCATAGCCTCAAAAATATTTCCCAATCCACAAGTATTAATTACAAGGGTTTAGGTTGATTTTTTAATGAAAAGATTGTTGCAAAATAACATAATTTTTTTATGTAATTTTCTAAAAAATATACAGATTACAGAAAGTAAATGTGGAGATAAAAAAGAAAAAAAGTAACCAAGTCACAGATACATGCAAATGAGACAGAATAGCAATCTTCTTTATTTCATTCCAAGAAATCAAAAGTATCTTTCTCTTTAGAAAGTCCTTGTGAGGGCATGGACCGAAGTCTAATTTAGAGAACCCCGATGAAAACCATACAAAAGGACTCTAACAAGAAGTACAAACTGAACTTTATAATCTGGATCAACTTGCCACAGATTGCTGCCAATTTGACTATGCAAAATATCCTTTATCAGCTATGAAACTTAATCCATAAAAAAACAAGTATACACAGACTATCAAGGATGGATCAACACCTCTAAAACAAACATCTGAATGATTTGGTTAAGTTATGAACCTTGCTATCTACAATAGGACCCTGCTGTCAAAAAGAGAATTAGGCTTTGAATGAACTTAAGAATGAATGAAAACCTAAACTATCTCATGAAAACAAAAGAGCAAACCTTAGTCTTTCTTTCTCCTTTTATTCTCCCCTTGTTTCTTCTTCTCATTTAGAATTTATGCCTTCCAAATAAGTTAAAGTAGTTCAACTACTTTCTTTAGTTAAGTTAGTTTAACTTAACTAATTTAGTTTAGGAGAGATAATAATAATAATAATAATAGTTAAGGGTCTTTATTTAATAATAACTAGGTAGGTGGGACCCCTTTTGACTCCCTTCTTTTACTCTTTTCAAATTATAAAATAAAACACAATTGGATAATCATTTAAATACGTGCCACCTTGTAACTCCCTTAAATACCTTCAAAATTTGAATATTTAAATATCAGAAATAATTCAAATCATATCCAAAAATATGTAAATATACACATGATCCACATTATCCCCAAAAAATAGCTTGCTGTCCAAACTTTCTGCAGACCACTGTCTTCAATAACTCAATCATAAAAAAACATAAATTAAAATCCATACTTGCCAGAGACAATCCTTCTTTTATCACTGTTTTCCTCCTTTGACTTCCCGGAAGTAGCCTTAGGTTGATTTGAACCTTGAGGCTGTATCTCACTAATAACATGGGAACAATCATCCTTCAGATGCATACGAGAGGACACTGATTTTGAAGAGTCATTTGAAGGAGAGGAAGGGGAGGCAACAACTTTTACTTTATCTTTCACATGGGGGACATTGGTTTTAAGCCTTTTACTAGCATGAGAGGATTGAACATGTGAATGAACATGGGCAATTTGAACATTAGGATTTACAGGTGGTGGTGGAGGTAATGACAAATTGGGCCAGTCATGATGGTGAGAGACAACCAGATTGACAATCTCTTGCCATCCATCATTTGCAGGAACTTCTAGTTGCAAGGACACATGAGGAGGCACATGAATACCAGGGATATTTTGCAGCTAGAAGGGAGGTATCTTTGGTCGGGGTTGTACTATCCCTTGCCCAATTCAGTTGAAGAACCTATCTTGGAACAAATGGTTCAGTTCTGGGGGGTCATCATCAAAATGAATGGAGAAGCTAGGCTTTCTAGGCCCTCTGTTCTAGTTACCTCTTCCTCTATTATTTCTGCCATGGCTGCCCCTGCTGAAGAAACTCATCTTGTATGGAACAATTCATCAGTAACTAGCCCTTAATAGACCATACATGACATGTTGCTTGCATGAAACAAAATTTAGCTCAGAAGTTGACTCAAGACCCATGCAAATCCATCCATAAGAAATCATTTTATAATTTCCAAGTGAGAAGGGGGTGGATAGGGTTCATGGGACATATGGAGGGAGTGTAATGAGTGAAAAAGTGATATGATGAGAGGGGAAAAATACATGAGTACTTCTCAACAATAAATAAAATAATTTAACTGTGCAATCAAATACCAAAAACATCAGTTGCCAACCATTACTGTGCCATATCCTTTGTCACTGTTATACAAAGTTTTTTAATTTATTTTATAGAACAAGGCTTGTTAAAATGAAATTGGGATTATGCGGGGGATATAATGAACGAAAAAGTGGCAGTATGACATGGATGCAATATGGATACTATTCATATAAAAATAAACCAAATCAAACAATTAAACATAACTCTCTTCAGACCACCATAATTCAATCAACGTTCACTTTCAAAATCACCATTTAAATTGTCACTTATTTCTACAGATCGCTTGCTGGCTTCCAAAACATAATTCATATGCTTATGAATACTCAATTACAATAGCCTTTGCATCTATATAAATTTAATATAATAGTCATGACAACAGTATTGCCATTTATATGATAACACAACAACCTTTTGAGCCACAATCATTCATATTCTGATGCTAAATCCTTTTCCTTTTAAAACCAAATAGAAATATGCACAATGATTCCAACCATACACATCCAATATTTATTCCTTAAAATCAAATTAGAATAGGCCCAATATTAACCACCATTATCCATTATTTAAACACTGTTTATCATAATCAATTGGGCATTAAAACTCATAATCAGGTCCTCTGTTTCTTTCACACACAGGTGTCTCTTTAAAAATATAATCAACACAGGGATTGATTCAAACAACATTCAACAATTAACATGCAATTATGAGCCCAAACTTCTCATAAATTTAACAAGTACAAACTTCTTTTAAAAATTGCCCAACGAGAGATAGAGCCAAATCGTGGCCAATCGACCAAGCAAACACACAGTGCTCCTTATCCTTGTCTGGATTCACAATGATATCAAGATCGTTATTAGGGTTTAAACAAAATGCACAAAGAGTAATAACAGATGGCTCAATCAAGGGATAAATCCTCGAAGACACAAACAACTCATGCCTCTTTCAAATTCACCACAGACATATAATATTTAAGAATATTCTTGACAGTGAGGGTTATCAAATGACAGTCAACCACCTTCAACATAGAACGAAAGGAAACGAACTCTTAAAAGCATTGTAAAAAGAATTCCCAAGCATAACCCGTGGCCAACCAAAACACATATACAAACCTTCCATTTAAAGTTATGGGTGATACTAAACCCGACTGTGCAATGCTTCCCAACAACAACGATAATGATGGAAACACCATGATACATAACAACTCGGGGCTCGACCAGGGTATGGAAAGAAACACTCCAACTCTTAACAGTTCACATTGCAACATGGAGAACCAAAACATATCACCCACAGAGATGAAAAGGAGTGGCAACACTTAACACCAAGACTGGTTGCAAAACCCATGTGCAAAGCTCAGAGCTTGCTAAACTATAATCATAAGTTTCCACAGAGAACCAGACCAAAGACCCCAAACTGACCGAACATGCCTTTCTGTGATTTAACCAATAAACCAATGCACATATTACACACAACAAAGAATATCCATTCCTCTTCTTTAAAAATCCAACAGTCTAGAATATTCATAGAAGAACCCATAGACAACACCAATACACAATCCAAGAAACTTAAGAAAAACACAGACCTCAAGCAATTCCGAGCCAAAAAATCGATTCATAACACAGAGGAACCATCGTGGATGGAAAGATAAGGAACCATACCTGGAAAATCTTGCTCGAGGGAGAGAATTAGACTGTATATTCCTTCACAACAAAAAATCGTGGAGCATCAACAACAACCAGAGCCAAAAAACCAAATGCAAGTATGGCTAGGGTGACAGGCCTCAAGGGTTGTTTGAGTGACGTGCAGTAAATGCACGTCCCTTCCTTCCCCAACTTCATTCAATTCAACATACAAGCCAACCAACTCACCATAACACTAACAATTAAATCAACCATATATTTCATTGCTATATCCCATTGCATAGTGCACCACCCAAAGTATTGTCAACCCTTTCTTTAAAAAAACAACAACCATATGCTATAACGTTACCCCATATGCATCATATATCTTTTAACAAAGTGCATATCTATAGCAACAAGGGTTTAGGCACCCTTCGTTGTCACAATAATACATAACATTTGGGTTTGTATATTGTTCTTTTGTTTAAAAGAGCTCCCATATTATCCCCTTGTATAAAATCATATGTAAAATAATTAATCCATGTTTAATGCAATGCCAAAACAGAACCTGTAATAATCCTTTTATCCATTGGACTGCCATAATTTGCGAGTGATCATCAAAACCATCTAGCCATGAAATAATCAACCAATCATATTATGTCGTCATAAGGACTAAAATCATGACTTGAATCATCAACTGTAGAAGACTGTGCTGGCATCATCATAATAACAAACAAAATATATAAGTGCAACATATGCATCATGACACCACTAGTCTAAAAGGGGGTCCCACCTACTAGTTTATTATTATTATTATTGTTATAAATAAATAATAGAGCTTGGCAATCATTTGCGAACATATTCATTGTTGCGATTTTAAGCGTGAACATACATTACCCACGGTTATTTTCCCAAACGTATAGTTGTAGCTTATTATGCAACAAACCAAATTATTTCACCAATTCTTAATGGTGTTGCTATAGGGTAATCACACAATCACATGACATTAACCATTAGCAAATACACTAATGCGAATGATGGTTGTTGTAGGTGAATCATGAAACAACGATCCAATCAAACAAGTAATGGAAGCCAAGGAATGAATTTTAGTGCTACGGTGAACCAAAAAATGGATTGGGAATGTGGTATTTGCAATTAATTATCAATTGGGAAAATTCTTTGGCTATAACAAACAATCACTCAACATTCCCACAATTCAATCGTGGTGTTGTTATGTGTGGTTGTAGGTAAATGCTTCTATGAATTAGCATAGATGATACGTTGCAATTGGGATTGTGGTTACTATTGTAATCTAACCACCAAGAAAGTCAACAATATTGCAAACATTGTATAGGAATATGGTTTCACACAACCAACTATTTAAGCAATGAAACACATAAAAAATAAACCAACATGCAAAGTAAAGAAGTTGTGATGTTAATCTACGTTGTAACTAGTGCTCCACATAGCACACAAGAATATATACAACAAAATAATTGAAGGAACTAAGAACAAAACAATTAAAAGCACCATAGAAAATGGATTTTTACCCTGAATATCTAAATGGGAAAACACACATTCAATTAGAGGTTTTATTGTGCTAAGAAAATTATTTGAATGGTGAGATGCACTCTCTCACACAGATAAATCATGCATTTTAACTCAATTGCAATGTCATGTAGATTGCTATGGCCTAGAGACAACCTTTTCTCTTGTGGACACACTCAATATCTTCTTCGTCCTCAGATCTTCAAGCATATTTCTTCTTCCAAGTCCTTGGTACCTCTACCAGTGCTCTTCTTCTTCCCAAGTTGTTTCCATATCTCCTCCTCTAATATTATCCTTTGTCACTAGCATCACTAGTTTAATAAAGATTCCTTGGAAGGTTAATCGTCAAGATGATTCATTTCATTTTTCACGGCTTTAGCTTTTGAACATTT
Organism: Picea sitchensis; assembly: GCA_010110895.2. Taxonomy (NCBI): domain Eukaryota; kingdom Viridiplantae; phylum Streptophyta; class Pinopsida; order Pinales; family Pinaceae; genus Picea; species Picea sitchensis. Next base: position 51,409 of record SNQJ01S0009689.1, read on the forward strand.
AATTCAAACTTTACAAATTTATAGTTCTATTACAAAGATTAATTTTAATGAGATATTTTTTTGGATCCCTTTTTTTTATCACACCTCCCCATGAAGATTTTGCTCCCCAAAAGCTTCAATTCACACTATCTTCTTATTCTTTTGTAGTTGCATGCTTTACTCCTCAATTATAGATCAAATCCATCTTTTTGTTGTTATGGAGTCTTAAAGAACCATGTTGATGTTAGAAAAACAGGACCGCGGAGCAATAAAATAAAACAAATGCAGAAACAAAACACAGAAGACACACAATACAAGAGAGACACAGATTTACGTGGTTCACCCAGTGTGGGCTACGTCCACCAGAGAAATTGCCAGGAGACACATTTACATGGTTCACCCAAGGGCTACGCCCAATTTAGAAATTACACGTGTCCTTTCCTTTTATTATTATCCAAAGAAACAGCGATACAACCTACAACAAACCCTCAGAACTTCCTCCCTTTCTCTCACAAATTCTCTCGTAATATTCATCATCATCCATAGACACAATACATTTCTCATAAAGAGGGTTGTCTTCTAGGCAAAAAATCCCTAACATAATCTTCTACTGCTAGATCCCGTGGACTTATACGAACGGTCCGTGATGAGTAATGAATTACAATATACCTTTACAAGGCATGACGGGGTTTTGCCCCAACTCCCCATCCATGACGTCACTAACCCCCTTAATTAGGGGCTAACTTTCCTTGCACTTCAAATGGGATAGCCCTCGTATTCGGGCAGAGGTACCCCTTGCACTTCAAGCATGGAAGAATGTACATACTTCCGGGGTGTAAATACTACATGGGGAATAAACACGGCTGAAAAGAAAGAACCTCTCTCCATCAGAAGATAATCAAAGTCTAAACCAACAATCTCCCACTTGAGATCACCGGGATCTCAACAACTCCACAAGCTGTATATGCTGGACTCGTCCCTCTTTGGACCTTTTTGGCAAATTCTCATCTTCATCTTCAATCTAGAAGACCAACTGAAACTGATTAAGAACTCGGGCCTCGTTACCCTTTGTTAACATGTCTCCTCCTCGGGCTAGTGTGTATCTTTCTAGCTTCAATTGTCCATCTTCCAAGCAAGTGTACTGCAGATGAAGTGGTACCTCAACCGGTATATTCTTAGTCTCGAATGGAAGGCTGAGTTCTTTGCAAGGTGAATGGCACTGACTGTCACAGTACAACTTGTCGCTCTACTTTTCCCACCTCCATAAACCTTTGTAACCAAATCATCTCTTTACTAGCCTCGTAGCAGCAACATACTTCTCTTTGCCTCGTTGTTGAAAGTGCAACAACCTTTTGCAGTTTTGAACTACAACTTACCGCTGCTCCACCTATAGTAAAACATACCGTGTGGTACCTCTTGTTGTATTTATCACTTGCCATATCTCAATCAACATAACTCAGAAAAGTGTGTATGAACCTCCAAAACATAATGCATGTGTAGTAGTAATTCAGAATAATTCGAATCCACTTTATCGCCTCCCCCAATGTTCTTTTCCTGGATTGTTTATATACCTGCCCACAACTCCCACCGCATGTGCAATATATAGTCCGGGTCTTGTGCAAAACCATTGCATACATCATCAAGTACCGCCATGAATATGGGACCCTCGGATATGTATTCATCTCCTCCCGGCACTGGGACACATTTCTTAGTTAATTTTGAAATGGCTGGCCGTGGGTGTAATTAACCCGTTTTGCATTCTGCATTCTAAACTCCTCCAACACCTTCTCTACTCACCCTAAGACAATGTCGGGCTTATTTCCTATCTCTTGTTATTCTCATACCAAGATTTTTTTTTTTTTAATAAAATATTAAAATTGATTAATTATGAATTTGTTAATTAGATAATTTTTTTCTTGAGTACATTTATATCCTGTATATTAGACTTTTCAACAAGCATGTCATCATCTATACATACAATAGCAAGATAATAAAGCTTCCATTTTCTAGCTTTTTAAAAAATAAACACGCTGGATCGTAATGACATCTACTATAACCCTCGCTTTGTCATAAACCTGACAAACTTCAAATATCACTACCTTGGAGCTACTTCTAGGCCATACAAGATCTTCTTCAACCTGCATACCAAATTTCTCCTTCCCTTTGACCTAATACCTCGTGGTCGGCCGTGATAAATCTGTTCTTCTAAATCCCCATGGAGAAAAGTCGCTTTTACATCTAACTCTGCTCAAGATGCAAATCTTCTACCGCCACAAGACTTAAAATAGTTCTAATTGAAGTCATTTTTAACAATGTAGAGAAAAATATTTCATCAAAATCTATACCTTCTTTTCTTTTGTGAAACCTCCTTTACAACAAGTCTAGCTCTTGTACCGCTTTTCTCCTCCATCTTCTTCCTCCTTCCAACTTGTAAAACCCATTTATTCTGCAGAATGCTTTTTTTTCCTTCAGAAGTAACTGAATCAAGTCCCAAGTTTGGCTATTTTCCAAGGAATCCACTTCCACTTTCATGCCTTGCTCCCACTTCTTTGTGTTCCACCAGATATTGCCTCTTCTTCATAACATTTGGTTCACTGTAACTAGTCAACACAAATAATATAATGAAGGAGAGTATCATCGAGGGAGTCTACTTAACCTGGAATATCTTATAACAACACTTCTGTGTTTGAGGTACCACGCTCCTCACAGCATTTTGATTTTCGTGTCTTTGAATTTTCAGTTGATTCTCAATAAGACCAGCTGTATCTTGTTTTCCCTGCTTCTTTCCCTGCAACTCATCTTGTACATGACCTTCTCATTAATATGACATCTCTAATTCTAAATATTGATTTATTTCTATAATCCCATAAGCGATAACCAAAATCATTAACACCATATCTACAAAGGTACATTTCTTGGATTTTTCACCAAGCTTTGTTCTATTTTCTTATCAATATGGACAAATGCTTCACAACCGAAGTTTTCAAAAAGAATACACTTTTTTCTCCTCGGCCCATTCCTCTGTAATTCTACTATCCAAAGAGCTTCAAGGTCCTCTCTTTATTAAGTAAAAAAAAATATCTACAAGTTCCGCCTAGAATCAGAAAGGGCAAACCTCAACATGCACTTTCATACCTCTTGCCACGCCTTCCATGATTGTCCTCGTTTCATCCTCTCTCGAGCCACTAATTCATTTTTTTTTGTGGTGTTTTTGGAACTGTCTTTTCTCTACTAATCCCATGGTATGAACAGTAATCATCAAACTCCTTGCCGCAATAATATTCAATTCTCCATTATCCGGACCGAGATTAATTTAAACTTTTCCCCGCCTCATTCTCACAACTAAAGTTTCCATTTTCTAAAAGTACTTAAAACATCATATTTTTCTCTAATGCAATAAACCCAAGTTTTTCTGAAGTTGCATCATCAATAAAAGTAAATATACAATGAGAGCCAAGAGATGATACCCGAAGCCGGTCCCCATAAGACCATACAGATGCACAAGCTCTAACCTTTCATTCTTCTTTCCAACTCGAGAAATCTAACTCTCTTTGTTTTCCCATATAACATAATGTTTCACAGAAGTCCAAAATCAATTTGTTTAAGATTCTGCAACAAATTTCTTTTTGTGAAGGACTGCATTTTCCTCATGTCCTCATGATGCCATAGTGTCGCATTTCTCCAATTCCTCGTGAGAAGCTGCTAAAGATATAGAAGAGTCATATTACCAGTACATACATACAATGTACCTACCTCCTCTCATTTCTCTATCACCAATGATCCTTGATGACCTTCCACGCCTTAATCAGAATATGGATATACAACCTTCACTCTGCCAACTCAAGAAATCATATTTTTGCTTAAATCGGGAACATGTCTTACCTCTTTCAACAACCATTGAAGTTTCCATTTTGTTTTATTTTTACCTTCCCATTTCCAACAATTTTGCATGGTTTATCATCACCCAAATGAACCGGTCTAAAATCACCTTGAACATAATCTAGAAAATGTTTCTATGGGGTGTGGCATGAAGAAATGAAGCTCCTAATCTACTACCCAAGACTGTGAAAATTCTAGGAAGAATCAAAGCTTCCTGTAACACATCACTTGTTACATTTTTCTTCCTGATTTCTCTCCCACTGCCCATCTCTTTGTTTCTTTGAGCTCTAGCCTTTCTTCATATGTCCTTTCTTCCCACAATTCCAACACTCTATCTTTCCCAAGTCTGGATTTGGATCCGCCTCTTCCTAGAATTTCCGCCGTTTCTTGAGCCCTTTCCTCTATCCTTCCTTTGTCTTCCCCGTTTCTCCATGTTCAACACATTTCCTGATGTCTCACCCGTGTTTTTCCATCACATTTCCTCACACTTTGGCGATAATAATTCAACAACATCATCAAATTTTAAAGTATTTGGAACAGAGAGGAGCGCTTACAACCACATGACCAAGCTTATTCCAACTTTCGCAATGAGCAATAAGATTAGAATGAGTCGGCTCAACTCTCATCATCAAAGTCCACTTTTATAGAACTTAGTTGATTAGTAACTGTATTAAATTCATTTAAAATGATCTGCATTAGACCTTAACCTTCCTCGGCTATCTTCATATTAAATAATCTCTCTTCATTAGAAATACCTTTATTCGACACCGAGGGTTTTTCATACAATTCTAATAACGCATCCATCAAACCCTTCGCTTTCTTTTCTTTCGAAATATTGAAAAGCCACCGACGCTGCCAGGAACATCCGTATCGTTCCTAGAGCCCTTCTCACAAGAATCTCCCCATCTCTTTGTCCTTGGCCAATGACTTCATACTCCACTCAATGGTAGGAATAGATCCTTCCCGATATATAAATAGTAATATTCCATCTCAGATCTTCCATGAAAATGGTAGTTTTGGCCATTAAATTTCTCGACCCTAAACTTCTTATCATTCGGACATTTTTCCCACTCAAAACCGTAGAACCCTCTTTTCTCAAGCAGTTACCTACGTACCGATACTAGTTGTTAGAAAAACAGATCACGGAGTAATAAAAATAAAAAATGCGTAAAACAAAACACATAAGACACAATACAAGAGAGACACAGATTTAAGTGGTTCACCTGCATATTCACTGCAGAAATTTCCGTGTCCTTCCTTTATTATTATCCAAGAAAATGAAGGGATACAACCACATCAAACCACCAGTAACTTCCTCTTCTTTCTCTCACGCCTCCTCTCTCTCGTATCACAATATTCACCATCATCCATAGTCGCAATACATTTCCCTCATAGGGGCCGCCTTCTAGGCAAACCCTAACATAATCTCTATCATAGGATCCGGCACCTTATAATGAACGGTCCAGATTTACAATGAAATTACAATATACTTTCATGGGCAATTTTGTGGGTTTCTCAATTCCCACCGTGGGATGCTACCTTTCAAACCCCTCTACTTTGCCCTAGATTCTGCCTGTGGGATAGCCCTCGACCATTGCAGGGGGTGTACCGGTGACTTCAAGGTGGAAGAGTATACATACTGGGTGTAAATACTTCATGTAGGTATAAACATGCTGAAAGCAAGGACCTCTCAGATCAGAAGATAATCAGGCTCCACAACCAACAAGCTTGAGTCATCAATTTCTATTAATCTCCGACATATTGTTGGTCCCATTTTTCCACCTTTTAATACCATTTTTCTATTACACCTAAACTAGGCCTCATTATTCCAAGAATCCATGTTCCTAAGACTAAAACCTTGCAACAATATTTAAAGAGGTAATAGTTGCTTATTGTAATTAATTTCCTAAGTTTCTAATAGGTTCAATGAGTTTTTGGGAACTAATGTTTGCCTATGAAGAATTGCAGTTCAGTTCCTGCACCCACTATGGAGTTCATGTACCTAGGTTTGAAGGTCCACTTGCATGTGCCTAGGGAGACAACGAGCATATGGGTTTTGTAGATCTAGTCCCCATCATGGTTCATGTGCCCTAGCTCAAGATCTAGATCCTTCATGAGAGAACCATGGCCCTGTCAAAGCACAAAGTCAAAGTTCCTTATGCCCAGGCCGTTTATGGGAACCGCCCAAAACATAGATGAGATGCTATTTGTATGCATTATTTCATATGAATAGCAACAAGATCAAAACTGCTTCAATCCAATTGCTAAAGATACTAGGTCAATAGTGGATGGTTACACTCAACAGATATGATCATTGCCTTGTCCAATTTGGGCATTTTGTTCACAAAATCGCAGGGGCACAACCTTATCTCCATGTGTAAAGTTATATATGTATGCAACGATGTAATGTAATCAAGTTAGAAAGAGACGTAGAGAGAATCGATCCATGATATTGTGGTTGTTCATTTTGGGAGCCGAGAGCATCCTTGGTTATTGTATTTTTCATTCAGAACTCGATTATGTAATGGAGCACTTGTTGTGAGTGCAAACTTTGTTTTTAATGAAAGCATTTATTTTATAATTCGTGGTGGTCCTCTAATCGTATTCTTGTAGGTTTCTAAGGTGTGCCACCAGTTGGCAAGGGCCCACCACCCAGGAAGCAAAGTTGTGTATATGTATTATTAGTCTAGTTTCATTTATGTAACAATAACTTGTTTCAACAACAATTTTGTTTGTTTATGTTTCAACATAATTTCACAATTGTAGTGATTTTTAACTTGTGTATTGTCTATTGAATCGTTTATGTCATTCCTTGTTACAATTTATATGATTAGAACAAAGCGCTTGAGTCCATCTCCAGAGATAACTAATAATGACATATGCATATTCTCGGGGATAAACATCTACATTTGAATGGTTTTCCATTTCATTGGAATCATAGTCTAGCTCTATGGTTAATGCAAGTTTTGAAGTTTTATTTGTAATTGGAATTACACATGCTTGTATAAGATCAATTCAATCAATAACACAAAGTCACCAAAGTATGGAACTGTCCTGGATCTTCTTGTGAGAATTGATCCCAAGGAATTTGTAATTGTCTTTTAGAAGTTTTCAATATCATATTAAATACACAATTAATACTAAACGATATATGACAGTTGAGTCACATCTTTGTGTAAGCAATATGTTTATATAGAAGAAGTACCATACCACCATAAGTTCATTACATTAAATGTATTGATTGTGAGTTTAATCAGTAGAATAATTTCTCATAGGTTTTACTTTTGGACTAATAAACTCAATCTAAGATCAATAATGTATGAATGGAGATTCAATACTTTCACAAGTTGACTGATTAAAGGGAATGGTTTGGGTAAAAATTATGATCATAGTTAACACTCCGTTTCATTATTTTTTTTTATAGCGATTGGGATTCTTGTTGTCAAATCTAACCTCATATACATAAGCATGAACACTTAGCCTATCAAAGTGAAAAATTGAACCTTGGATCCTAGAAGGAGATTTGATGAAAGAACTATTTATTATTCTTTGCTTTTTAGACTCTTTATCATCTCTTGAGTAATTATTTTGTGTGTGAACCCTTGACATCCATAGATTGAGAATTAAGATGAGAACAGATCAAAGAACATGATCATGCATAGATCAAAGATCTATGCATGACATATAAAGTTATTAAGTTTCTTCTCATACTTATTCATTGTGGACCAAGTTAAGTTGTTTACAAGGTTTGCTTGATGATATTTTGATGAATGATTAGTTTGAAGTGTGGTTTGCTCGTCTCCTAAGAATATAGAGTATTTTGAAGAGTAGAGTAGTTTGGACTTCAACCTTTTTCCTACACATACTATGTATAAAACTCACAAGTTTACGAACCGTATTGACAAGTAAAGGGTGTATTAAAGTAACCATTAATTTACCCAACATTTTTGGCGTCGTTGTCGAGGAGATGTTAAAAGTTAAATGGTAGAAGGGTAATTTAGTTAGTTGTTTCCATTTATTTTTTCTCACTGCATTGCATATTTTATGGAGGACAAGACAAAAAGACACCAAGGCATCCTCAATTCTGAATTTATGCAAGGGTTCTAGCCCGCCACATTCACTTTGGTGAGTTTACCCAAACCCTTTTTTGTCATGTAGTTGACTAATGGTTAGGACTAGAGATAGCAAAGGTAGGTTTCTTAAAGCAACTAGTAAGATTCCAAGTGATTTATTTGGTAGTACTAAAATCCCCCATACTAATCCGGCTGAAAGGTATAAAGATAGTTATTTGTAGGAAGGAGAAGGTTCTACATCAAATGTGATTCTAGAACATACCACACCACAATTAGGGACCACCATTGAAAAGGTGTGGGAAGTACAAAGAGAAAGGCCAGACAAAAGAGTTGAAGGCAACACAACTGGTGAGCATACTCCAAACATTGATGCAACATTAAACAAACAATCAATCTAGAGCATATTTCCAAACTCTTTGGATCATCCCATAACGTAGTCATATCACAAATATAAACTATAATAATAGGAGGGATACCTGAAGTACATCTTGAGGATAATTTCATTGTTCATCAAAATCCAATTAGTGAGCCACCCTTCTCTCCAAACTGGGATAAGAAACTAAAGCTACTTGATTTCATATTATTTGGAAGCATGGCAGAAGAAGAAGAAGAAAGAAATGTGGAGGTAGAAGGAGAAGCAACCTTTGGGTTCCCTATTCTTGATCTGACATCGAATGTAAATATGAATAACATTCCTCCAATGTTATTTCTAAATTTCAGAGGTACAATCACTTAAGATCTGGATGCCTTTTTATTTGAGTTTGATATTCTGTTTAGAAGCTATAATTATGTAGACGATGCTCATAAATTAAAATTATTTCTTGCAAATTTGAAAGACTCTGCCTTGAGATGGTTTATGGGACTTCCAGAGTATTCTATTAGGTCTTGGGAAGATATGAAAACTACCTTTTTAAAGAAATTCCAAGGTTATTGTAGAACCAGAGACTCACATAATGACATTTTTAAGATGCAACAACAGGACGAGGAGAGTCTTGAGGACTATGTTGAGAGGTTCCTAGACAACCTTCAGAAGACTAAACAAAATACCTTAAACAATGATATTGGTGGAACTATTTTTCCGAAGGGGATACATAAAGAGTATATATAAGTGCTTAATCTTATGAGTTATTGTGATGTTCTCACTTACCATTTGCAAATATTTGTGATCTTTCCAGGAGATATTCAAGAAGTAGAGCCAAATCCGGTAAGGGAGTAAGAGATACTTTAATAAGAGCTAATAAATCTGCTTTTGGTGGAGTGACAAGGATGGAGTTGGGAAACTTATTAGAAAAATTTAAAACATACATCCTTGGTACTATTAGATCGCAATTAGATACACTTAAAATAAAAAGTAAACAATAAGAAGAAGAAGCAAGTTAACTATATTTTGTGCTAGGTGTAGAAAAAGGCATCCTTTAAGAGGGTGTCCATTGGATAATGTAAACGCGTGTGCTATTTGTGCATATAATCATGATACAAAAAGATTCCCCTCATTGCCGAGACTCCAAGCTATCTACTGAGGGAGAAATGGGCCATTTGAACCATCTTTTCAAGCCACACAAAGAAGGCCTTGACAACCGCGCCCACATGGTATAGCACAAGACCCTTCATTAAAATTTTATACATATTATAATGCTTATCCTCAACAATTAAATGTTTCAATGACTTGGAATCCTACCCAAAACCAGCCTTGGAAACAAAGATGGAAAGGGAATTACGGCTCCACAAATTCATTATCCCACTTATCTACAATTTCCACCACCTTACCCTCCAATGCAAGCACAAGTAAACCCATCTCAACCAACAATTCCTCAAATTCCACAACAATTACATTTACCTACAACTTAAAACCCTCCAAGAAAAACACAATTACTTGCTCAGTTGGTTCACAATCCAAATAATAATAGCACTCAACCCATATTCAATGCTGAGTTGCAGACCTTTCCAACTTACATGATCACCCCAGTACCCTTGCAAAACATACATTTAAGGTCAAGAAAGGTCCTCCAGAAAGAAAACCCCACAATTGTCATTGAAGAAGAACTTTAAGAGGAGGAAACTCCCGTCCAAACAACCAATGATGACTCCCCTTCCGATACGATTGTCACCACCACACAAACATTTCCTATTTTTACTTCAGAGCAACCTTAAGCACCCAAAACTCCTCCATTCCTAGAGAGGGTTTCCTTAGAGAAACCTTTGGTCCAACCTAAATTCGACTTGGAAACATAATTGGAAAATGTTTGTGTGAAAATTCCCTTATTACAAGCAATACAAGATGTTCTTATCTAAAAAAAGACCGTAAGGGAATTATGTGTTAATAAACCCGGGGAAAAAAGGAAAGACCCCCCTCCAATTCAAGTCATGGGTCAACTAGTTGAACTTGTGTCCGAAAAAGTTATGATAGAGAAATGTGTTGATCCTAGAAACATAGTAGTCATTATCCACATCAACAATGCTCCCTTGCCAAACACCCTAATTGACCTAGCAACACTAATAAATGTTATGATCGTTATAATTATGGAAGTGTTACAATTAGATGGACTCCAACCCACACCCACACTGCTTGAACTAGATGATAGATCCTGAATAAAGCATGTCAGTGTCTTAGACGATGTCATTGTCACCTTGGCCTCATGGGAATACCCCATGGACTTCTTGGTTATTCAACCCAAAAATACCATGGAGGGTCATCCCTTGATTCTTGGGAGACCCTGGTTAGATACAACCGATGCCTTGATTGGATACAAATCCAGGGGAATGACTATATCAAATGGGGCATCTATGAAGAAACGTGTCCTCTATCCACCTACAAAACCAATAGTAGAATATCCCTTGTGGGTAGAATATCCTTACAAATATGAAAAAATCACACAATCCCTTTTAACCATCGAACAATCTAGGGGCTTGAAAGAACAAACCGAGGATAATTTTCTAAGCCAGTTCATCTCCACTATAGAGGATGCACAATATCTTGAATCACCCTCTCCATATGATCTCATATTTAGTAATGATTTTTAGGAGAATTGTGATTTAGCAAGTTCATCATACCTTCCTATGTCAACCATTAAAAATAGTTCTGACCCTTATAGTGTTCCTATTGAGATAAGCCTTGGTAATTTTTTAAACATCAATTCTCAACTGGACCAAGATAAAAAAAGAACAATTGATTCGAGTTCTACAAGAACAATCTAGTGCATTCACATGGGATTACAGAGACATGCATCACATTCCCTTTGAAACTTGCATACACCATATCTATACTCAGGAGAATGCTAGACCTATCCAACAACCAAAATGCCACATGGACCCCACTCTAAAAGATACTATGAAGGAAGAACTACAAAAATTACTGAATGCCAACTTTATATACCCCATCTCCGACAACAAGTGGGTTTCACCACTTGTGATCGTGCCTAAGAAAAATGGTAAATGGAGAATATGTGTTGAATTTAGGGAGATTAACGAAGCAACTTTGAGAGATTATTTTCCATTGCCATTTATTGATCAGGTGTTGGATAACTTATCAAACAAACAATATTTTTCCTTCCTTGATGGTTTTAGCGAGTATAATCAAATACAGATTTCACCGAAAGACCAAGAAGAGACCACATTCACATGTCCGTGGGGGACCTTCACCTATAGAGTTTTTCCATTTAGTTTATGCAATGCCCCTGCCACATTTGAAAGGGAAGTATTAGGCATTTTTTCTATTTTGATTGATGAGTGTGTAAAAATTTATATGGACAACTTCTATGTTTACGATGATACTTTTAAATAAGCACTTGATAAATTGGAAAAATTCTTGATCAGATGTCAAGAAGCTTACCTTTCTTTAAGTAATGAAAAGTGAAGGATGTTATCAAAATAAGGTATCATTCTGGAGGTGCGAGCTGGCCTTCCTCCCATGAAAATCTCCAAATAGTTATTTCCTCTAACAACTAAGCTATAAAAAAGGAAAATGTTGGCCATTGATCCAACCAAATTTGAACTGACTTGATCTTCTTTGATGCACATTTCCCTGCATGCCAAGTGTCCTTTAGAGGCTTGAACACTGTCATCATGCTGTTAGCTACCATCTCTGCCTTTCTTCACATCATTAGCCACTCGAAAAGATGATAATTCGATCCCCTTGATTCCTGGTACCCGTTGGTAGTGTCTTTCGGTAGCGAGATTTTGTAGCGTCCCCACCAAATTTCCTGTAATTATGTAGCGCGACCTCCAAAATAGGCATGCCGAAATGGGTAGCTCCAGGCCTATGTGTCTCTGCACAGAATTTGACCTCTATCAAAATTTCTGTAGCACTCACTTGTGTAATTCACTCTCTGTTAAAATTTCGGTAGCGCCCGCCTGTGTGTCTGCGTGCAATTTGATAGTGCCATTTGACAGATTTGGTAGCACCCCTGGGAAGTTAGCAACACCATAGCTACACTAGTCTTAGGTGATTAGGCAGCATTATAGGTAGCAGGCTGATAGAACATGAAAATTAGACAATTCTGTAGCGCCATAGCGCTACAGAATGTCTACGCTACTACTGTTGAAGAGATCAACTCTTTGCAGAACACCAAAAACTCTGAGAAATATGCATTAGAAACCTGTATAGCTTGTATAGGTGGCAGAAGTAGTATTTCCTCAATTACTTATCCTTGCAAAAAGGGGCCATTCTAAAAAATGGAACTCACCTTTCACCAATTACTTCATCAACCTGGCACTCCTTCTTGTGGAAGGAGGACTTCCCTTTCGCATAACAACATGCTTCCCTTTAGCAGTAACATGCTTCTTCACTAGAGTTATGCTTTCCTTGGCTACTGGCTTCTCCTTTTCAATAGCAACTTCAACCAACACATTCAAGTTTCTTTGAGCCATCTCATCTTGGAATTGTTGCAACTTTGCTTTGAGCTTTCTGTTCTGAGACTGAAAGTCTCTGTTTTACCTATAGAGGTTCTTGAGTTGCCTATGAAGAGGTTGGGCTCTTCTTGCTGCAAATATTGCTAAGTCAAGAGTGTGGCTGTAACCATCCATGATCTCTTTCATCTTAATTATTTCAGATAGGGCTTCATATTTCAGACGAGTCACCTCCTTCCTAGCTTCCATGAGTTGTTTAATCAATCTTTTGAAGGTCTGATTGCTAGGTGGAGTAGTGATGTGGACAATATCAACAAGATTTTTTATGGCTTCATCTTGTTGCTGCACAAGGATTACTTCTTCTATCTCAACATGCTTCTCAATGCCTTTGCCCTTATCTTTCTTCTTCTTTGGAATGAAAGCCACATAATTCTCAATGAATTCGCCCTTATCCTTCTTTTTCTTCAGAGTGGAAACCTTTGGTAGGACCTGTTCTTCAACAACCCCTTTGAGAACTGACGACCTTGTGAAAGGATTTCTGATCTTGGTGCTAGCTACTGAAGGAGATGAAGAGAAGTGTATTTTCCTTCCTTTCTTGGTTGTGGCTTTAGTAGAGGAAGGGACCTCTTCTAGTCTTGGTGTAGAAGGGGGTGAAAGGTCTCTCTTTAGAGAATGGTAGGCCTCCTCCTCAATTCTTGCAACTTCCTTAATGGATTCTTGATCTTGAATAGGGGCCTTACTTTTTCTTTTCTTGCTGGCTCCTGTTGGAGCAGAACTGGTGGATGGCAAAGGGCCTGGTATATATGACTGAGGAGTAGCTGCTATGTATAATTTCATGTGAGTAGAAAAAATGAAGTGTTCCCATGAGATGTTCCTCTTTCTCAGCTCTTCAGAAACCAACATTCTAATCAACCCAGAATGTATCCACAACCTTTGATTTGGATTGACATCCTTTCCTATGCTTCTCAACAAATAGAAGGGAATGTTCATTTCAACTTTGGTAGTAAAATGCAACAGAAGCCTTATATGGTACTGATATAGTGTATTGAACCTCCCCTCACATGTGAAGTACCTTTGAATGATTCTCAACATTTTATCAAACTCTCCAACCAGATAACTTGTTGGTACCCCTTTGGACAGATTGTCAGTTTGATATTCAGGCTTAAGGAAGTCTTTGGAAAAGGCTGCATCCAAGGCCATGGATTTAAACCAATTCTCTCCAGTGATAGGGATCCCTGTAGTTGCTGAAATAGAGGTCTCAGTCACCTCAAATTCTAGGTCCCCTACCTTAGTTTTCGGGACATCAAAATGTAAGGCAAATTTCCTTAACACCTTAGGATGACCCCTCTACATATTTTGGTAGAAAGTGAGGCATCCCACCCTTTGAAAAAATTCTCTATCCATGGGCTCTGCCTCGAAAAAATGCATGTCTGCAGGCTCGGTTCTAACCACAATACCTCCCTTGTGCGACTTCTTCTTCTGAGGAGTCTCCATAATTTAAGGTGAAAGGCTTAAAAGATATGGTGAAGTAATGGCCATGAAACAAAGAGTCATAATTCAATAAGAGATAGTGAATAGTGGCCACCCCCTTCTAGGAATCTCCCCTAACTCAACTAGTTGCTAGCTTAGGAAACAATGGCTATGAATTTCCCTCCCTTTTCTGTTCATAAAACTTAAAAGTTGAGGAATAATAAGGTGAAGAAGGAGATCACTACAATTGTCTTTGAAAACTAGGTCGAAACAGTCTAATTCAAAAGGTAGAGGAGGCAGGGGAAAAAAGGCAGCGTCATTTCAGTAGCGTTTCTGGGTAGCACACTGTGCATACAGAAGATAAAGCTTGCTTAGGCACTCAAAAATCAGGAGCATGGTGAATAGATGTATTAAGACTGATAACCAGGTGATGGCGACTGCATGTTTGAGTGGAAGAATCTGATAAGAAAGTGTGAGGGAAAATACCTCCTCCAATTATTCAAGCACGATCGCTACCCAAACTCCAAGCGATAATTACTCCTTGAAATTTACATGCAGATGAGGGAAAACATGGAATACCTGGAGAATGATGATAACTCAGAGTTTCAATGAAATTTGAGGAGAGTATCACGAGAAAATCGACCTCCAAATCCACTTCAACATATGATCTTGTAGCGTCGCTACCAACTGGTCCGAACTAGTAGTTTTTCCAGCGCAGAGTTTTGAACTTTCAAAATTCAAAAACTGTTAGCAAGCTCATAAAGACTGAAACCTCGAATGCATCCTTTAACTAACCACAGTGCTGAAAACAAGGAAGAGATGAAATCAATGTAATAATAACAAATCATGTTAAAATATGAAGGACATGGAGTGCACTATGAAAATTCCTAGTGAGTTGGCAGCGCTCCCTTTCAAAAATGATTTGACCGGTAAGCATAGAACAAAGGCACAACATGGCAAGGATATGGAGGCATGAGTGAGGAGGGTGACATTTCAAGTCAAGTTGGTTGTGAAGTGAGTCGAACTTAGTGTCAAATTATGAAGGGGATCAAAACATAAGTCATGAAAATGAACCTAGGCCAAAAGTTTATGTGAGGATCAAAATTTGAGCCATGTCTTAAGCCTTTATTCATTAAAGTGACCTAAGTAAATCACACCTTTAAGAAACAAATCAAAAATTATAAATTTAAAGGCTTAGAAAAATAAAAACTAAGGGCTAAAGACCCAAGGCAACTTAGTGTGATAACATTGGCTCCACAGGGGATGACATGCTCCCTGCGATCTGCCAAGAACAAGTAGTTTCAATGCCTTATCCTAGGGCTATGGAGTCAGTTATTAAAAAAAAATAAAAATAAAAGAAATATGATATTTACAATGGCATGGAAATCCACTCATGGCTCAAGCAAAGTACTTTTTCAGAAAATGCCCATTGACAGGGCCACCAAAAACTTCTTCATCCTCCAAATTCTGTAACTTGTAAGTTTTATTCGAGAATACCTCAGAAATTTTGAAGGGACCGATCCATAAGGATTAAAATTTACCGTGCTTACCTTTGTCTTTCTTTGGTGCATCCCACTTGAGCACCAAGTCTCCCAGCTAGAAATCCTCTTTATTTACCTTCTTGTCAAAATCCTGCTTGATCTTCTATTGATGGCTATGTGCTTTATCCAGAAGCTTCTCCCGAGTCTGTTGAACTTCTACCAGTTGCTGTATTCTTCTAATCATATCATCCGGATCTCCTTGGTAGTCTTGGAAGAATTTTGCCACAGGCAAGGAAAGATGAGAAGGAAATATGGACTCAACTCCATACACAAGCTGGAAAGGAGAAAGACCAAGGGATCTCTTTGTTGTCACTCTGTCAGCCCACAAAGAAAACTTGAGCTTTGAATCCCATGCTTTCTTGTTGTCCTCTAGCAGTATTTTGATGATCTTTATAAGGCTTTTGTTAGAGGAATTTGCTAGTCCATTCCCTTGGGGGTACTAAGGAGTAGAGTGAATCAATGTGATTCCAAACTTTTCACATAACTGGATCAATGGTTTAGCCTTGAAAGATGCAACATTATCAGTGACAATTCTGTTCGGACAACCAAACCTTGCCATAATATCCTCAAGAAAGTAAATGATCACTTTGTGGAAATCATTCCTTGTAGGAATATCTTCTATCCACTTAGTAAAGTAATCCATGACAATCAAGATCCACCTATGTTGACCACTAGAAGCAGGATGAATTTCTCCAATAAAATCTAGGCCCCACTGTTGAAAGGGTCTCGAAGCTACCACAGGCTTCAATGGCAAAGACTTGAGCTGCTGCTTCCCAGAAAATTTCTAACACTTGACACAGGCTCTAATATTAGCACAAACATTGGTGAATAGAATAGGCTAGAAGTACCCATCCCTGAGAATATTATATGCTATGGTCCTCCAAAAGTGATGCCCCCCACATAAACTTCATGGAAATAAGACATCATTTTTTGGGCTTCTTGTGGGTCTAGGCATCTCAAAAGCACTCCTAAAGGATCTTTCCAATACAAGACTTCAATAAGACAATATTTAATTGATTTGAGCTTTAAATCTCTCACCTTGTTCTTTTCCATACCATCGGGAGGCTGCAATTTCTGTAGAAAAAATATAATGTACTTGTACCAGATGCAATCTGCCAATGGAGGGATGGCCTGAGAACCTTCGTCAGACAATTCAACCTGTTGATTTCCTAAGCAAGTGTTGATGAAATTTACCCCCAAATATGAGCAATTAGATTCAGCCAACAACTTGGCTAAACCTTGGCCTTTAACCAATTTGGTGGGATTAATCTCAAGATCAAAATCAAGGATTTTAGCAATTCACTTGCTCCTTTTACCATCTATATCAGGTTGAATGAGAATTTCCTTTATAGAAGCTGAAGGGACATATGCAATGACTTTTGAGTGCAACACATAAATTCTGAAAGCCTTAAGAGCTTTGATAAATGCATAGGCCTGTTTATCCATGATGTCATACTTTAATTCAACATCTCTCAATGCTTTGCTGAAAAAAAAATGGGATGTTCTAACCCTTCAACGTTCTTTGCAATAAAACAACTACTACTGTGTCAAATGAAGCGAAAGAAAAAATTAGAAAATCCTTGAAGTAATTTGGACTAATGAGCATAGGTGCTTTAGTCAAGGCTTTCTTTATTTGATCAAAAGAATTACAGGATTCAATAGTCCATTTGATTTCATTTCCTTTTCTCAACATGGCTGTAATATACTTCACCACCTCAACAAAATTTGAAACAAACCTTCTCAAAAAAATATTTTTTCCCAAGAAAGACTGAACTTCCTTCTTGGATCTAGGGAGTGACAAGGTTTGGATAGATTCTACTCTGCTGGAATCAATCCTTACCCCTTCAGCTGACACAATGTGCCCCAATAATTTTCCCTCCTTCATGGCAAACAATGACTTTTTTGGGTTTAAAGAGAGACCAAATTTTCTGCATTTCAAGAAGACCTTTTTAAAATGATCATAATGTTCTTTATCAGATTGTGAGAGAAATGTTATGTCATCTAAATAGATAACTACAAACTTGTCCTTCTCTCCAATAAAGGCTATGTCCATGGTTCATTGAAAGGTCACCCCTGTGTTCATCAAACCAAAGGGCATCTTAGCGTACATGAATGTACCCCAAGGAGTGGTAAAGGCTATCTTCTCTCTATCTTCTGGTAAGACAAAGATCTGATTGTATCCAGGAAATCCATCAATCATGGACATCCTAGATGCACCTGTCACCCTTTGTAATATGTGCTCCATCTTGGGCAAGGGGTAATTATCCTTTTTAGAGATTCTGTTCAGATTCCAGAAATCGACACAAAGTTTGATTTCTCCATTCTTTTTTCTCACTAGGACCAAGTTGGCCACCCATTCATAATACCTCAAAGGAATAATAATTTTAGCATCTAAAATCTTTTTACCTCTTTTTCCATCAAAGGCAACAACATAGGATTTATTTGTCTCAACTTTTGCCTGAAAGGTTTGGTCTCTTCCTTCAATGGGATCTTGTGCTCTATGATGCTTGTGTCGTATGTTCTGAGATCTTCATAAGTCCAAGCAAACACATCAACAAACTCTTTTAGTATCTCAACATATTCAACCCTCTGCTCCCTTGACAAGATTCTTGACAACTTGACATATTTTGGATCCTTTTATGTACCCACATTGCACTCAGTTACATCAACAACATCAATTGACCCTTTTCCCTTCACTACCACATCATTTTTGTCAAATAATCTTTCCAAAGGAACTAATCCTTTTGGAATGTGGTTGCTAGGCAATTGAACAATATGATGATTAGCAATTTTGTTAAGAAAAACATCAGCATGAGGATTATTTTTAGAGTCATGATCTTGATCAATGTGTAATGCAAAAAACTCATCAATTGTCTCAAGGAATTTTTTGATCTCAAGATCATCTTCAAACACCTTCCAATGCTTGACATTGTTAGGAATAGAGGGTCTGTATTTGACTTCTACATCATACTTGAGTTTAGGTGGCAAGGGGACTCTAAAATTGCTTGCTGATATAGCCAAAGAATCAACCATGGTATTCTCTTCTCTTGGAATAAATGAAATGTTGAAAGCTAAGAAAAAACTGTCAACTAGTTCCCACACTTCATTTCTATAAGATCTAAGCTTGGGGTGCTTAGTTTGATAAATATTTTTGATCTGATGGACGATCAATTCAACATCCCCAAATACTGATAGCTCTTCAATCCCCATGTCTTTTGCAGCCCTTAGACAAAGATATAGTCTCTTGAGCAGGTGAAACAAAGACTACTCTAGCACCAACACCTTCCCTAGAAGAGGCTCCATCAAAGAACATCTTCCAAACAGAGGTGGTCAGAGGAGAATATTCACAAAAGGTAACTGACTGTTTTCAGATTTCAAGGGGAGGTTTAGGAGCATCAGTGAGCTGCAAGATGCTGGATCCCAAATCAATATCAAGTGCAAAAATATGATTATTTGTGGGGTTTTCTTCGACGCTAATAATGTAGGCCAACTGAGCTTCCATGTAAAGTCTTCTATGCTCCCCCCCAAACACAGGAATGGTAGCATATGAGAGGTCCATCTGCAATGTTCCCCCAAGTCTTTTTATCCAAGATATTGACAAGAGCATGCCAAACTTGGGGGGAACATCAACCACCACGATATCCATGACTACACTTTTCATGGGCAGCTGAAATAAGGTCACAACCAGATCTTTAATGACCCCAAGACACTTCACTTTCCTAGAGTCAAAATAATATAAGTCATGCTAGGTCTTTGTGATTTTTAATCCAAGTTCATCCATAATAGTTTTGGGCATGAGATTGTGGGATGTCCCTGAGTCCATCAAACAATTATGCAACACCTTATCATGTATGTTCAGTGATGTATAGAAGGGAGGAGATGAATCATCTCTATCTTCTATCAAAGGTCCTAAGATGACTGCTAGCTTTTCATTTTGCAAATTTACTGAATTAATGGAACTTGGAGAAGATTCGGGCTATAACATTTTGGAGAGATACTTTTTAAATTCTTCATTTTTTATCAATTCCAAAAAAGGTACAAGGATCTTGATTTTTTGGATCTCACTCTCAAAACTGAAGGAAGGTGAAGATTTCAAGAGCTCTTTGGCTTTCGAGGTAGGATTTCTGACCAAAACTTATGGGTTTTGAGTATCTTTTTCTTTGCTACCAACTGTCATAGCCTTGGCAACATTTTTTTTTTGTAGGCTGATCGGAAGCATCCGTTTTTTCTTCATTCTTTTTGGATCTCAGATTATATCTACTTGGATTTTCGTTTGCCTTCTCTCCCTTACTTAATTCATTTATTTGAATATCCATCAAGGATTGCTCATATGCATATTGAGTCAAGTGAGGAGATGGGAATGTATCACCTAAGAAATGAATCTCAGGGTCAACTTATTCCTCCTCTCCTTCTTGATCAACAACCAGGTTGTTCTGTAAAGGAGTTTGTACCTTTTGATCATCCCTATATCTGTTTCTAGGATCTCTAGGAAGGATCTAAGGAGCATTATTGGGTCTCCTGAAGTTACCTCCGTTATCAACATTTTGAGTATTTCTATAGGTATTTTTTCCTTCAAGTTTTAACTTCTCTATCTCAATATAAAGGGATTTTACTAATTTGGTAAGTTCATCAACTTGAGGATGGACCATAGGGGAATCAGAGGTTGAAGCTTCAGTTTTGTTTTTTCTTCTGTCTCTATCAGATTTCCCCCTAAGTTTGTCAGATGCCACTATGTTAGATTCTACCTCCAAGGCTGCATCTTACATATGAGACAAGGAGGCTGATCTTCTTTCTCTCAGTAGAAGGAAAAACTCATGGTCGAAAGCATTGGAATAGGTGATTTTTGCAGAGGTTTATGTAGGCTTTATCTCAGCAGGGATCTTATTGTACATTTTGTTGAAACTTTTAGAGAAGTCAGAGACAGACTCCCCCTCTTTTCTCTTTAGGGATCCAAATTCTATGATATAATACAAAAAGTCATTTTTACCCCCCTAGTGCCTCAAAAAGGCATCGTCTAACACCTCAATCCCAGTGATGGATCCAGAAGCCAAACCCCTAAACCACTTCCTAGCCTCACCCAAAAGGATTTGGAATAATACTCTCATCCACACATCCTCATTTTCACTATTTTGATTGTCTGCATAACTGTAGAAGGCAACAAGGTGTTCTTCAATAATTATATCTTCTTCTCCTGTGAATTTGGGCATGTATTTTAAATAATCTCCAGCAGGGAGAGCATTCACTTGTAGAGGAAGGACAAGAGGTGTGTATCTTGCAGCCACTATGGCATCCATCCTATTTCCAGGAGGGTTAGTGCCTGTCATTGGATTTTGGACTCTAGGTGAACAAGGAGGAGAAGGAAAATTGACTGTGTGCAACTTAGGAGAAAAAGGAATGTGTAAAGGGGGAATTTCAGTTTTCACAGCAGAAGGTTGAGTCTTGGAAGAAGATGGTATAGTCTGTAAAGGGGATGAGGTTTACTCTTCTTTGGCTGCATAAATTTTGACAGGAGGAGGAGTAGTAGCAAAGCCTAAGGTAGGAAAATCTTCAAGACTCTCAAGTCTAAACCACTTTACAATGTCATGGGAAGCAAGGATTTTAAAATTTTCTTCTTTCAAATCAGGTTCAAAAGAGGGGTATTCAATAGGGAATTTTTCAAAATCAAGATTCTTAGATACTTCAGTAGAAGGTAAAGGAATATTACTTGATAAAACAACTGGAGTATTAAGAGTAGAATCAGACAACTGACCAGAAGCACTTGTAGCAGTAGCAGAAAAACTTTCTTGAGAAGATTTTCCCTTCTTGATTATCTTCTTTGGGTCAGCCTCAGGTGGAACCAAAGGTATTTGTGGAATTGACCTTGTGTGTCTGCCTTTAGGAGCTAGATATGAAACAATGGAATCGCCAGGTGCAAGCTGCAATCTTCAATAGACTGAGTTCCAATGCACCTTCAGAACTAGTAAGCTTTGTCGTTCAATCCCAGAGAAATGTCTTCAATTCGTTCCCCGACAACGAAGACAAGAATGTTAGCACTAGGAATCACCCTCAGATTGCATAAAAGGTAAGCCAAATACCCATCAGGTTATGTGTAAAAGTGAATGAGTTTTAAAGAGGAAAAATGGACAAGACTCAAGATAATAATGTTCTAACTCAGAAATCCGAGCCAGCATGCACAAACAATTGAGGTCTTGCCTAAATTAAGTCAGTAAGTAGGAGTAAAGGTTAATAGAGGGAAGAATTTGGTGAGGAAAATGTAGAGGTCTTCTATGGACATCAGGTCTTCAAGCAGCCTAAGGAAGAAAAACTCAAACACAATATCTTCTTGAATTCAAAGTTTAAGGAAACCGAAGAACATCATAATAATACTATAATCAAACATTCATCATAATATTGCTACAACAATTCATGTGAATCATTCAAGCATGAATACTTCAGAATCAGAGGCAAATAAGCTGGAGTAAGAAAGCTGACTTATATTAATAATGAACTCTCAAATCAAGTACATAA
Organism: Picea sitchensis; assembly: GCA_010110895.2. Lineage (NCBI taxonomy): Eukaryota > Viridiplantae > Streptophyta > Pinopsida > Pinales > Pinaceae > Picea > Picea sitchensis. The sequence goes on from SNQJ01S0009689.1 coordinate 73,703, forward strand.
CCAGTTAACCAATAGCTTCATCAAAATATTACAAAAAAAGGGAGCCTAGCTCAACCATTCGAACCTACTAAAGCATTTAGACTATCTATTTATAACAAAAAGGAAAGGCAACAGCTGGAGGTGCGAGCTGGCCTTCCTCCCATGAAAATCTCCAAATAGTTATTTCCTCTAACAACTAAGCTAACAACTGAGCTATAAAAAAGGAAAATGTTGGCCACTGATCCAACCAACTTTGAAATGACTTGATCTTCTTTGATGCACATTTTCTTGCATGCCAAGTGTCCTTCAGAGGCTTGAAAAATGTCATCATGCTACCAACTACCATCTTTGCCTTTCTCCACATCATTAGCCACTCACAAAGATGATAATTCAATCCCCTTGATTCCTGGTACCTGTTGGTAGCATCTTTCGGTAGCGAGTTTTTGTAGTGTCCCCACCAATTTTCCTATAATTTCATAGTATGAACTCCAAAATAGGCATGCTGAAATGGGTAGCGCCAGGCCTGTGTATCTCTGTGCAGAATTTGGCCTTTGTCAAAATTTCGGTAGTGCCCGACTGTGTAATTCACTCTCTGTTAAAATTTCGGTAGCGCTCGCCTATGTGTCTACGTGCAATTCAGTAGCGCCATTATTTCAACATTGACAGATTTGGTAGCACCCCTAGGAAGTTAGCAACACCATCGCTACACTAGTATTAGACGATTAGGCAGCGTTATAGGTAGAAAATTGGTAGAACATTAAAATTAGACAATTCTGTAGCGCCATAGCGCTATGGAATGTCTGCGCTACTACTGTTGAAGATATTAACTCTTTGCAGAACACCAAAAACTCTGAGCAATATGCATTAGAAACCTGTATAGCCTGTATAAGTGGCAGAAGTAGTATTTCCTCAATTACTTATCCGTGAAAAAAGGGGCCATTCTAAAAAATCGAACTCACCTTTCACCAATTACTTCATCAACCCGACATTGCTTCTTGTGGAAGGAGGACTTCCCTTTGGCATAACAACATGCTTCCCTTTAGCAGTAGCAAGCTTCTTCACTAGAGCTATGATTTCCTTGGCTACTGGCTTCTCCTTTTCAATAACAACTTCAACCAACACATTCAAGTTTCTTTGAGCCATCTCATCTTGGAATTGTTGCAACTTTGCTTTGAGCTTTCTGTTCTAAGACTGCAAATCTCTATTTTTCCTATATAGGTTCTTGAGTTGCCTATGAAGAGGTTGGGCTCTTATTGCTGCAAATCTTGCTAAGTCAAGAGTGTGGCTGTAACCATCCATGAGCTCTTTCATCTTAATTATTTTAGATAGGGCTTCAGATTTCAGACAAGTCACCTCCTTCCTAGCTTCCCTGAGTTGTTTAATCAATCTTTTGAAGGTCTGATTGCTAAGTGGAGTAGTGATGTGGACAGTCTCAACATGATTTTTTATGGCTTCATCTTCCTACTGCATAGGGATTACTTCTTCTATCTCAACAAGTTTCTCAATGCCTTTGCCCTTATCTTTCTTCTTCTTTGGAATGAAAGCCATAGACTTCTCAATGAATTTGCCCTTATCCTTCTTTTTATTCAGAGTGGAAACCTTTGGTAGGACCTGTTCTTCAACAACCCCTTTGAGAATTGATGACCTTGTGAAAGGCTTTCTGATCTTGGTGCTAGCTGCTAAAGGAGATGAAGAGAAGTGTAGTTTCCTTCCTTTCTTGGCTGTGGCTTTAGTAGAGGAAGGGACCTCTTCTAGTCCTGGTGCAGGAGGGGGTGAAATGTCTCTCTGTGGAGAATGGTAGGCCTCCTCCTCAGTTCTTACAACTTCCTTAATGGCTTAATGATCTTGAACAGGGGCCTTACTTTTTCTTTTCTTGCTAGCTCTTGTTGGGGCAACACTAGTGGATGGAAAAGGGCTTGGTATCTGTGACTAAGGAGTAGTTTCTATGTCTAATTTCATGTGAGAAACAACAATGAAGTGTTCCCATGAGATGTTCCTCTTTCTCAGCTGTTCATAAACCAACATTCTAATCAACCCAGAATGAAAAATGATAGTATCCACAACCTTTGATTTGGATTGAACACTGTTTGACATTTTGCCTATGCTTCTCAGCAAATAGAAGAGAATGTTCATTTCAACTTTGCTAGTAAAATGCAACAGAAGCCTTATATGGTACTGATATAGTGTATTGAACCTCCCCTCACATATGAACTACCTTTGAATGATTCTCAACATTTTATCAAACTCTCCAACCAAATGACTTCTTGGTACCCCTTTAGATAGATTGTAAGTTTGATATTCATGCTTAAGGATGTCTTTGGAAAAGGTTGCATCCAAGGCCATGGATTTAAACCAATTCTCTCCAGTGATAGGGATCCCTGTAGCTGCTGAAATAGAGGTCTCAGACACCTCAAGTTCTAGTTCCCCTACCTTAGTTTTCAGGCCATCAAAAAGTAAGGCAAATTGCCTTGCCACCTCAGGATGACCCCTTTGCATATTTTGGCAGAAAGTGAGGCAACCCACCCTTTGAAAAACTTCTTTAGCCACAGGCTTTGCCTCGAATAAATGCATGTCCGGAGGCTCGGTTCTAACCACAGTACCTCCCTTGTGCGACTTATTCTTCTAAGGGGTCTCCATAGTTTAAGGTGAAAGGTTTAAAAGCTATGGTGAAGTGATGGCCAGGAAACAAAGAGTCAAACTTCAATAAGAGATAGTGAATCATGGCTTCCCCCTTCCAGGAATCTCTCCTAAATCAACTGGTTTCTAGCTTAGGAAACAATGGTTGTGAATTTCCCTCCATTTTTTTGTTCACAAAACTTAAAAGCTGAGGAATAATAAGGTGAAGAAGGAGATCACTGCAATTGTCTTTGAAAACTGGGTCGAAACAGTCTAATTCAAAAGGTAGAGGAGGCAGGGGGAAAAATGCAACGTTGTTTCAATAGCATTTTGTGGGTAGCACATTGCCCATACAGGAGATAAAGCTTGCTTGGGCACTCAGAAATCCAGAGAATGGTGAGTAGATGTCTTAAGACTGATAACCAAGTGATGGTGACTGTAGGTTTGAGTGGAAGAAACTGATAGGAAAGTGCGAGGGAAAAGACCTCCTCCAATTATGTAGGCACGATCGCTACCCAAAGTCCAAGCGATAATTGCTCCTTGAAATTTACATGCAGATGAGGGAAAACATGGAATAACTAGAGAATGATGATAACTCAGAGTTTCATCAAAATTTTAGGAGAGTATCACGAGAAAATCGTCCCTCGAATCCACTTCAACATTTGATCTTGTAGCGCCACTGCGAACTGGTAGTTTTTGCAGCGTAGAGTTTTGAACTTTCAAAATTCAAAAACCATTAGCAAGCTCATAAAGATTGAAACCTTTAAGGAATCCTTTAACTAACCACAATGCTGAAAACAAGAAAGAGATGACATCAACACAATAATAACAAATCATGTTAAAAGATGAAGGACAAGGAGTGCGCTTCAGAAATTCCTAGTGAGTAGGCAACGCTCCCTTTCAAAAATGATTTGACCAGTAAGCATAGGACAAAGGCACAACATGGAAAGGCTATGGAGGCATGAGTGAGGAGGGTGACATGTCAATTCAAGCTGGTCATGGAGTGAGCAGAACTTAGTGTCAAATCATGAAGGGGATCAAAACATAAGTCATGAAAATGAACCTAGGCCAAAAGTTTATGCGAGGATCAAAATTTGAGCCATGTCTTAAGCTTTTATTCATTAAGGTGACCTAAGTAAATCACACCTTTAAGAAACACATCAAAAATTAAAAATCTAAAGGCTTAGAAAAATAAAAACTAAGGGCTAAAGACCCAAGGCAACTTAGTGTGATAACACTAATGAACATATATTTTCTATTTCTACTAACTCTCCATGGTTCGCAGATATAGAAAATTATTTGGCCATGAGGAAAATGCCTCAATACCTTTATTCACGAGAAAAGCAACAAATTGTCAAGCTCAGTGCCAACTATTCAGGGATCAGAGGTGACCTCTTCCATACTGGACCAGATCTGATTATTGGAAGATGTGTACGGGAAGACGAATGTTCGACATTTTGTGAGCTTTCCATGATGGTCCATGCAAGTGCCACTTTGATGACAAGAAAACAACCTATAAAATTCTTCATCGGGGGTATTACTCGTCAACGGTCTTCAAGGATGCTAAAAGATATGTAAGGAGTTGTGACAATTGCCAAAGGACGGGGAGGCTCGTACAAGCTGACAAAATGCCCCTACATCCACATGTAACGATTGAGCCCTTCAAAAGATGGGATTTGGACTTCGTAGGACCAATCTCTCCCGCATCAAGAAAGAAAAGATATATCTTAGTTTGTACATGTTATTTAACCAAATGGGTAGAAGCAAAATTTCTATATCAAGCTAGTGAAAAATGTGTTGTTGATTTTATTTATGAAGATATTTTTACCCGTTTTGGTGTTCCAAGAGAGATTGTGAAAATTTAGGGAGTGCATTTCATGTCAAAGTTGATGCAATCCATTACACAAAAATATTAGATAAAGCATCACAAATCTTCTCCATATCACCCCTAGGCTAATGGACAGGTAGAATCTACTAATAAGGTTCTAGAGGCCATTCTAACCAATATTGTACAATTGCATCATAAGGATCGGGTCTATAGACTTCCGTGGCACTGTGGGCATACAAGACTGTATGGAGAAGCACCATGGGACTCACCACCTATGAATTGGTATATGGCAATAAAATTCTTCTGCCCATTGAATTTCAAATACGGACCTTCAGAACAACAATGCAGTTGGGTTTAGATTTGACAAAGGCTCATAAGCAAAGGGTGGCACAATTGAATGAGTTTGATGAAATCCAATAGTATGCCATCCAACATACCATCCTTGTTGAGGAAAAATGGGCCAGGTGGCATGATAAATTCATTATAAATAAGGTCTTCAAGCTTGGTGACTGGGCTCTCCTCTTCGACTCTAGATTCAAGAACTTCATGGGTAATCTGTCCACACGATGGCTAGGACCATATGAGGTTGAGGCTGTCTTCGATAATGGCTCTGTGAGAATCAAAAGAATAGATGCAGATAATATCTTCTTCGTGGTGAATGACCACCGGTTAATATTGTACCACAAGCCCATGACCAAGGAAAATTTTGTTCAAGATATGTTACAACATTCAAAGATGGAGGTTGTGAATATGGGGTCTCCTTCCCCTTCTCTAAACTTTGTTTGAGTTTTCTCCCAATTTTTGGGTATGTATATATGTATATGTAAAATAAAAAAATAGAAAATAATTAATGTAAAGGAAAAAATTAGTCTAGTTATGAAAATCAGCTTGTTGGCGTAGCTAAACATGGGATTGCTTGAAAACTAGGTTACTGGCAGGCAGGTCCACAATAAAATTTGGCATACAATTGTTGGTTCTACTTCGTGTTCTTCAAATCGTTATGTGTGTTCTCATGTTAGATGATGGGGAATTCATTAAGGCCCTCCTTCTAACAAAATTTTCCCCATTGACTCCAACACATTATCTGGGGTCAAAGTTAGAGGTTTTTCATGGTACCTAGGGACTTGCATACATTAATGGCAGGTTCTCTTGTTGGGGCTAGTGGGGATTCATCAATGCTCCCTATTTTCCAGATCCTGCAGATGACTCGACTCCAACTCCTTTATTCGTACCTCACAAGATGTACCAAGGCACCTCGACTCTCATTGACATCAATGGTGAGCAGTCCCACATTGGTTAACAACATCCATCATTGGCTAGTAATCCAATGATTTATTTCTATGTTCAACTTCAACAAATTTATTCAAATAGATAGAATTGTGCCAATATTGGGTTTCCATGAAGATCATTTGGTTCATGGTTCTAACAACAGTTTGCAATGTGTGAATAAAAGGGTAATAGGATGCAAGGTAGTTGGAACAAACATGTGCCTCAAAAAGAGGGGGTTATATCTTCCTTTAGTAGGTCTCCTGCTGAGGGATCATCCTTGTTACAGAGCTTGATGCATGAGTCTTATTCTGTACCCCCATCTCCTTGCTTCAGTGTTATCTCTACAGTCATTTTCCTCTCACGCCATCATCATATCCATTTTCAATGGCAGATGTGATTGGGTGGCCCAAATTAGCCACCAATACTCATTCATCACTTTTGGTTTCAAGTTTGGTTTTGTTATTTTCATCATGCATAAGTTTAGATTTTCTAAGTTTTTCTAAGAGATTCACAATATGTAAAGAAGTTAAAATCATCGGAATAATTCTCCTAATTTTCTATTAGCAACAACACTTAACTTCATCAGCTCTAGTCAAAAGCAAGAAAATTTGACAGAATTGGTACAAGAACTATAGAGGAGGTACAAGAAATCCTGTAACTATATTTTTATGGAACAAAGACAACGAGTCATAGAATTTCATTCATCAGTCTAGGGATTTTCAACATACATATGTCTCTCTTATCATCAAAAAATGGTTACCTATATACAAATCAACAATAAATCTCTTGAGTTAGTACCTTGTAGAGATTCTTCCAGCATACTTTGATTGCATCCACAAAGTGTAAGTTGGGAATTGAACAAAGGTAATTTAGAGGTAAATAAGMTTCTTTTAAAATCGTTTAATCTATTGAGAACAAAGGAAATATTATTGGCAACTCTCTTATGCTTGTTCCCTACCCCCACCATTTATTCTACATGAGAAATTGGTATGGGGGTTTGAGGATTTTCCCTAGAGAGGCTATTGGCTRCATGACACTTACTGTATAAGTAGATCTATAGAAATACAATATTGGTATAATTAATATCTATCATCAATTCATCTTGTTAGTGTTGAGGCACACCTTGTATTTCTTGGCATATGGTTAAGGGTTTTTATGGTACATTGTTGATAGCTTGTATTTGTGAAGTGGTTGGTGTATTGAGAGGCTATATATCAGTAAGGGTTTGATGCCTAGTCCATGTGAGGGTTATTATACTTATTCATGATTATAGACACTTGTATGGAACATGACGAGAGAGATATAGATGCACTTGGTTAAGGGATATGTATGAGGATGTGTGCATAGGGCACATCTACAGTTTGGACACAGTGTCAGGTTGCAGGTTGATGTGACAGAGGCAACAAAGGGTCATAGTTTTTCAAGAAGGTGAAAACCATTTCTTTCAGAATGCATACACATGCTACAGTATAGACAGGTCGCATACATACACATGATGTAGTACAAACAGGTCGCTTACATATGCGAGCTGCAACACATATAAGTCACGTACCTATGGTTTTTTGTTGGTACAGGAAGGTTACAGGTACATGTTGATCACATGCTATTGGTACAGGTTGGTTACAGGTTGTTGGCATAGATTGGTACATGTTTACAATGGTATATATCACAATGACAGTGTGGCAATGGTTTCATCATTTCACTTATATTTCAGGGTGGCATGACGGGGAAAGGATAGGTGGTTGTAGCCACCTTCTAGTTGTAGCCGGAGAACATAGGGGGTTTTAGCCTCCTTCTGGTTGTAGCCAGATAATTGGGGAGTGGGAGCTTCCCTCAGGTTGTAGCCTGAAAATATAGGCAGTTGGAGCCTCCTTCCAGTTGTAGCTCGAGAACAAAGGAAGGTTGTGCCTCCAATCAATGCAATTCTTAAAGACATATAAGAAAAAACATTCCGTGGTTTTCTCCCGCATTGGGTTTCCACGTAAAAATACTGGTGTACTGTGTATGTGTATGATTGTTCATTTTTCATGGTTTATTTACTCTGCACTTATTGGATTATAATGGTATATTGATCATAAAGATAAATAACACTTACATATTGTGGTTTAAAGGAATAAAAATCTCTATTACCGATTCACCCCCCTCTTAGTAATCCAACAATTGGTATCAGAGAAAGTCCCTTCAGAAATCAATTTAACCACTAAAAGGTAGATCGTGGAGAGAAAAATTATGTATAAAATGGAATACCACAGTTTGATGGACAAAACTATGCATTCTAGAGTAGAAGGATGAAAACATATGCACAAACACATGGATTTGAGGTTTGGAAATAAGTTGTAGATGGATATAAAGAACCTGCAGTTCCACCAACAAATGACAATGGAAGGAAACACAGTCTAAAGAATTCAAAAGCCAAAATTGCACTTCTGAGTGGTCTTGGTGATTCAATATATGGCAAAGTTATGCATTGCATCTCTGCAAAAGAGATTTGAGACAAACTTCCAAATATTTATGAAGGAGATGCAAAAGTCAAGGCAACAAAGATTCAAACTTACAGAGGTCAATTTGAACAACTGAAATGAAGGAAAATGAGAATATTGCAACTTACTTCTTACAAGTTGATGAAACAGTGAATGCAATCAGAGGATTGGGAGAGGAAGTTGATGAATATATAATTTTTCAAAAGGTACTTATATCTCTTCCATTGAGATTTGATCCTTAGGTCTCAACACTAGAATAAATAACATATTTGGATTTAATAAGCATGGATGAACTACATGCAATTTTCACAGCCCATGAAATGAGAACCAAACATGAGAATCCTGGTATAAAAGAAGAATCATTCAAATCATCCAAGAAGTCAAAGAAAAAGTTCAAAAGAAGATAACATCAGTAGTGACATCTTAGAAGACGATGAAGAAGTAGCCTACTTCGTCAGAAGACTGAAAAAGGGAACCGCCGACAGATATAGAGGTAAGCTTCCATTGATTTGTTTTAATTGTGATGGTATTGGTCATTTTACTAACAAATGTCCTCATAAGAAAAATAAAAGAAATGAAGAAGATGATTCAAATAGAAAACAAACATATAAAGGAAAAAGAACAAAAAAGAAAGTCTTCAAAAAAAGTTTTTGCACCAAAGAAGACAACTCCTCATTAGATGAAGAAGAAGTCAATGAAAATGAGACATAAAGAGTTTTATTCATGGCAGTAGAAGACTCCAATAAAGAAGACACAAAAGAAGAATATGAAGAGGTAGAAGTTGAATATAGATAAGAATTGTTGAGTGCCATAGATGTTATAAAAAGGGAAAAGAAGAAAAAACAAATCACTATAGGCATAACTAAAAAGAAAAGAGGAAACATAAAATTCCAACTCCGAAGAATTGGATAAGATGATATCTAATTTAAAAATTCAAGTTGAAGAAGACAAAATAATCGAAGAAGAACTTAAAGAATAGTTGGAAGAAAAAGACAGAATCATTGGAAATTTGGAAGCATAGATTGTTACATTGAGAAAAGACCTTCAACAGAAAAACATGCAGAATAGCTCAAAGGTTTTGGATAACATTATCAACAGTTAGAGGCCACATCATGACAAGTACGGGCTAGGATACAATCCGACAGAAAGAGGCTCAAGCTCCAAAACTAAATATCAAGAAACACAACTAAGAAGCAATGCAGAGACAGTCAGAGGAGACAAGAAGTTTTACAGGGAAGATCACAGGAACACTCCTCCACCTAGAAGATTCAGATTTCAGAATCAACAACAGTCAGAAACAAGCAGGCCTAAGGAAGAATAAGGATTCATAAGAGTAACTCCTTTTAGAATATGTTCAACTCCTAGGTATCAAACTATGTTTTTTGGTTTATGTTATGCGTGTAATAATTTTGGACATAAAGCTGTAAATTGTAGAGATAATAGCAGGAACAAAAATTTATGTTATTGGTTGATGATTATATAAGGATGATTGCAATTTGTTTTCCGAGGAAGAAATCATAAGCATTTGAAAACTTCAAGGTATACAAGGAAATGGTTGAAAATGAAATGGATTCAAAACTCAAATGTTTGAGATCGGACGATGGAAGAGAGTTTACTTCAAAGGAATTTATGGATTTTTGCAGCAAGCATGGAATAAAAAGGCAATTATTTGTTGCTAGGAAACCTCAACGGAATGGAGTTGTCGAAAGAAAGAATATGATAGTACAGGAAATGGATCGAACAATGTTAATGGATTCTAAGTTGACATATATTTTTTGGGCACATGCAGTGCATACAACATTTCACATTCAAAATAGAGTAATGCTCAGAAACAATAGTGAAAAAACTCCCTACAAGCTATGGAAAGGAAGACCAAAAAATGTGAAGCACTTCAGAGTTTTTGGAAGAAAATGCTACATCAAAAGAGAAGATAGAAGAATGGGAAATTTTGATTCTCGTGTGGACAAATGCATACTTGTTGGTTACTTGAGTATAATGAAAGCATACAAATGTTACAATCTAAGGCTCAACAAAGTTGTGGAAATCATCAATGTAATGATTGGTGACAGAGGTGGATGAAAATTAAAGGAATAAGAAAAAGAGTCAGTGGAACATGTTTACAAAGAAGAAGCAAAGGATGAAGAAGCAACATAAATGGAATATGAAGAAGATCAGATAGAAGTAGAAGAGCGAGAACAAAAAGTACCTCCAAAGACACCTAGCAAACAAATTCAGAAGAATCATCCTTCATATCAGATTATTGGGAAAAAATGCAGGAATTGAGACTAGAAGAAGAATTCGTTCACCTATATAGACAAGTTGCATACAAGTCTTTTAGAATGCGTAGAAGTGGGTTAGCCCTAAAACAAGGGAATTGGGTTAAGTTGGTTAGAAGGTAACCCCTTGAGGAAGCTACATGGAAGTATAAATAAGAGAGAAAGGCTCTTCTATTAGCACTTATTGATCACATTGAATACTATTATTGTGTAAGGTTTATTGAAAGTACTCATTGATACATCTAAAGTTACGCAAGTTTGAGGTAGCACGAAGGGTTGACAACAAAAGTTTTAGAATTGCAGAAAATATTGAAAAAACCCTAGTTTTTGAGGTGTATGCAGGCTGTAGTGGAGAAGGGCGCGTACATAAGCAAGATGGCAATATAACAAGGTGTGTACATATGGGAAAAGCCATAAAAAATTGAGAAGATGAAGATGTCAGGTCTCTAGAGTCTTAAAACAAGCTCCTAGGAAGTCTACACTGATTAGGTAATACAGATCTATCTACAGGTTCAAAAGGTATGTCTTTTTTCTATGTGTAGTTAGATTTTGTTGTCTACATAAGAAATGGTTATGGGGGTTTGAGGATTTTCCCTAGAGAGGCTATTGGATGCATGGTACTTACTGTATAAGTAAGATCTACATAAATACAGTGTTGGTATAATTAATATCTATCATTAATACATCTTGTTAGTGTTGAGGCACACCTTGTATTTCTTGGCAAATGGTTAAGGATTTTTGTGGTACATGGTTGAGAGCTTGTATTTGTGAAGTGGTTGATGTATTGAGAGGTTGTATATCAGTAAGGGTTTGATGTCTAGTCCATGTGAGGGTTATTATACTTGTTCATGATTATATACACTTGTATGGCACATGACTAGAGAGATATAGATGCACTTGGTTAAGGGATATGTATGAGAATGTATGCATAGGGAACATATACAGTTTGGACACAGTGTCAGGTTGCAAGTTGATGTGACAGAGGAAACAAAGGGTCGTATTTTTTAGGAAGGTGAAAACCCTAGCTTTATGAGGGCGTTCGCAGGTTGCAGTATAGACAAGATGCATAGATATGCAGGCTGTAGTAGAGACAGATCGTGCACATATGAAGGATGCAACACACACATGTTGCATACTAATGGGTTTTTGTTGGTAAAAGAAGGTTACATGTACATGTTGATCACAAGCTATTGGTACAGGTTGGTTACATATTGTTGGCATATATTGGTACAAGTTTACAATGGTATATCTCACAGTGACAATGTGGCAATGGTTTTATCATTTCAATTATATTTCAGAGCGACAAGGATAGGTGGTTGTAGCCACCTCCCGGTTGTAGCCGAAGAACATAAGGGGTTGTAGCCTCCTTCCAGTTGTAGCCAAAGAATTGGGGAGTTGGAGCTTTCGTCAGGTTGTAGCCAGAGAATTGGGGAGTTGGAGATTCCCTCAGGTTGTAGCCTAAAAATATAGGGGGTCAGAGCCTTGTAATGTTCCTGAGCCAAAGTTTTTGCTCAAAACACTAACTGTTTACTGTTTCCTATGGTTGTTCATATGTTTGCAGGTATATCAATAAAGATGTGCATTTGTATGATTTAATGTTGATTGACCAATATATATGAATTATACAATCATAAACAAGACAAGAGATATCAGAACACGAGTAGAGAACCAACAATGTTAGGATCTGACCTTTATTTAGATAGTAAGGAGATCCCATATACAAGAGATCTGCAGATCTGGAAGAAATCCCCAATAATATCAAAATGGGCTGCCAGCCGATACAATAAGAATAACAATAAAAAGATGAGTGCCTCCCAAAGGCTGTATGAGAAGAGATCCAAGCCTCCAAAGGCCACTGACAGCAAGCTTTGACTGAAGATAGGAGAACCCCGTCAATACACTACAAAACCTCTCCAACTGGTTGAGTTGCGCCCTGCTTTGAATGCTGCCAAACCCTCAAGTTTCGAACCTCCCTTTCTTGACCTCCAAATCCCTCCAAACTCTGCTGAAATGTAGACCGGGCTGATAGAAACCTCTAGACCAAGTCTCAAGCTGATATGAGAAGTCCAGTTCCTCCAACTAGGCAATCCCTAAACTGGATTGCGCCCCCCTGGTTTGATAAAGTCAAGGAGGGTACGTTCTCCCCTCTAGGAGCCTCCAAATACCACCAAACTCTACTAGAATGTATATCTTGCCAATGCCACCAAGATGGTGAAGTCTCAAGCCAATCTAGGAATATCTGAGCCACTAAACATTGAAAACAACATTATGCAATGCGCCCTCCTTCTCTCCAATTCGTGCCAAGCTCCCATAAATAAACTGTAAAGATAGAATTCTCCGGAATAGATCAAGAATGATGTCAGGGACCCTATGAAGAGAACCCAGGTGTTTCTTTTCCAAAATACCTCCTCCTTTCTCCAAATCCAACCAATATCTCCAAGGTGGTGCGTCCCCCTAGATGGAAATCCCCCTGGGTTGTGCCCTAGCCTGGAATCTGCCTATAGAACCAACCTGCAACACTGTAAAATGGTGTGGGAGGATTATTTCACCTCTGGGACCAATCATGGATCAAGAAAGGTGGGATATTTCACCACCGAGTTGATCTCTAGGGTTTTAGACTCAAAATCCTCAAAACTGATTGTGCTCAAGAGCTCCAATGCAAATAAGATAATAATCCAGAATGAATAAGGAGTGCGCCCTACCCTTTCCTTTATAGCTCCAATCTATTCCTCCATTGAGTTAGTTTACCCCTAGGGTTAACTCTTAACCTAACTCATCTTTTCTTTTCCTTCGTTGAGTTACCCTTTTTCCACAAAGTCAACTTAACTTTAGAATATTATGTTTTCTAGTTGATTTTGTCCCCAATATGTATAAGACTATAGTCTAGTGGGGAAAGCTAGACTACCGAGTCTCTCCAACCCTCTTCATCAAGAGGTGGGGGATATTACAGTCTCCCCTGCTAGAAATTGCTTGCTCACAAGAAATTATGAACCTGTCTCCCAGATCAACTGCTCCCCTTCCCACATGGCATCCTCCATAGGTAGATTCTTCCACTGAACCAAATATTCTCTTATGCTTCTTTTCCTCAGATTTCTCTCCCTGACTTCAAGTATCTCCTCTGGTATCAATACCAACTATCCTTCTTCATCCATAGGTGGCAATTCCTTGATAGGAGTGTTATGCTTTCTGATGGACCTCTTCAAACATGAAACATGAAATACATTATGTATTTTGTTTCCCTGTGGTAGGTCCAAATCATATGCCACGACTCCTACCCTCATGTTGACTCTGTATGGACCAAATAAATGAGGTTGGATCTTCTCTGTGCCACTTCTCTTAATGGATTCCTGTCTGTACAGTTGGAGCCTCAAATAAACCAAGTCACTGACCTTAAAAGTGCACTCAACTCTGTGCTTGTCTTCCCGTACCTTCTATTGATTATGTGCCCTCTGTAGGCGATCCTTCAATTCTATGAGGATGTCCCGACTCTGCTGAATCCATTCCTGAACCATGGGAGCCCTGCTGTCATTGAAGGCAATCTTTGCAAATGAGAGAGGGTCATAGCTGTATAAGGCCCTAAATGGTGGCATACCAATGGACATATGATGAGTGGTGTTGTAACAATATTCCCCCAAGTGAAGCCATTTGACCCATGCTTTCTGTTGTCCTACCACATAATTCCCGAGGTAGCCTTCAACCCATTTGTTGACTATCTCTATCTGGCCATCCATCTGCGAGTGATAAATGGTACTAGGTTTCAGGGCCATACCTACTAGCCTAAAGTGCTCCTGCTAGAAAGTGCTCATGAACTTGCTATCCCTGTCACTCACTATGGTTTTGGCCAGCCCATGCAATTTGAAAGCTTCCCTGAAGAGTAGGTCTGCAACCTGTGCTGCACTCAAATCTGTGGCAATGGAAAAAAGATGTGCAAACTTCGTCAACCTGTCCACCACTACGGAAATGAAATCCTTGCACTGAACCTTGGGCAACCCTGTGATGAAATCCACGGATATGCTCTCCCACTTGTGCTCCAAAATGGGAAGTGGCTGTATAGTCCTGCTGGGTGAGCGTGTTCATCTTTGTTGTCCTGGAAAGTGCTGCACTCCTTGATGTGGCTCATCACATATTCCTTTAAACCCTTCCAAGAAAACCTCTCCCGAACCTATCTGTATGTCTTGCAGAGCCCTTGGTGCCATGCTACTGGTGAATCATGGCATGCCTGTAACACCTTGGCCTTGAAGGATGATTGGAGAACCAAGAAAATTCGGCCCTTGTATTAAATGATATCATCCACAATTCAGAAATTTTCATCTAGTACCTTCCCATCCATCACTTCACAAGTAAATTTGTTCTTTGAATATTCCACCAAGAGGTGGCCCTTCCAATCCACTAAAATATCGGTCATGGCATAAACCGATGGTCTTCTGGATAAGGCATCTTCTACCATGCTATTTTTCCCTTTGACAAATTCTATATTGAAGTCATATCCCTGGATTTTGCTCACCCACTTTTGCTTCCTTTCATTCAAGTCCTTCTGATCTAGGAAGTACTTGAGGCTGTTGTGATCTATCCTCACTACAAATTCCCCCCCAACTAAATACTGTCTGAACTTAGCCAATGCATGCATGATGGCTAGCATTTATTTTACATAGATAATTTAGAGGAGCTCAGGACCTCTCAACTTTCAGCTTTCATAGACAATCGGGTGCCTGTTCTGCATGAGTACTGCTCCATTGCCTTCCCTTGAGGCATCACACTCCACTGTGAAGGGTTGTGCGAAATATGGCAGGGCCAATACTAGGCATGTGCTCATCACTTTCTTCATTTTTTCAAAGTTGGCCTACGCCTCTGGGTTCCATTTGAATGCCCCTTTCTTGGTCAAATCAGTCAAAGGTGCACAAATTTGAGAAAAACCTTTGACAAACCTCCTGTAATAGAAACAGATGCCCCAAAACCCCTTCAACTCGGTGAGTGTCTTAGGTGTGGGCTAGTCTATGATAGCTTGTATCTTTTCTTGGTGTACCTGTACCCACTTCACTCCAATAATGTGTCCTAAATAAAGGACCTATGTCATCCCAAATTCAAATTTGGACTCCTTAGCATATAAGGATTGCTCCTCCATTATAGCCAAAATTTGTTCCACATGCTGAAGGTGCTCCTCCCAAGTCTTGTTATAGATCAATAAATCATCAAAGAAGACTAATAAGAAATTACTTAGCTGCTTGTTGAAAAAATGATTCATGCATGATTGGAAGGTGGCTGGTGCATTAGTCAGCCCAAAAGGCATGACTAAAAACTCATAGTGTCCATAGTGACACCGAAAATCATTCTTGGAAATATCTTGCTCCCTCATCTTTATCTGGTGATAGCCGGAGCGCAAGTCAATCTTAGTGAAATATACTTCCCCATGGAGTTCATATAATAGCTCATAAATTCGTAGGATGGGATATCTATTTTTGATGGTCTTCTTATTTAGAGCCTTGTAGTTAATGCATGTGAGCATTGTTCCATCTTTATTCTTCACCAACACTACTAAATATGCAAAGGGACTATAACTTGGCCTGATGTGACCCATATCCAAAAACTCCTCAATTGCCTTTTCAATTTCGTCCTTGTATTTCTTGGGGTTCTTGTAGGGAGTGGTGATGACAGGTTTCTCACCCTCCTCCAACTCTATGATGTGCTCAAACCCCCCATCTGGTGGTATAGGCTCAAATTCCTTGCTGTGCCTATCCATGATTTTCTTGATCTCTGATGCATAGTGTGTTTCACCCTTTTTGTCTACCATGATTGATATTCTGCATTCTGCTACATAAACAACATCTTCCCTCTGGAAGATGGCCTCCATACTCTTTGCTGTCACCACCCTTGGTGTGTTTCTTGTCATACCTATGAGAACCACCTTTTCCCCTGTCTCTTTTGTGAAAGACATTTCCATGGTTTTGTAATTTTTGGTGATTGTTCCCAATGTACTAAGCCATTGTACTCCCAGAATGATGTTGGTGTCTGGAAGGTCCATCACAGAGAAATATTGTGCCAAATCATGTCTTCCCAAAGTAAGTTTCATTCCTGGGATGTACCTATCACAAGGCATGGTGCGTCCACCTGCTACCTCCACACGAAATCCCTCAAAGTCAACTGTCGGTATGTGCCTTCTTTACAGTAAGGATGAGTCAATGAAGTTGTGTGAGGAACCTCCATCAATGAGCACTGATACCTTCTTCCCCTGTAGCACTCCTCTTATCTTGAAGGTGTTGAATTTATGTACCCCACTGATGGATGCAATTGTCACCTTCTCATCTGCTGTAAGGCCGTGACTAGAATTTTCTTCTTCTGCCTGTCCCGGGTTTTCAACCTCCATGTTCTGTAGGTGGCCGAAATATTCATCCTCCTCATCATATGAGATCACCTCAATGTAGTGGGATTTTCCCTTACCCATGCATTTGTGTGTTGGGTCCCATGGTTACTTACAGGTGAAACACAACTGCTTCCTCCTCAATTCCCTCCTAGTGTGTTCATCCATTATACCCCTTCCTCGATCAAACCCCCTTGGGTCTCTCCCTCCTTGGTTCATAGGGGGTCTTTGATCTCTACCCCCTTGATTGGGAGGTCTAGGGGTGAATCTCGTCTTAGCTGCCGAAACTAAGTCTCTGGTCTTCCAAATGGCATCCTGCAAGTTGGTAGGGTTAAAGGCCTTAACCCAACACCTCAAGGGTTCCATCAACCCTTCTGTGAAGAGCATCACAAGTCTTGCTTGAGACACATCCTATACCATTAATGTTAGCCTCTAGAACTCTTCTATGTAAATCTCTGGTGATCCTATCTGTCTAAGTTGTGTGAGCTCCCTAAAAGGTAGCTCCAGATCCCCCTGGTCAAATCTGTCAATGAGCCTCTGTGTGAACTCTGTGTAGGATATAATATGATTGTGACCCAATGTGGTCAACCTATGGTACCACCAATCATGAACCTTGCCATCTAAGTACATGGTGGAAAATTGGATGGCATCCATCTCTCTCATGGGGTTAAGCTGTAGGTAGGTATCCAACTTATGCACCCATGCTTGTGCCATCACCTTAACAGATCCATCAAAATAAGGGATTTCTATTTTTCATGCTCTACGCTCCAGTTTATAGTTGGGCCTTTGATACTGTTTCAGTTTGCCCCAAAATTTGATCCTGCAATACTGATCTAACATGAATTGCCTTTGAAACCCTACACTTAAGGCATGGTACTCCTTGGCATACTACTCAAAATTGTCCTCAATCTCATCCTCATATTTTTGATGTGGCTAAGTATCCAAGAATGTAGGTAGATAGGGCCTAGGGGTGGTCCAACTATGTGTCTGTCCCTGGGGTGCACCTCCTCCTTCACTCTATCCCTCAGTGTGATAATGGGGGATGTTCTCCTATTGAGACCTAGCCCCTACATGAGATCCACTAGCCTCTTTATTGGCATAAAATTTTGGACTCTTTCCTGCATGAGTCAACTGCATCAGGAGTTGTGACAACCTCTCCTAGATTTCATTTACCTTTCTCAGAGTCTCTGTCATTTCCACCTGTCCCCTACGTAATGTTTCATGGTTCTCCTATAGATGATGCACAAGGGTGCTCTGTGTCTCGTTTATGGAGTGTTGCAACTCCTTAGCGAACCCTTCTAGAATCTGTGGCTCACTATCTTCACCTGATCCTTCGATTTCAGCCTCTGTCTCACGTGTCTTCTTCCTGCATCTGCCCATGTAAAGGCCACTGAAATTATGGATGTGCTAATCCCGACTGTCTGGGAGAATCAACGCTCTGATACCACTGTAATGTTGCTGAGCCAATTTGTTTGCTCGAAATACTAACTGTTTATTGTTTGCTATGTTTGTTCATATGTTTGCAGGTATATCCATAAATATGTGCATTTGGATTAGTTAATGTTGATTGAACAATAGATATGAAGTATACAATCATAAACAAGACAAGAGATATCAAAACACGAGTAGAGAACCAACAATGTCAGATCTGACCTTTATTTAGATAGTAAGGAGATCTCGTATACAAGAGATCTGTGGATTTGGAAGAAAGCCCCAATAATATCAAAATGGGCTGCCAATCGATACAATAAGAATAACAATACAAAGATGAGTGCCTCCCAAAGGATGTATGAGAAGATCTCCAAGCCTCTAAAGGACACTAGCAACAATCTCTGACTGAAGATAGGAGAACCCCGTTAATACAATGCAAAACCTCTCGAACTGGCTGAGTTGCATCCTGTTCTGAATGCTACCAAACCCTCAAGTTTCGGCCCTCCCTTTGTTGACCTCCAAATCCCTCCAAACTATCCCGGAATGTGGATCAGGTTGATAGAAACCTCCAGACCAAATCTCAAGCTGATCTGAGAAGTCCAACTCCTCCAACTAGGCAATCCCTAAACTGGATTGTGCCCCCCTGGTTTGAAAAAGTCAAGGAGGGTATGTTCTCCCCTCTAGGAGCCTCCAAATACCATCAAACTCTACTAGAATGTATATCAGGCCAATTCTACCAAGATGGTGAAGTATCAAGCCAATCTAGGAAGACATGAGCCACCAAACACTGAAAACCACTTTTTGCAATGTACCCTCCTTCTCTCCAATTTGTACCAATCTCCCAGAAATACACTGCAAGGATAGAATCCTCTGGAATAGACCAAGAATGATGCCAGGGACCCTATGAAGAGAACCCGAGTGCTACTTTTCCAAAATTCCTCATCCTTTCTCTAGATCGAACTAATATCTCTAAAGTGGTGCGTCCCCCTAACTGGAAACCCCCCTGGGTTGCGCCCTAGCCTGGAATATGCCTATAGAACCAACCTACAACACTGTAGAATGGTGTGGGAGGATTATTTCACCTCCAGGACCAAGCCTGGATCAAGAAATGTGGGATCTTTCACCCTTGAGTTGATCTCTAGGGTTTTAGACTCAAAACCCTCAAAACTGATTGTGCTCAAGAGCTCCAATGCAAATACGATAATAATCTAGAATGAATAAGGAGTGCGCCCTGCCCTTTCCTCTATAGCTCCAATCTATTCCTCCATTGAGTTAGTTTACCCCTAGAGTTAACTCTTAACCTAACTCATCTTTTCTTTTCCTTCGTTGAGTTACCCTTTTTCCACAAAGTCAACTTAACTTTAGAATATTATGTTTTCTGGTTGACTTTGTCCCCAATATGCTTGAGTCTCTCCAACCCTCTTCATCAAGAGGTGGGGGACATTACAAGCCTCCTTCTAGTTGCAGCTGGAGAACAAAGGAAGTTAGTGCTTCCAATGAATGTAATTTTTAAAGACATATAAGAAAAATCATTCCGTGGTTTTCTCCCGCATTGGGTTTCCACGTAAAAATATTGGTGTACTGTGTATGTGTATGCTTGTTCATTGTTCATGGTTTATTTACTTTGTACTTATTGGATGATAATGTTATATTGATCATAAAGATAAATAACACTTACATACTGTGGTTAAAAGAATTGCAAAGATCTATTACTGATTCACCCCCCTCTTAGTAATTCAGCAATTGGTATTAGAGTAGGTTCCTCCAGAATTCAGTTTAACCACTGAAAGGTAGATCATGAAGAGAAAAAGTATCTATAAAAATGGAATACCACAGTTTGATGGACATAACTATGCATTATGGAGAAGAAGGATGAAAACATATGTACAAGCACACAGTTTTGAGGTTTGGAAATAAATTGTATATGGATATAAAGAACCAACAGTTCCACCAACAAATGACAATGGAAGGAAACACAGTCTAAAGAATTCAAAAGCCAAAAATGAAATTTTGAATGGTCTTGGTGATTCAGTATATGACAAAGTTATGCATTACAACTCCACAAAAGAGATTTGGGACAAACTTCAGAATATTTATAAAGGAGATGCAAAAGTCAAGGAAACAAAGCTTCAAACTTACAGAGGTCAATTTGAACAACTGAGAATGAAGGAAGATGAGAATATTGCAACTTACTTCTTACGAGTTGATGAAACAATGAATGCAATCATAGGATTGAGAGAATAAGTTAATGAATCTATGATTGTTCAAAAGGTATTAAGATATATTCCAATGAGATTTGATCCTAAGGTCTCAACACTAGAAGAAAGAACATATTTGGATCCAATAAGTATGGATGAACTACATGCAATTTTCATAGCCTATGAAATGAGAACCAAATAGGATAATCCAGGTATAAAAAAAACAACATTCAAAGCATCTAATAAGTGAAAGCAAAATGAAAAAGAAGACAGTAGTAGCAGTGACATCTTGGAAGACGATGAAGAAGTAACCAACTTCGTTAGAAGAGTAAAAAAGGGAACCAACAACAGATATAGAGGTAAGATTCCATTGATTTGTTTTAATTGTGATGGTATTGGTCATTTTGCTAACAAATGTCCTCATAAGAAAAAAAAAATAAGAAATGAAGAAGATGATTCAAATAACAAACAAACATATAAAGGAAAAAGAAAAAAAAAAGTCTCGAAGAAAAGTTTCTGCACCAAAGAAGACAACTCCTTATCAAACGAAGATGAAGTTAGTGAAAGTGAGACAAAAATAGTTCTATTCATGCAAGTTGAAAACTCCGATAAAGAAGACACAAAACAAGAATATGAACAGGAAAAAGTTGACTACATAGAAGAATTGTTGAGTGCCATAGATGTTATAAAAAGGGAAAAGACGAAAAACAAATCACTACAAGTAGAACTAAAGAGATAAGGAAAGCAGGTTCATGAAAATTGGTTGTAAAAGCTGTAGGAACTTCAAGCAACATATATGTATTAAGTGAAATTGGAAATGAAAAGTGTTGTCTAGGAAAGGAAGATGAAGTTTGGCTATGGCACTGTAGAATGAGTCATATAAAATTCGATAACCTCGTCAAAGTCAACAAAAAGGAAGAAGTCAGAGAAATTCCCCAGATCACGAAGCCAACCAACACATTATTCAAGCATTTTCAACAAGGAAAGCAAACAAAGACCAGGTTCAAAGCAAATGAATACTCCACAACAAGACCACTAGAAATTGTGCATACTGATCTAGTTGGACCAACTAGAACAAAGGGTTTAAAAGGTGAGAAATAATTTATGTTATTGGTAGATGATTATACAAGGATGACTGCAATTTTTTTTCTCAGGAAGAAATCAGAAGCATTTGAAAACTTCAAGGTATACAAAGAAATTGTTGAAAATGTGTTGGGCCCCAACAACTCCCTCTAAATTTTTACAAAATTTAAAGGGCCCCCATTAGAATCTTGATAATTATGATGAGCTACAGAATCAACATTTTCAAATAGTTCCATACCTTGGCTTGCTTTGAGACAAACTTAAGACATTCACTATAGTATGAGACATTCATTACAAGAGTATATGTCAAAATTTAAAAACGAGCATAGAAATCTCAATTTAAACAAAAACGTTATGTTTTATCAACTATTTACTTTCGTTTAAATTATGATTATGTGTTGTTTCTTTTGCTCATTAACAAGTTTGACTATTTTGAATAACGTGTTCAATACTTCATCAAATAATATCTTGGTTGGTTTCTCATTTTCATAAAATCATTTGGTGATATTAATTAATTAAATTCTTTTTTCATTTTGCATCTCATTTCAAAATAAAAATAATAATAATAAAAAGAATTATCTATCAT
>SNQJ01S0009689.1:101924-170207 GCA_010110895.2 Picea sitchensis
AATGGTTGGAGGATTCATACATCAAGAAGTTTCAAAAGAATGGTAAGGTCATGCTTGTTTTGTTTTTAAAAGAATATATAGGAGGTAAGCATGACATAATTCTTTTGTATCTACAAATACTACATTCTTTTATTTTAGTTTTCGACTTTCTATGCCTTGCAGGATTGAATATGCTCTTGTGGCTGCACTAGAAATACGATTTTACTTAGCGTTTTGATCTATTTAGTAGTTTAGAGTAGGTTTAGGAGTAGGTTTCCTTTAGTTTTCTTTATTTATATTTCTTTGTGTAATAATGCAGTTATGAACACAAGTGGGTACACCAAGATAACCATAATATGAATGTTGTCAGGGAAGTCCACTTTAAATCTTTTTCTCTCTGCTTTTTGTTGAACATTTCTTTTTAAAAACGCAGTATCATCATGAAAAGTTTTAAATGGAAAGTAAAGAGATAAGTAAATTTGAACTATCAATTCAACCTTGACCCAAGGTGCCACGAGTAGGACTGCACTCATCTTAATAAGGATTTTTCTATTTTCTTTTAGTCTCTTTTATTTTTAATAATAATGCTTGATCAAAGTAGCATCTCATGCATCACTATCTTAAGAAAAGAACTTGCTCGCACATGATATTTTATATGATTTAGTTCTTCATTTATTTTACAGTGAGATGTTAGTGAATCCAAAAGCTCAAGTTTATCTTTGGCCAAAATCATATCCCGAAACATTTTCTTTTGTTGTTTTGATTTTGTGTACTTTCGATTTTGAATCCCATTAATAAAATTTTATTTGGTTTGTTGTGTGTTTTTTGTTTTCTTTGATTGCTTTGAATGAGTTTTCTTCTTATCTTTCTTTTTAAATCAATATATTTTTGATCAAAAAGGTATTGTCGAAGGAAGCATTTATTTTAAGACTTGTGTTTTTCAAGCAATTTGAAATAATTCAAAAAGGTCTTGATATTAAGATATAACTCAGACAATTGATTTTTAAGTCAATTATCACTTTCATTTTGTCATCATTGTCTTTGCCAGAGTATTACACTAGAGATGTGGTTTAAATATTTGAGAATTACGATGATCTTTAAAATTTTTACACCGTCCATATTCTTAAGGAATCACTTTTAAGTGCTTCCTCATTCTCTAGATGATTTCTTAAAGGAAATCTAAAGTCTCTAAACCATGATAAAAATTCCAGTTTTGAAAGCAAATAAATAACTTGATCAACTATTCCCCTGTATTGCAATTAACCTCCAGTATCACCCCACTCTCTTTGTCATCAATAAATATATAATTGTATTACTATTTAAAAGTGACATAAGAGGGTTGAAAGCACTTATGTGTGGGAAGTGTGTGTAAACCCATTGGGGTACTGAACAGTCTTGCTGGCAGCGGGTAAATGTACACATGATACCAAGACAACTTCGTCAAGGTACTGAACAGGCCTGTTGGCAACAAAGCAATGTTGGGTCGAGAGGTAGCAGGTATATGTATTTAAATTAACTTTTATGGAAGTATACATCATGTGGATACAATTATTGGATGGGATTAAAGAATTTGAGTGGGTTAAATGACATCCCTGTCGAGGCTATGGATGCCTACTGGTAGCAGTGGCTCTGTCAACGGTATTGAAGTTCTTTTGTAAACATCGTGACTCTTTGATTAAGACATTATTTCAAGTTATAATCCCCTGCAAAGAAAATTTTATCGTCTGGTTATAACATTGAGTTTATCCTAATACTATATGGTCTCAGAGTGAATTTATTTCAAAGAGATTAAATCCTTTTTCAAGTCTTATTCTTTTCTTCCTGAGATGAAATCTTACCAGATCAGATATAACTGCTTCACCCAATAAGTTGCCATTTGTTGGGCCCCAACAACTCCCCCTAAATTTTTACAAAATTTAAAGGGCCCCCATTAGAATCTTGATAATTATGATGAGCTACAGAATCAACATTTTCAAATAGTTCCATACCTTGGCTTGCTTTGAGACAAACTTAAGACGCTCACTATAGTATGAGACATTCATTACAAGAGTATATGTCAAAATTTAGAAACGAGCATAGAAATCTTAATTTAAACAAAAACGTTAATTTTTATCAACTGTTTACTTTCGTTTAAAATATGATTATGTGTTCTTTCTTTTGCTCATTAGCAAGTTTGACTATTTTGAATAATGTGTTCAATATTTCATCAAATAATATCTTGGTTGGTTTCTCATTTTCATAAAATCATTCGGTGATATTAATTAATTAAATTCTTTTTTCATTTTGTATCTCATTTCAAAATAATAATAATAATAATAATAAAATTTATCTATCATTTGTTTGATTTTGTAAAAAACCTAAATTAATATTTTTCTCTTCTCCATTAACTTGAAGCTTCTAGAATTTTAAGATCATATTTGAAAGGACATTATAAACAATGTTTGTTTAGAACTTATATTCAGTTTAAANCCATTTTTTTATGTGTGATTGATCTATCATTTGATTATTTTTGAATTTATTCTTAATGTTAAATGTTGGATAATATCAATATTCAGATCTGAGTTTTCTCTCATTCTTAAATATTGATCATCTTAAGATCACATGATTTTTTTTTAATTAGATGTCTTTCTGTTGTTATCAATTTACTCCAATATCAAATACTTCTTTGAATGTATTCTGGAAGTGCTAGTATTGTTTTGTTATAGGTTTCCCTTAACAACAGTACAGACAGGATCTCATACAACACATGAAGATAAACTTAGTTGATTGATCAGTTAGAGGTTAGTAGATGCATTCTTTTGTTTTATTTAGAGTTGTTTATGAATGAAACAATGATTACATTAATTAGCTTTGACTGTTTTTGTGTCACTGTTTCAATTGTATTCATTTGTTTAATATCTTTAAAAAAACCCAAAAAGAAGTGTTGTTCATATTTGATTCAAAAACCTTATCAAACAATCATTTTCGCAAGATTTCATGCAAACCTTGTAACCTGTATATAGATTGTTTATATTCACATTTCTTTTTAATAAACATTAGTTAGTAATATATCATTCGTTAGAATCATAGATTTTAGGTTAGTTTCATTTCTTTTATTATTTTTAGGACTTTAGTTGGCTAACAGAGCCATTAAACCCATCAGAATAGGTTACACCAAACAACTTGGGTTATTTAGACAACCTCGGACCGGATCTATTCTTCCAGTGGACGACATGTCAAATTTGCCCGTCAACAAAATGAAATGGATTCAAAAATAAATTTTTTGAGATCGGACAATGTAGGGGAGTTTACTTCAAATGAATTTATGGATTTATGCAACAAACATGCAATAAAAAAACAATTCTCTTTTGATAGGACACCTCAACAAAATGGAGTTTTCGTAAGAAAGAACAAGATATTACAAGAAATGGCTCAAACAATGTTAATGGATTCTAGGTTGATAGATGTTTTTTGGACACATGTAGTGCATACAACAGTTCACATTCAAAATAGAGTAATGCTAAAAAACAACAGTGAAAAAACTCCCTACGAGCTATGGAAAGGAAGACCAACAAATGTGAATCACTTTAGAGTTTTTGTAAGCAAATGCTACATCAAAAGATAAGATGGCAGAATGAGAAAGTTTGATTCTCGTGTGGACAAAAACATACTTGTTGGTTACTCAAGTACAAGGAAAGAATACAAATGTTACAATCTAAGGCTCAACAAAGTTGTGGAAAACATCAATGTAACGGTTGATGAGATAGGTGGATGGAAATTAAAGGAAGAAGAAAATGAGTTAGTGGAACATGTTTACGAGGAAGAAGCAAAGGATGAAGAAACAACAGAAGGGGAAGATGAAGAAGATCATATATAAGTAGAAGAGAAAGAATGTAAAGTACCTCCAAAGACACCTAGAAAACAAATACATAAGAATCATCCTTCATATCAGATTATCAGGAACGAAAATGCAGGAATTGAGACTAGAAGAAGAATTCGTTCACCGGAACAATTGCACTTAGAATTCTTATCTTTGATTGAACCAAACATTTTTGAAGAAGCCAGCAAGGGTGAATTCTAGAAAAAGGCCATGAATGAAGAGTTGGATCAAATAAAGAAGAATGACACTTGGGAATTGGTTCCAAGACCAAGGTACAAGAATGTGATCGACACAAAGTGGGTGTTCAGAAATAAATTGAATGAATATGGGCAGGTTACTAGGAAAAAAGCTAGATTGGTATGTAAATGATATGCATAGGTTGAAGGTATCGACTTTAAAGAGACTTTTTCCCCAGCTGGAAAAATGGAAGCAATCATATTGATCCTAGCTTATGCATGCTTCAAGAATATTAAAGTGTATCAGATGGACGTGAAATCGGTCTTTCTGAACGAGGAACTTGAAGAAGAAGTCTACATTGAACAACCAGAGGGATTCAATTTTCAAATAATGAAAATTATGTGTGAAGGTTGAAGAATGCCTTGTATGGTCTAAAATAGGGCCCTAGAGTATGATATTCTAGATTGTACAGATATCTACAACAACAAGGGTTCAAAAAAGGAAATGTAGACATCAATATCTACATCAAGGTAACTCAAGATAGTATTTTATTAATTGAAGTTTATGTTGATGATATTATTTTTGGAAGTGATGATGAAAGGTTGAGCCAGAAATTTGCAAAGGATATGCAGAATGAATTTGAAATTTTATTACTTGGAGAACTATTCTTCTTTCTGGGTATTCAGATATGTCAAAGCAACTAAGGAATTTTTATTTCTCAAACAAACTATATGAGAGAAATGCTAAAGAGGTTCAGAATGGAAGATTGAAAACCAATTAATAATCCTATCCAAACCAGTTGCAAGTTAAGTAAAGATGATGATTCAAAGTCTACAGATCAGAGGCAGAACATGTCAATGATTGGCAACTTACTTTATGTGAAAACATACAGACCAGATGTAATGTAGGCAGTTGGACATGTGGCACGATTTCAAGTAGCACCAAAGGAATCACATGTTCTATAAGTAAAGAGGATATTCAAATATCTCAAGGGTACATACGAGTTTGGATTATGGTATCCAAAAGGAAATGATCGATCACTTGTTTCCTTCACAGATGCATATTGGGAAGGTTGCATTGATGACCAAAGAAGTACAAGTGGAACAACGTTCTACTTGGGTGAGTGTTTGGTATCTTGGCTAAGCAAGAAACAATCATCAGTATCATTGTCTACATCCGAAACATAGTATATTGCAACAGTAGCATGTTGTACACAGGTTCTATGAATGAAACAAACTCTGATAGATATACATGTTGATTATGATGAACACATTCCAATATATCTTGATAATACAAGTGCCATTAGTATCTCAAATAATTCAGTGATGCACTCCAAGACGAAGCACATTCCAATCAAGTATCACTTTCTACTAGAATAGGTTGCAGTGAAGAATGTCAGAGTTGAATATGTGGGAACAAAAGAACATGTTGTAGATATCTTTACAAAACCGCTTCCAAGGGAAGCCTTTGAGTATCTTCACTAAATAATCATAGTAATTTCTACTCCAAAATGAATGCTTTTGAATGCTTATCGTATATGTCTTAGATTTACATGAGGAAGCACCATAAAGAGGACAATTCAGTTTTGGGGAGAAATTTCAGGAATAGTTTAGTCAGGGGGAGCAACCCCAAGGATAGTTCATTTAGGGGGAGCACCTCGGATGAGAAGTTACCTTTTACATTGATGTAAAAGGGGGGGAGAGATTCATTAGATGCGTGATAGAGAGTTAGATGATTGGAGAGAGAGCACAGAGGCATGTTTCCAAGGGGAGGGATGGTCATAGGGGGAGCATGTGCGATATGACTTCAGTGTTGCATTAAAGTGTTGTCATCAATGCCAAAGGGGAAAATTGTTGATTAATTGGATTGGTTGTCATTGATGTCAATCCTTGAAGCAATTCTGGTAGCGAATTCCGGTAGCCCCAACAATATGGTTAGGGGACTTAATCTTGTTTGGTGTATAATGGTATGAAGTTTAGTATATTTGCATGTAAGACTATTCTAAATGGATATTGCATGTCATTCCATTTCTGGTGATATATGGAACATCACATAACTCCTCATGGTTAGAGAGTTATGGCCTTGTGAAGTTGGAGAACCCTCGTGAGTTATCTAAAAGGTCAAAGAAGAAAAATTATTCTAGAAGCTCCTAGAAGAATTTGACTAGTCAAGTGGGTGAAACTAGGAGTTAATCATGGGTTAAGTTGTTGCAATAAGAAAATAATTAAAAATAAATTATTTGCAACTAGAAGTGGAGAATTTAATATTTGTAGCAAAGTGGGTTAGAAGTGGACAAGTGGTTAGAAGTGAGTTAGCCCTAAGAAGGAAATTGGGTTAAGTTGGTTAGAAGGTAACCCCTTGAGGAAGCTACATGGAAGTATAAATAAGAGAGAAAGACTCTCCTATTAACACCTATTGATCACATTGAATATCTATTATTGTGTAAGATTTATTGAAGGTACTCATTAATACATTTGAAGTTATGAAAGTCTGAGGTAGCATGAAGGGTTGACAGTGAAAGTTTTGGAATTGCAAAAAATTCTAAAAAAACCCTAGTTTTTGAGGTGTACGTGGGTTGTAGTGGAGAAGGATGCGTACGTACGTGGGCTGTAGTGGAGAAGGATGCGTACATACATGGGTTTTAGTGGAGAAGGACGCATATGTACGTGGGTTGGCATTATAACAGGGCACATACATGTGGGAAAATCCATAAAACTTGAGAATATGAAGAGGCCAGGTCTCTAGAGTCTGAAAGCAAGCTCCCACGAAGATCTACATTGATAAGGTACAACAAATCTATCTACATGTTCAAAAGGTATGTCTTATTTCTATGTGTAGTTGTATTTTGTTGTCTACATGAGAAATTGGTATGGGGGTTTGAGGATTTTCCCTAGAGAGGCTATCGACTGCATGGCACTTACTGTATAAGTCAGATCTACATAAATACAATGTTGGTATAATTAATATCTATCATCGGTACATCTTGTTAGTGTTGAGGCACACCTTGTATTTCTTGGCATATGGTTAAGGGTTTTTGTGATACATGGTTGAGAGCTTGTATTTTTGAAGTGGTTGTGAGGTGGTTGATGTATTGAGAGGCTATATATCAGTAAGGACTTGATGTCTAGTCCACATGAGGGTTATTATACTTGTTCATGATTATACACACTTGTATGGAACATGACTAGAGAGATATAGATGCACTTGGTTAAGAGATATGTATGAGGATGTATGCATAGGGCACGTCTACAATTTGGACACAGTGTCAGGTTGCAGGTTGCTGTGACAGAGGAAAAAAAGGGTCAGATTTTTTCAGGAAGGTGAAAACCCTAGCTTTCAGAAGGTGTACACAGGCTGCAGTATAGACAAGCCACATACATACACATGCTGCAGTATAGACAAGCCACGTACATACGTAGGCTGTAGTATAGACAAGTCATGTACATACACGAGCTGCAACATAGACATGTCACATACCTGTGGGTTTTTGTTGGTATAGGAAGGTTACAGGTACATTTTGATCACAAGCTATTGGTATAGGTTGGTTAGAGGTTGTTGGCACAAATTGGTACATGTTTACAATGGTATATCTCATAGTGATAGTGTGGCAGTGGTTTCATCATTTCACTTATATTTCAGAGCGACAAGATGAGGCAAGGATAGGTGGTTGTAGCCACCTTCCGGTCCGGAGAACATAGGGGGTTGTAGCCAGAGAATTGGGGAGTTGGAGTTTCCTTCATGTTGTAGCTTGAAAATATAGGGGGTTGGAACCTCATTCCAGTGGTAGCTGGAGAACAAAGAAAATTGGTGCTTCCAATGAATGTAATTCTTAAATACATATAAGAACAAACATTCCATGGTTTTCTCCCGCATTGGGTTTCCACATAAAAATACTAGTGTACTGTGTATGTGTATGGTTGTTCATTGTTCATAGTTTATTTACTCTGCACTTATTGGATGATAATGTTATATTGATCATAAAGATAAATAGTACTTATGTGTTGTGGTTAAAAGGATTAAAAATCTCTATTACTGATTCTCCCCCCTCTTAGTAATCCAACAAATTATTCACTAAGGTGGTGATGACTTTCTCATTGGATGCACTTTTGGATTGGAAATTTGATAGAGCTACATAGTTGCATTGGATCTCCCTCTTACTCATCCTAGATATATTGTTAGGTGCATATTTTTCTTCTACCTGCCACTTCTTCAACTCATCCATACTCATCGGGACCCCATATGGTACCACTCTTTTATATTTGATGTTTTCCAATTAGGTGAGGAACTGAGTGGCATAACCTTGAAATTGAACTTGGATTTTGTTGTACATCAATATTTGGGTGACACTTAAATCATCATGTAGTTCCAAGGTGCAAGATTTTATCTCGGCCAATCTATTCATGTTTTCTTTGTACTGGGCCACCTCTTGTTCTAACTACTCTATTGTTTGTTTGTAACCCTCAATCTCCTTTACCATGTTTATGATATGGAATTCAAAATATTGGGCGATGGTATCCCCTGTAGAAGATATAAAACTGGATTGGTTCTTTTGTCTGCAATCGATGGGGTTTCAGTGGTGACAATGAGTTTAGGTACTATTAGTAATTTGATATTTTTGTAAGATTGTTTCACTACCTATCATTTTTTCTTGTTGAATACAAATGCATCTAGAATTGTGACTGCATTAGGTTTTGATGGGATGAACTTCCCTACGCCAATTCACCCAGAGGAAAATGGACTCTTGTGATAGATGGCCTTAGGGTTCCGAAAGAATTTTCAAGATTGGAGCTCCTTGTGTCCATAGCCTCTAATCCCCTACTTCCTCATCCATTTTTCTCTCTATTTCTTTTTGCGATCTTCTTCCGCTTGTGCTAATCTTAAGTTTTCTTTTCTTTTCTTTTCTTTTTCCTCTTATTGCTTCTTCAAGGATTTTTCTTCTTTTTCCTTTATGATCCTAGACTCTTCTAGCATTGTAGCTTCCTTCACTTTATCCCCTCTCTCTCTATTGTCTTTCTCTAGTTGTATTTCTTCTTATCCTTTCTCGCTTTGTCACTGTTTCCAATTCGGAATGCCACCTCATCCAGTGATGAAAATATTTTGTAGATCTCTTGTTATTACTAGACCTCATTTTCATATTGTCACCTATATTTGCAAGCATGATAGTGACAACCAACTACATTTATAGGGTCATGTGTTCAAAACATTTCTTCATGAAAGTGAAAAGAAGCCGAGGATTTGGCTTCCTTGATTGCTTCTTTTACGTCCTTAATTCCATATGCTCCTTTGTGGAAAGGAAAGGGAGGCCATAATGTCTTCTTATCCCATGAAAGAGATACCCAAAATCCATTCAAAAAGGTTTGGTAAGCTACCCTTTGGAGAGAAAACTTACTCAAGATAAAATTGGGTAGAATATGTGGCCCCTTGGTAGCTCTGAATATTCTTATGTATGTCCCATTTTCTAGGACATAATAGTCTTTGATTTCACTGATTTCCTGCATTGTTTTCTCAGTCATGCATTGGAAAGGTTCAGACAGAATCAATTTGTATATCGATTCTATAAAGTGTTCAGAAATTTTGGTGTAATGAATTATGAACTTATGTTCCTAGAGAATTTGGTAGTAAACATGAATGACTGCCTCACTGGGCTACCATTTCCATCCCAACCTTGGAAAGCTATTCACAACACATGCCCCATCCACATATATGATGGCATATAAAATGATCGTGGAATCTCGATGGTTGTGTGCTTAAATTTGGACACAACTTGATTCATTGATGCTGATAGCATGGAATACTAGTTAAAAATATTATCAGTCTGAGTGACTTAATAAATTAATTGCACCCATGACTCCTTGAATTTCATTGCGTGTTTTTCACCATACACTCTGCTTATCAATGCCACAATGATATTGTAGGAGCCTTCGTATGTTTTGTGGGGTAGGTTCTTGACCTCTTGGATCTAAATTCCTTCTAATTGATCCACCATCCTTTGATAAGGTTGCACTAACTAAGGTGAATTGCAAGAGACATTCCTCAGTAATCTCTATGAGAGGTTGAGGAATATTTTAGTAGATATCCAGGGTTAAGGTTTGAAAATAATCAATGGATTTTCTTACAGTGTCCCTAGTAAGCCTCTTTTCAATGTCAATGTGACTAATTAACCATGATATGACCTTATAGCAAGGAAACATTGTATGCTCGGCTACAACTTTGTGCAGGCTTGATTTCTTAATCATTTGGTATATACTGACATTGGGCTTCACTTCACACAAGAGATTCAATTTAGGGTAAGCTTATGCTCTGAACATCTAGTACGATTCTCCCCACTTATATCTGGTACCTACATCCATGTTGCATAGGGTGTTCCCATATAATGGTCTCAGGGTGCCCATGCTTGTTTTACTTTTATTGACTCTTCTCTATTTGGGCTTACTTTAATGTCTATTTCCTTCTATTTCCTCGGTCTTTTAGAGTCCATTTCTAGATAATATACCTCATCCATTTCAACGACTATAATGTATCAATGGTGGATAATATGGGGTACCAAGGATAATGAATGTAATGTGGACGTAATAATGGAATAGGCCCACTATGTAATTAAAATAAATAATATAATATAAGGGGTAGTTGTCATAGAACCCTAGGAATACTTATTAGAAAGTATAATACGCACAATTATCATGTATTGGATATGTGTTGGATTGTATTGTGTTGTAGCAATCATGGCTTGTGGAGTGATTCCTTCCATAAGGAGTATTTGATGATGTTACCCTACCTTAAGGGTTCTTCTCTTTATATTCTTGTGTTGTTCATAATGAATGTTTGGATATATTTGGTGTTTAAGGGTTTATCTATGAAATTTTATGGTTTATTATCTCTTTTATCTATCAATGTTTGATACAAATGGAATTCGATCTCTTTCTTGGGCACAAAGTGGAATATTTTTTTTCTTTTTCTTTTTGTAGATTTTTTATGGAAAAAAGAGGATGACAACATTCAGGTTGATTTGTAAAACTTTATGTGCATAATTTGAAGAAACTAACCATATATATGAGTTTCTCTTGAAAAAATACCCAATTTCATTTTTTTTGTCCAAAACAAAGTCTAGGAAGTGGAGATATCGTTGATTTTAAAATCAACATTTTTTAAGGTTTTTTCTAGTGATGACAATGAGGTTTGGAGGTTGGATATATTTTGATAGAGTGCATTGATTTTAGTCAAACCGGTGCTAGTAGATCCAGAGAAGCCATGGAATTTCATAATTTGGGTCACAATAGCCAATCCAAGAAGTATAGTAGAATTTATGATATTTTTACATTGTTGGCCTCAAACCCTAACTACATAAAGGAGCTCCATTGAAAAGTAAGTGATATTCTGTCAACCCTAGTTCTATTTTTATGTTATAGCAAGAAAGATGTATTTTAATAGCAAAGATGATGGTCCTAATATTGACGAATACATAAAATAGATGAAGTCGTTATGAGGAAAGGTATGGAAATATTGGGAACGTTCTAATTTAAGAGGTGATGCAGTCATCTGGTGGAATTTGCTTCACTATAACAAGAAGGATATTTCAAATGAAGAATATGAAACATTATTTTTATACAGGTGGTCTCATGTTGTGAAGAAGGATAATAAGAGCACTATGAATTTGTTTTCATGTGACAACTTCATATTACAGGTTCATGGATGTATTCATTAAGAGAAAATCATTGTTTCTTTTAATCCTAGTTGCAAGCATAATATCATCAATGTTAACTTGGCTAAAAGATTGCGAGTTCTTGCAAATAATTTTCAAAGCACATAGTTTGAGGGGGAAAATGTTTAAATTTTTAAATATTACCATTGATAAATATGTGTTGCATTAATATTTCCATACTAGAAATATGGATGATGTGGATGTTGTTTTGGGATATCCTTGGACGAACTCAGTTGGTATAGTTAATATTAATATGATTTTTTTTTTTTGAAGCTATGGTACGAGAAAAACAAAATAAAATCATATGATATTTCTCTTACTAAGCAAGAAGGGCCCAAGGAGGCGCCTGAAGAAGTCCTTGCAAGGAAACAAATTGTAGTACCTAATCATTGTAATGCCCCCTTCCAATTGATCATAATAGAGGATGACTCAATAGCCTATATGACTCCCATAGGCTATAGTCAACAAGGAAAAAAGGGAGTCATGTTGGATAATTGGTTGTCATTGATGTCAATGAATATTGGATTGATGTCAACTGATGTGATAGATGTATTTGGAGAAGTATCCAAAGTGGTCCCCTTATGGCGTAGCTCTAAGCATGGCACTCATGGGATGACGCTTTGAAGAAGTATACAAGAAACCCTTAAGAATGGTTAAGGATCCAATAGTTGAATGAGGAATTAGTTCATGGAGGATGGAGAAAATGAAGGTAACTCATTCATGGATGGAAAACAATTGTCATACCATTTTAGGTGATATGTGGAACACCATGTAGTTCCTCACAATTAGGGAGATATGGCCTTGTATAGTTGGAAGCCCCAAAGAGTGGACAAGAAGCCCCTAGTTTGTTATAAGTCTTGGTCAAAGGGGTAAAGTTGTTGTAACAAGAAAACCCTAGAAGCCCTAAATTAAGGAGAGGAGTTACCTAACACAAGTATATAAGCACCTCAAGGAGTCATTCATAAGAACACTCACACACTCATTCATTGATTATCTTTCTTGTGAACTAGTGATATTTTTCTAAGGTTGTGATGACATTTTTTTGAGGTATCAAAGGAAGGTCGAAGGAGAAAGTCTCGAGTTTGCAACAAATCCTAGTTTCTGAGGTATCCACAGGTCAGGTCAGAAGGGCGCAGATGTATGTGGGCTGCAGTGAAGGAAAGCACAGATATCCAAGAGTTGTAGAAGATAAGGTCGCGTATCTGTGAAAAACTAATGAAGGTTTGAATAGATGTTGGTACCAGGTCCCTAGATTCTGAAAGCAAGTTCACAGGTCAACATTCTACAGGTTTAGGTCAGCTACAAAAGTTTTGGTATGGTTATTAGTTTGTTTTGATGCTTATGATGTTGTGAATGCTTGATGCATTCTTGGTATGGTTAGTCTTGTACTTGAATATGGTATATGATGGTTAGTTGGCTGAGTGAGAAACACTCTTATGGATGGTACATCATTGATATGGTTATTATAGATCACATCCTTGAGTTGATTGTATATGGTTGAGGGATATCCATGTTGTATGGTGATGTATGCATGAGGGACATCCATATGCTCTTTGAGATACTTCATTGATGATATGGTACATATCTGCATATGGTTGATGATATGGTATATGGCACATGTTGTACATGGTTGATGCTCTAATTCATGATTCACTATTCATTGTTGATGTATATTTTGGTTCCTCATTGATGCATGAGATATTATGTATATATACACTTGATGCATGGTATGGTACATGTATAGTTGGTTGATGAGTAGATACAGGTTAATGTGACAATGATAGAGACAATGATAGTGGCATAAACAATGACAAAGACAGAGTGAGAGTTACTGTTGTAGAGACAGTGACAGAGACCGAGGAACAATGACAATGGTAGTGCTAGAGGCCGAGTTTGTGATAACGATAATTAGTATACATTTATATTACAGGGCAACTGGACAGGGCAAGGAAAGGCGGTTGTAGCCACCTTCCAGTTGTAGCAGAAGAACATAGAGGTTGTATCCTCCTTCTGGTTGGAACCAGAGAATTAGGGAGTTGTAGCTTCCTTCAGTTTGGAGCCCGAGAATAGGGGGTTGGAGCCTCCTTCCAGTTGTAGCTGGATAATCGGAAGTTGGTGCTTCAAATGAATGTTTTCTTTTGATAAAAATATAAGAAAAGCATTTTGTGGTTTTCTCCCATTTGGGTTTCCACGTAAATACTGGTGTACTGTGTATCTATTCTGATGTGATGCTGTTTATGATTATACTGTTGATGATATATTGAATTCTAATGATAAATTGATGAATATTGTTGAAGAATAAACTATGGTTAAAAGTACTATAATTTCTCATTATTGATTCAACCCCCCTCTCAGTAATCCAACAAGTCAAGGAGGTTTATTTGGTGTCACTGGGTTAAAATAATGACAAATCCTAAAGTGACATTAAATAAAAAAAATAATTATACACTTGTATGTTTTAGAACATGGCTTGTCGTAGGCTACGTCCAACCCCCTCTCAGTAATCCAACAAGTCAAGGAGGTTTATTTGGTGTCACAAGGTTAAAAGAATGACAAATCCCAAAGTGACATTAAAAAATAATTATACACTTGTATGTTTTAGAACATGGCTTGTCGTAGGCTACGCCGGTGTAACCCTGCATATGACCAACGAGCTTGCTTTCACTTTCTATGGTGCTAACCTTTCCTCTCTATCCCTTTGTCAGAATTCGATCGGTGGAAGTCTTCTTCTTCATATGTGATGGAATGGAAAGAAGATACTTTACATTATTCTAGAGATATTATGGACTACTTAGAAGTTTTTTTGGATGAACAACCGTTTTGGTCTGTGCCAGGTGGACACATCCCCACGTTTGAATCAGGTCTTTTGTCTTTAGCTGTCGGAATGGAGGATGCTAAGTTTACTATTACCTTTCCCGAGCCTAGCACCCATGTAGGTGGGCCTATCAGTAGGGCTACTTTGTTTTGGTCAGGATCAACCGTTCTCTGGACCGAGTTTTTCTCTGGGATCTGAGGCTTTGCACTTTGGGAGTTTTTCCCTCTCCCCTCTTGGGAATATTTCAGAATTGATGCCTCCTGAGGCAAGGGCATGTGAGTGGAAGTCAAAAGAGGTGGTCTTTCCGGAGGTTCCATTTGAGGGTATTCTTCTAAACAACCCTCATTTTTTTGAATTTTCGTGGGTTTGCCTGATTGGAGGCGGATCTTAATCGAGGTGGGGGTCCACACATTTTATAGAGCCTAATGAGAATAGCCTGAGGCATATGCCCAAATATGGTCTAGGGGAAGGAAAAATGTCTGCTTCTAAGATTCATAAAACCCAGGATAACATAAAATTAACCCAACACCCACAAAAATTGGCCCTTGGGGATGACATTATGCTACCTTAGGTGTTGGAGATGGTGGATTTGATGGTGGTGGGTTATGAAAATGGATGTCATGCGAGAATCAATACCCTAAATGATTGGGTAAAAAATTTCTAGTCGGGCTTACTGGACCTTTTTCCCTCGATTCATGCCTTGGAAAAAAGGATGGTTTATGATAAGGTTTCAGAGTTCTGTGGATGTGATATCCAAGGTTTTAAAGGCCCCTTAGTGTATAGACTCAACACCATTTCTTCTAAAAATATGGACGCCATTTTTTGATGCCAACCACAAAAGAATTGATGAGCTCCCTATTTGGGTGCAACTGCTTGAATTTCAAGCTGAATTATGGATGGCGAAGGGGTTTGAGAATTTGGGGAATGCCCTAGGTACTTATATGGATGCATACATGTATTTAATTTCTTCCGGAAGAATGTCTATGGCTCGCATTTTAGTTTCTCTAAATATCAGAAAAGGGTTGGCGGGGGAAATTGAATTTTCATGGGGAGAAAGAACTTTTATACAAAAATTGGATTACGAGGGCATCTCATTTAGATGTCATAGATTCCATAAGCATGGACACAAATCCATTGACTACAAAATTCCTATGTCAAATAAGAAGAAAGACCCTACAAATTCATCGCAACAAAAGAGGGGGGATTTTCAAGGCTTTTCAGCTTGGGGAGGCATCGATAGCCCCCTCAACAAAACTAAGCAGCAAAGATTCAAGCAATAGCGAGGATCAAAACTAATGTTTCGAGAAAGAACTTATTTATCATGCCACAACTTCTCCCTCATGTTCAAACTCAAGATGGAATTTAGGATGGGGTATTCTAGTACAATCTGGATCCATAGAGCGATTTCTCCAGAAAGGCATTGCTGCACATTTGGGTATGCCGCCTCAGACTCTCCCCTCATTAAATTTTTTTGTTTCATTCATTATATTTTTTGGGAAAAAACTGGGCAAAAACTTTGAAGAATATATCTTTTTCCCCGAAGGCCTCTACAGGTTTCCTTTTCTCTCTCTCTGATCCCCCACTTGCAAATATTTCGTTGGTCTCTATCCTTGTCTCGACCCCCTCTTCCTCCCCTAGTTTGAGCCATGATTATTCAAAAGTATCAAAGGAAGATATAGTGCTTTACCAATTTAGAAATAAACATATTCTGGCTCCTAGGGAGATAATCCACAAATTGGATGGCATGGGATTGAATCCTTTGCCTATTTCCAATGGAAAGGGAAGGGGGAGAAAATCCTTCCTTTCAAAAGCTCAATCTAGGGCTACTCTGGATATGGTATCCAGTTAACAACTCTCCATCACTAGGGCCCTTACAATAGTGCAAACCCTATAAGGGGTTTCAAAATGAAAGTGCTCTCCTTTAATTGTAGGGTTGTGGTGAGCCCATCGAAGAAAATTTCTCTCCAAAGGTTGGTGGAGTCAACTCAGCTGAACATTTTGATGCTTTAGGAGACTTTGGGTGACACAAACTCGGATATTCCTCTTATGTAAGAATTATTTAAAGGATGGAATTTCATACGTTTTGATGCGAAGGGAAGTTCATAGGTTTGGATGCAAAGGGCCGATCGGGGGATTGGCAATTTGTTGGAGCACCAGATCTATCAATATGATAAACTCTTGGGGTTTTGATTCATGACTTGGTATGAATGTATGTGTGGAGGATTTGGGTAGGTGATTCATGATCCTCAATGTATATGTCCCCTCACAAGAGTGGATTATCTTCTGGGATAACCTTCTAGGCAAGTATTTCCAGAAAAAAGAGGATCTCATTTTAAGAGGAGATCTCAATTTCTCTTTGGGAGTAACTGAGTCATGGGGTAAAATAACTCACATATATGCCCAATCAGATTACTTTAGTGAAAAATTGGGAGAGGTGGGCTTGTTATACATTGCACCCTCAAAGTTATGTCCAACCCGGAGAAAAAAGAGGGTAGGGGAAGATTACATTGCCAACAGACTAGATCATTTCCTCTTATCAGAAAATCTAGTGGAGTCTCCTCTTTTATTCAGACAATGGGTGGGATTAGGAGGAGAATCAGATCATCATCCAATATTTCTAGAAGTTGCAGGAAGATCAAAGAAACCATCCATCCCTTTCAAATTTAATTCATCTTAGCTAAAGGAGGATGAATTCTTTTCCCTTGTAAAGGAAATATGGACCCCCATTGATCAGGAAGACCGGGTGGTGGTATAGTTTGACCAGAATCTAAAAAAGGCTACTGTCGAGTGGGAAAGAAAAAAGAAACACTTGGATGAGCAAGAGCTTATAAATATTGAAGCTTCCCTACAATATATATATGACTCAAAGGATGGAGGTTTTGCATCTCCTGAAACAAAAGAGGTTCTATTAGCACTAGAAAAGAAGAGAAGGTATCTCCTGGAAGCAAAAGAAACATAGTGGATGTTAAAGAGAAGATCTTTGTGGTAGCAGAGTGGGGATGAGAACACATAATTTTTCTAGGCTTATGCAAAAGGGAGGAATATGGAAAATACCATTTGGATCCTTAATGATTAAAATGGTAGTCGATACTCTTCTTTTGATTATTTGGCACAACTGGGTACCCGACACTTCAAAAATTTATTCAAATATGAGGGGAGAGTCATGATAGATGCTATCGTGCAGATGAACCTCTATTTTCCAGTATTTGTGGATGAGGAAGATAATAGGGAACTCATGGAAGAGGTCACTAAAGTGGAGCTCAAAGAGGTTCTCCATAGCTTCCAAAATGATAAGAGCCCTGGACCAGATGGGTGGTCAATGGATTTCTTTGTGGGACTTTTTGAACTTATTGGGAAGGACATTCTCAAGGTTGTAGAGGAATCTCAAATAAATGGCTTCATTCACCCCCTGTTAAATTCCAAATTCATTGCTCTTATCCTAAAAAAGGACGACCCACAAACCCTTGAATACTTTAGGCCTATCTTCTTATGCAACAACATCTAGAAGGTGGTATCTAAGATCATCAGTAGAAGACTTAAGGATTTTATTTCAAAATTAGTTTCCCAAGAACAATTCATATTTTTGGAAGGTAGACAGATACATGAAGCCATATGAGTGGCTCAAGAGGATTTACATAATATAAAAACTAGGAGGACAAAAGGGGAAATAATCAAGATTGATCTTTCAAAATCCTATGACAGAGTTAGCTGGCTTTAATTGTGGATGCTTCTAACTCATCCGGGGTTTGAACTTTCTTTGATAAATTGGATCATGAGTTGTATCTCGATTGTCTCTTTTGTTGTTCTCATAAATGGAGAAACCTCGTCCTTCTTCTTTGCATAACAGGGTCTCATGCAAGGATGCCCTTTGTCTCCTCTTCTCTTTGGTGGAAGGGCTTAAATGGGTCATAGGTAAAGATAAATCCAACGGTGAGTTCCAAGGCATTTCCGTTTCCCCTACTTTAAGGATATCACATCTTCTTTTTGTGGATGATGTCTTGATTTTTTGCAGTTGTATGAGGGGAGATGCAGAGAAACTAAGCACAATTTTGGATCTATCTGGTCGAGCTACTAGAATGCAGATAAATGGTAAAAAATTCACCCTTTTTGCTCATCTCATGGATGTTGTGGAGATAGGTGTCTATAAGGAAATTTTCCCATACGAGCTTATTCTTTTTTATGAACATTTGAGTTCCTAGGCTTCCATCTTAAACCTAATAGCTACAAAAAGGAGAACTGGGCTTGGCTAGTTGCTAAGATAGAAAATTTATTAAAGTATTGGAGTTTTCGATGGCTATGTAGAGCAGGGCGACTAGTTTGAGTTAAGTTAGTATTGGAAGCCATCCTAGTGTATTGGATCTCTTTATCTTTGGTCCCAAAGGAACTCTGGAGAAGATTCGACTGACCTATTTTTGTTTTCTATGGGCAGGCCAAAAGGACTACTTTGTCTTGCATTGGGTTAAATGGGATTTGTTAGCAGCCCCAAAGTTACTGGGGGGTTGGGGCCTAAAAAACATCCATCTCTTTTCAAAAGCTATGGAAGCTAGAGTTAGATGGAGATTGATTACCACAAAAAGCCTAGATGGAGATTGATTACCACAAAAAGCCTCTGGAAAAAAGTGGTAACCCATAAATATATTAGTTTGAATTCGATGGAAAAATGGATAAGAAGGCCCTTAAAGGAAACATCAAATTGCACCATTATATAGAAGGCACTTGTAAAATATTTTTCAGTAGTGGGGGAAGGATTGACTTGGTGGGTAGGAAGGGGCACTAGAGTCAGAATTGGGCTAGATCCATGGTCGGGTAGTGGCAGAGGACATCTCATACCCTGGGCATTAATTGACAATATCCAGGATCAGGGTCTTTTCCACCTTGCTCATTTTACCGACATGGTAGAACCACAATGTGGGGTCAAGAGTGGAACAATGCCTTATAGATGGGTCTAGGAGAGGGATATGCAGATGTCTGGGATGATTATATCAGAGCACTCAAAGTAGGGCATGTTCGTATTACTGACAAGGAGGATGATCTAGTACGACAACATAATCCACATGGGGTTTACACACCAAAAGCAGGTTACACTCAAATAAATATCAACCTCTTACATTAGAAACCCTCTTGGTGGTGGAAAGGGGTGTGGAAAATAAAATTCCCTTTAAAATTCCATATTTTCTTATGGTGTTTGATTAGAAACAAGGTGCCAACATGGGACAAAATGAATAATAGAAACTTGGAAGGTCCGGGATTGTGTATTCTCTGTAAGGCTGATGAGGAATCTATCACTCACCTCTTCCTCATTTTCTCTTTTGTCTAAAATACATGGACATAATTTTCTAGATCTCTTAGACATGACTATAGTTGGCAAGGACAAAACATTGAAGAGGCTTGGAGATCATGGGTGCACGATCCAAAAAACTATCATATAAAAGCTCCCCCACTATTTAATAAATTGGGGAGTGTGGTTGGCTCAAAATTCTACTATTTTCAAAGATAGATCTTCCATTCCTGAACTTGTGGGTTCTCAAAGCCTCAACATCCTTTCACACTTCCCACAAGGAAAATATGCTCCCATAGTAAGGACAGTGGAGGTAGAATTAGTGGATCACTCTTGGTTGTGGGATTTTTTTGATTGTGCCTCACAAAATGATGGGTAGTTATGTGGTGGAGGTGTTTTCCTTCATCTTTCATATTCTCACTATTTCAACATAAAAATGGGAATGGGTCTATGGACAAATAACTATGCTGAATTGATGGCTTTAAAACTACTTTTAAACTTTGTCGGGGAAAAAGGGATAACCTCTCTTCAAATCTTTGGTGACTCAATGGGGGTTATAAATTGGATTAGGAAATCACAAAAGTTTCATAATATCAGGCTCCTTCCTCTTCTTGAAGAAGTGTTTCTTATCTTGACCACTTATAGAAATATCTCTATTCGTCATGTTTACATGGAGCGATATAGGGCCGCAGACAAACTCTCTAAAGAAGGTTATCTCATGGGGTAGTGGAAAATAACAGAATCAAGGGATGGAACTCACTTCGAATTCTACCACAGGCCTTTTATAGATATAGTGGGCCATGGAGGCACTGTCCCACACTCTTGATTCCTCTCTTGATCTAGTTTTTTCATGGAATGCAGTTTAGTCTTTTGGGGTGTTTATCGCCAGTATAAATCTCGAATGGTTATATCATATGGGTTTTCAGATAAAAATTCACTATTTTAATTTATGGGATGGCAAAAATTTCATATTTTGGGAACATTCAGATACATGACTACTCTTGATGGTATTTATATTTCAGATTCAGGTTGTTAATATGTCGATTTTTAATTGTTTTTGAGGGTAATTGATCAACCCTTTTATGATGCTGGACTTTTGTTATCTACAATACTTATATCCCCAGCCTTTTGTACAGTCTGGGGAACATAGTTAACTATGCTATTTTTGTGACTTTTACTATGCACAGGATATCCTTGATAGTGGTGGTTTGGTAGACTAAATGCATGCTTACTCATGCATTATTCAGAATGTAAATTTTCTTTCTTCTTGAAATAAAATTTACACTTTTTTCCTGGGGGGAAATATCATATGGGTTTTCAGATAAAAATTCACTATTTTAATTTTATGGATGGCAAAAATTTGTTTTGGGAACATTCAGATACATGACTACTCTTGATGGTATTTATATTTCAGATTCAGGTTGTTAATATGTCGATTTTTAATTGTTTTTGAGGGTAATTGATCAACCCTTTTATGATGCTGGACTTTTGTTATCTACAATACTTATATCCCCAGCCTTTTGTACAGTCTGGGGAACATAGTTAACTATGCTATTTTTGTGACTTTTACTATGCACATGCCCTCCTTGATAGGGGTGGTTTGGTATCCTAAATGCATGCTTACTCATGCATTATCTGCACTGTAAATTTCTTTCTTCTTGAACAAAATTTAATTTTTTCCCTCGGGGAATATATATATATATAAAATGAAATTGAGGGAAAATAGCGAGGGCTTGATTTGGTAAAAAAGGTGAAAGATCTAGAAGGCCCAAAGGAAGGATAAAAAGAGAAGTAACCTTTCTCTCCTGGCATTATGATTTGATCTCTTGTTTATGTGATCTTTGAGCCAAGTTTTAGTTACAGTTTGGAAAAACCCATCCATTTTAGTTTAGTTTCGGTGGTGCAATATCCACCATAGAAAGACAAAGAGGATTCATCCAGAGTTTTCATTTGAGTTCATTGTGGTGTTTGGTCACATCCTGGAGAGAGTTAGGAAGCATATCGTCTTGCGCAGGGGATTTGTGGAATTTTTCCAAAGGAGGTCAATCATAGAATCTGTAGGTGCTAGAAGGGTTTCAGGAAACGGTGAAAGGAGGCACCCCCACGAGTTGAGCACAGGTTGTTTCACGAGGCCCCGCTAGACGTCTAGCAATCATCCTGCGAGGACCTATGTGATTAGGGATTGCAACATTCCATTAAGATCAAGTTCATGAGGGTTGCAGGAGAGATTGGAGGGCTGCTTGCAGAGAAGACATTACTGGAGCAGAGCAATGTAGGGGGCTTTGAGAGCCTTAGAGCAATGGACATCATAGATTGACATCATTCCAAGTTTCTTTTGTATTGTTTATGTAGTATATTTTGCAGTTGCCTGGTTTCCACTAGATATATGTGTTTAGTATTATTCTACAGTTGTTATTACAACCATTAGATATCATTGTATTACTGAGGTTTTGGGTGTTTCCATCTATAATAAGATGCCARGWTTATCTGCTCTATTTTCTGTGTAATGGATGCATGCAATATGTTTGACAATATTCCTATTTGAGCAAAATGTTTGTAAGAAKCTAACATCACCATTAATACAAGTGTTTGACACATTTGCACAAGAAGAAATAACAAATTTTGGGAGAAAAAACATAATATTCCCACCTAGCCTAGTTGGGGACATTACACACATGAGAAGAAGAATCTGGGGTTGGATTGGAAGAAGATCCTACAAAAGAACTCAAAGAAAAGCCTTAAAAAGGTCATAAAAAGGAACAAAAACTAAGGAACCACATGTTGAAGAGTCAAAGAA
This sequence comes from Picea sitchensis, assembly GCA_010110895.2. NCBI lineage: Eukaryota > Viridiplantae > Streptophyta > Pinopsida > Pinales > Pinaceae > Picea > Picea sitchensis. The sequence continues at coordinate 124,529 of SNQJ01S0009689.1, forward strand.
ATAAGAATTTATAGCTAAGGTTGTTGTATATCGCCACCTGCATCACTTAGAGTAACAAAAATCGTTAAGKCAAGGGAATGAGTGTCAACAAAATTACTATGGATCAACATGGAATAAAAAAKAAAACCAACATGGAGGTACATGGAAGACTAAAAACAATGCATGGWTATATTAGAGTAGCATGACAAAGACATGGATCCCAAGAAGAAACTAGAGTTAAGATTGAGGAAAGACCATAGTTGGACCCCATGTCCACATTTCACTAGGATGGATGGATGCTTGTGCATTGTACCAGTTGACTACATTGCTAAGTAGGTCATATTATATGGCTTCTTCCTATGTCTTAAGGACAAAACATGCAAAGGGGCATGTAATGTAATGTACTTAGGGAGGATAATATAGGGTAACCAAAGGGATAATGAATGTAATATGGCCATAATAATGGATTATGACACTTGGTAGTTGATGGGTAATAAATAGGACCATTATGTAATTAAAAGGAAATAATATAAAAATAATGGGTATTTGGCATAGGCCCCTAAGAATACTCATGAGAAATTGTAAATATGCATGGGTATCATTGTATTGGATATGTGTTGGATGTATAGTTTTCTAGCATGCACAACTTGTGGGCTGATTCCTTCCATACAAAGTATTTGATGGTGTTCCTATTAATATCCTAATCCCAATGCCTAGATAAATTATTTCCTTGTGATTTGCTTATTGAAAATTAAATTGCATCTCATAGAATAAAATACAATGATTGCAATAATTAATTGAAATAAATAGCAGAAGAAAAAGAAACAAATTTCACAATCACACATACAGAACAAATTTTCTGCCCTTCAAAATCAACTTTTCATTAATAATGATTCCAAGCTTATAAGGGCTCTCAAACTGGGAAAATATGCCCACTGAGAAAAGAGACAAAACCACAATGAAAACCTTGCTTCCCAACACCTCTTCCCACAATTGCACGACTTGTTAGTAGCCTTGTACGAACTATACTCTTACAAGGAAAATCACTCTATGGCATGGGGTAAACCAAAACAGACGGAAATGATTGCAGAAATAAACTCTAATCTCAAGTATGCTATATAAACAAATATGCTAACAAGACAAGATAAAGAGCCTACCTCGTCCAGACGTTCAATGAAGTCCACCGTTGAGCACTTGACTCAAAGAAATACACCTGCAACTTGTCCTCAACAACCAATATACGCAAGCATATGGTGATAATATATAAAGTTAGCACGTACAATAACAAAATCCATCAATATTCATAAGAAATACGCCCATGGAATAACAATTCAAATATTTGCAAGACATTAATTGGATGAGAAAATAGTATTTCTATTAAAATGTAATCAACATAAGTGTATGAATGAAAAAATTCCGTGTCAACACGTTCATAATTGATAAACTAAGTCCCTTCTAGCTGGGCCTCCACCACTTCAATCCTCCACCAAAGGCAAGCTCATATAAGAGAGAGAATGAGGTTCTCCATCAAATAGGAAAGATCTTGAGGGCTGAACAATGTATTCAAACTTAAAAGGACAAAGGGATGCAGACTCAATATGAAGTGAATAATTTCTCCAGAGTAACTTTGCTCTCAAAGTTGAATTCTTCTCCTCTTTTCCACAACTTGGATAAGGCCCATTTATATCCTTCAAATGGAACYGAAGGGCCAAGTCAGAACATTTCCAGTATATGGAAGGTCGAGGATCATGGATCTCGTGACATGACATGGAAACCCGACATCATTTTTTAATTTTGAGCACAAAACTTGATGTACGCGGGCTGTAATGGYGCAACCTGCGTATACACATGGTGTATAGATTTTAAGGCACGTATATGTGGAAAAATGAAWTTTTTTAGCTCTGGGAACTCCAAAAAGGGATTTCAAGTCTGCATAGGGAAATGGAAAAGGCCTTCTGAGMAAGTTGCATGGGGTGAGTCAAATTTTTCCATAAYAGATGCCCCCTAATGTGTGAGGTCAGAGGAGTATCTACGATGGATGAAATATATTATAATTCCCATAAGTGGAGTAATGGAGATGCAACTGGACGAACTAGTTGCTCATAAGAATATTACAATCTATAATGACTTTATGCACATGGATGCCAATTTGAATTACACTGCATATCCATGTGGAAATATACCAAACAACTGTTCATGGCCATGAATATGCAACACAAAAGTAGATACATGACATAGGTTGTCATAGTCACGAACAAGGCCCAGTGAAAACCAGTCTCAAAAACAATTTGAAGATATCTTTATGCAATGGAGTACAATCTCATCTCCCATGATTACTGAAGTCATATAGGTACTAGTCCAATGAATGATATCAATAGCTCAGGAAAGTTGTGACTATGAACTGATGTCTTCAAGTCTTTTATAGGATCCGCCAAAGGTGCAAGTCTGCATCATGTGAATAAAGGAGTTGAGATCGAACATAATGAGACTTCGTTTGATTACCGGTCATTGAGGTATACCGTTAACAAACACGAGACAACCTACCGATAATGAAAGTAGGTATCAAGGCACCAAGTACATTCTTACAAGTGTGAATAAAGGCGTTAAGGTCGAACACTTGAAGAATCCATCGATCAGGATACATTGATGTATTCCTAACTGTCGATGGCGAGAGAACCTGCCACTGATGACTGTAAGCCTCTAGGTACTCATAGGACTCTAAGTATCGTTTCTAGAATAGATGGGATGAAGTTTATGGAAGTAGACCCACTGAAAGGAGAGAATTAAGGAATCTCTCATCATTCAACACGAGGTACAAATAAGGATCTTGATGATTTGGAGGAACTCAGACAAAGAACATGTTCACGAACTAACGACCCTGTGCATCTTTCGCATGCACTAGATGCAAGTAGTGAACAAAAAAGACCCTATGAATAACAACCAATAAGGAAAAATGCTGATAAAGGCAAGGAAACCACCAATAAGGCTAATGACATCCAAGACACTAGACGAATCCCAATGTGTGAATATATTATTTCCATTGAACACAAAGGAAACCCCCAAGTCAATGACTTATTAGGAGATGTTGACTGCTGGGTTCAAGGTTACCTGCCCATAAGGAAAGTAGGACCAGGGTGCACGATAAGACTACAACTTCATGTAACTTTGAGACACACTAAGGGTATGGCCAACATACAAAGTCAAGAGTTCTATGAAATGACCAACACATACTGATAGACATCCTTTGAAAAAGAGCATGAGACATATGGATGACTATGGAAACATAGAATCAATGATGAAACTTTGTGATGCAAGAGGCACCAATCAAACTCTCCATAGGGACTGGAAGAGTAAATAGTCAGGGGAGTAAACTATAAGTAACAATATCAAGCTAAAACAAAATTTTTGAGGACAAGTGGACTCAAAAGTTTGTGCTCTATTCAAAGGCGACACGACTGTTTCCAACATAAGATAATACTCTTTTCCCGCCCGTCTTTTTTTTGTTTTTTCATAGTCAAATGAATGCTATGATACATAGGAGGAAATGAGTTTCGTGAGAAAGAAACTAGTTCCAACAGTGGAACATACCTATGCTCAATGCAAGGAGGTGMATTTAGGATATGGACACTCGGGGTAATGTTTCCTCTTGAGGTATAGGGTGTCAAGCTGCAAAGGATATAAACAAGACTCTGCTTGGCTGATGATGCAAACTGTTGAGGTGGTAGGATTATTATGCGAAATCAAGAACCGACAATAGGCTCAATATGCAAGGAAGAGAATGAGATGCAATTACAAGTTAACGCCAAAGAATGTTCTTTTTCGTAAATTTAGTCTACTTGGTTTGAAAAAGGGTTAAAATTACACGAAATATACATCCTTTCAAATCCAATTTACGAGTGTGAAAGAGACAAGTTCACTCGACAATATTTTATCTTTTTGAGAGAGTTAGAAAAAAGCTTAAAATAGACTTGTTGATGCTATTGTAAGCATCATATCATGGTGGAAGCTAGGGATCCCATGCAAGGCTTATGTGAAAGGTCAACAACTTACAAACAACTGACACAAGATTGGGAAAACCCAAATCTTTCCAAGTAGAGGAGGATAAAATACTTGCAGAGGTTACCTTTTTTTATGATATATCGAAGAACGCCCCTTATCTAGAAGGGTGTAGAGGAAGGAATTTGATACCCCACAAGACCATCCCAGTCAAAGGAAACCTCCCTAGGACTTGGAGGGAGCATACTCAGAGGGAGTGGAATGCTCTCTTGTTTAGAAGATGTAGGACTGGAAATGTTAATGACATGGTCGAAAGACGCCTCACTCCTCAAAATAGGAATGGTGTTGGTCGAATATTTCATTGGCACGACTGTTGTGTCGATCAAAGAAGAATTAGAATGTTGGGAAACCAAAGATGACTTCAAACTCGAAGGTTTATCAAACAAGGACTGCACTTTTTCTACTACAAGAGTAGCAGGAAACAAGTGAGTTAATCATATATGTCCTATATGTCAAGGCTTCTTAATCATATGAATGCCCCCACATGCCTTGTAGAGGATAATGTATCATCTCCAACATGATCTACAAAGGTTGGTGATGTATGTGCAGTGTGACTAACAATGACTAGAGTTGTGCCCCCAACATGGGAAACAATGATTGGTTGCGGCATTTGAGACCAAGGTTCTTGGGGAGACTAGGTTTGAGACATTGCAGGCTAGTATGGGATCTATTCCACACCTTGTCCCTACTTGATAGGGTAGTATCCTCCTCCGAGTTGATCCATAAAGGGGTGCAAAGGCATCATCACCGAAGAAGATGTTTGCGAAGATAAAGCATCATGAAAATGGTTACTCAAGTGATGATATGTATCCCCCAGGTGAAGAAACTTCATATAAGGAGATTCCCATAATATAAAATGACTACCTCCAAATGAAACACTAGAGGGCAGGTGGAGGTTCGTCATGGGACAAACTTTTGACATAGCAGAAGGAGGGTAGATGGACGGGGTAAAATAAGTAGAATAACCACCCATTTGAGTGCTTGCTCTTGGATAAGTGAAGCTAGGATTGGATCCGTAGGAAGGAAGATTCCAACCTTCCACTGTGAGATTCGGTTGAGAGATATGACTCCCATCAAATGAAAATGTAGAAAAAGGAGGCATCATGCCCCTGAGTCCAAAACTAGGATTCATATAAGAAAGTGAGGGAGAAGATGGCAAGTGTGAAGACATGTATGGCATACCAAGAGAAATATGATTAGAGGCCCAAGGTGCTGACTGAGTATCATGGTTCTGCATACCACTAGGAAACACAGACAGATTCATCCCCATGAAATGAGCAAAGACCATGGGGTGGGTAGCACTACTTGAGGGAGTCATGGGGGCTCCAATATCTATAATAATGAAGACTCACGATGCAATAAAAAATACTAAGGCCAACTAATAATCAAAGAGCACACCAAAATAAACAAAATGACAATATGCATACAAACAGGATAAAGTGTCTGAAAGGGGCCTCCCTCCCTAAAGTAGGTATGCCTCTCCCTAGAGGGGCTTGATACTCCCTGCCAAAGATCAAAGGTATCATAATCAGTTATAAGGGCCCTTGTGGGATTAACAACTATTGGAGGTAGGCCAAAGTGGGAAAAACAAGGCAATCGTGGGAAAGAAAGCATGCAAAAGGAAAGTGACAGCTGAAAGGAAGAACAACATGTGCGCATGAAAGGAAGACCTAATGATAGTAGGGTTAGGGTTTTGGTAATGCATTGTAAAGGCTGAAGAGCCAGATAAGATACTTAGGTATCATAGGCGGGGACTTATTGTTCTTGTAAAGGTCAGAATACAATAGAGATAAATCGTTATTGTAGAAAGAGTTGCTGTAGCGAACCGCTATGGGATATTTTTGTTGTATGATCTATTTTGTATAAGCTGTTCAGCTAGAGAGGACAAAGGAGGGTATATCTTGAGGGTTAGATCATAGGCTGGGGAGCCTAGTGTGATCAAGTCTGGATCATATGGATCTTACCCAATTGTGGAGGATTGTAAGCATGTAGTGCCGTAGTAACAGAGCGACTATAATAGAAGAGATGAGAGCCAAATCTTTGTGGACATAGCCCAGGAGGGGGTGAACCACGGTAACATATGTGTTATGTGATGAATGCATGGATATCTCTATTGTCTTCAATTGTTATTGTTATTCTTTATGAATGAGTTGTTATATTTCCTGCTTATTTGTTAATAATAATATATTGCGTTTACAAGTAGAATAATGGTTCAATTCACAGTTCCCATATCTCACACTCAATCCTAGGTTGTAAACACCTAAGTCTTACAACCACCCATTAAAGCTATCTCGGGTGAGACTGCACAACACATTCTGTGTGTTGTGTTGCCTTCTGGTTTACTAAAAGGGCCGATAGTTTTAGAGGCTTTGTTGGAAACCCAAATAGACATGAACCCTGGGTCAATAAACTTAGACAAAATAGAAGAATAAGTAATCGACAAATGGTTTTGTTGCCGTTGGTAGGAACAAGAGAGGGTTGAGTAGATGAGATAAGTTGAAGCCCTGTCGGAGGAAGATCAAGAAAAGGTTAGGGCAGAGACCAATGAGCCATTAGAAAGGAATGTTGAGACCATGGAATCCCACAAAAGCAGAGATCAAAACTTGGCTAAAAACCAAAGAGCCGGAGTTTGCACAGAAAGATAGCAAAGACCCTAGATTAACACCCTAGAAATATCTTGAGAAATATGTTTTTACTGATTTACATGAAGTCTTTTTTCTGTGATTTCCCACATTTGTTGTAGGAATGGATACTAAGGTTGAAGGATAACCACACAACAAAACAAATTTGACAGTTAGAGTGGACCCCAGTACATATCGAGCAGTTACAGCAGGTGAACAACAAATTCACCCGCGGAGTAGATTTTTGGCTTGATAGTATTGTGGCAGGTTTCATAACAGAATTTGCAGTCGACACAACAAAGTCGTATAATGTAGTGGAGAAATAATTTCTAAGAGGACCTCGAGGAAGGTACATTATATTGATGTATACGTCTATTAAGATACTGTTATACAACAAAGGTTTAATGACAATGGAGTTAGACAACTAAATTTCCCTGCGTGCATGGGGGAAGGGGGGAAGCACTGACATAAATAAGAGACATGGAAGGATGAAAGGATAAGGGAAAGAAGGAGGAACCCTTGGACCTGATCATGATGGATGATGACCAGATACGGTGGACCTTGGAGACAACTAGAAAGACACGTAGTGGAGTACCCTACCAATACAAGGTGAATACCAAGAAGAGAGTCGTAGCCGCAAGGGAAGGCTTGGCGAGTGATGAGGAAGAGGTAGAGGATCTCTGGGCTGTGGAGTAGATTGAGGAAATCCCACGTGAAACACATGAGAGGAAGACAAGAGGTCCAAGAATGGGAAGAGAAGGCAACAATCCTATCCATATTAATGTTAGTGTGGAACCCATAAACCCATGTGCGACTAATACACCAAAGAGAACACCACCGTTTAGACAACTGAAGTTTGGAAGAAGTCCAACAACATGAAGTACATATACACAAGTAGAAACAACTAGAGGAGCCAGTTTAGGCAGCACTAGTCAAGTATCTACACCATGCAGAGGTAGTAGCTCAACATTCAGAATGGCAGGACATGATCCCACCATCAGGTTACCCGAGGAGAAGCAACAGAAGACCCTGAGGAACACTTGTTCATTTGTGCAAAGATTTGGGAAGCAAAGCAGATCACTGATGAAGATACAAAACTTATGTAGTTATCTATTACGCTAAGATACCGTGCACTATACTAGTACATGAGTCTCGACGCAAACAGTACACCGGGGACAACAAGGACACTGACATACATTAAGAAGTTACTAATAAATGAGTTCTAGAAGCCGATCTCAGTGGATCAATACATGAATGAGATGATAGAAATATGATAGAAACCAGGAGAATATGTATGGGAGATCGACCAAAGATTCAAGCGACTGAAGGGGAAATTGAAATACCTCATGACCCATATGCAACATCAACACTTGTTTGTTAATTCACTATTCCCACACTTAAAGTACTCGTTGGGACAACAAAAGTTTCAGATGCAGGCAGAGGCCCTGCAGGGAGCCCTACAATTGGAAGAAAATCAGTATCAGTAGACAGATCCAGCTATTGAATAACTAAAGGAGGATTTGAAGAAATTAACATTCCAACTCAACCAGAATAAGAATAAGGATAAACAAGAAGCTGTTTGGTGTACTACATGAAGGATGGAAGGACACCACAAGAATGAATGCCCAACATTCACACAATATATGGAAGATGGAATGCCAAACCCATTACCAACAAGAGGACCATGGTGTGAAGTATGCAAGAAACTGGATCATGACCCATATCACTGATCGATGATGTAGAAATACCAGACAGTCTTGAAGAGTTCATATTGCACCTTTTGCAAGTCAGTAGGCCACGACGATAAAGATTGTAGAACTATGGAGTTGATGCAAGAAAGGACATCAGATGCGTATAGAGTGTAGGCCGAAATGATGACTGGGCAAGCCACACCACAATTTAATCAAGTTCCATCTCCATACAACACTGCGCAACAACAGTATAATACTCTGCAACAACCATATAATAACACGTCGCTGCAGTACAACACTACACAACCTTAGTACAATACTGCACAGTATAATCAGGTGCCTCAATATAACGCACCGAGGGGAGATCAAACAGGCTACATAGGTGGGGGATGAGCGATAGGAGGTTTCAGATGGGGTAGAGGACCACTGGTATGTCACAATTGTCAACAACCAGGACATTATGCAAGAGAATGTCCTCTTCCACCAACAACTTGTATGTATTGTCGCGCATCAGACCATGATATAGAGGAATGTTTGACACTACTAGTAAAGATTCAGGAAAAGAGAAACTGGAACAACCATAATGTTCAGTGGATCTTAGCCAAAGCAAGGGATGAAGGAAAAAATATTAAAATAGTTACTCGTGGAGCAGCTAAAACAGGGGATGGCGTAGTTCGACAAGAGCCAACACAAAATCAATGGGTGAAAAAGAACGACGAACCAAGGAAGCAGTTCGACATGCAGAAGGAGAAGGAGATATTTAAACAAGCCTGATAAGAGTTCCAGAAGGAAGACACTATGATGACTTCAACTGCACAAAAAAGTAAGGAAGCACCAGAATACGAAATGCCTCCATTATTGGATCATACCAACGAAATACATTCCATGGAACAAGTAAGTACAATCAAAGGATTTTTGCAATCATGTGTAAAATTATTAAATGATCCGTCATCTGTGAAAATATTGCAAAACATACTAGAAAAATGTAGTATGGAGAAAGAAGGAAAACTAGAACCAAAAACAATCAATCACCTGCATACTAGGAGAAGAACAAGTAGGGAGTTTAGACTGAATGAAAACATTGGAGACTTCAACATGGGAGATATCATACTGGATCTAGGATCTAAAGTCAATGTATTACCAAAGAAGACATGGCAATGCATGGGAAAGCCCACATTAGGATATTCACTTGTTCAATTGAAACTGGCAAACCAACACAGAGTCCTACCAATCAGTAGACTGAAAGGAGTGACAATAGACCTGGATGGAGTGCGCACTAAAGCATATTCCGAAGTCATTGAAATAGTGGATGACACAACACCATACCCAATGTTGCTTGGTCTAGATTGGGCGTTTGACAACTAGACCATAATAAATTTGAAGACAAGAAAGATGACATTTGAGTCAGGAGAATATAGGGTCATCACGTGATTGGATCCATCGGAAGGGGAAAGGTTTGTAGAACCTACTTGTTTGGATTGAGAGGAAATCGACCAGTTGTACAGAACAACTACGCACAAAGAGGATTACGTAAACCCAACTGCAAATGAAATACTCAGTTGGTGGAGCATTACTTCATGTGCAATAGACTCAAACACCGGTTTAGAGAACTAGAGACAAAGGCTACATGAAGTGTCCATGAGAATATGTGCAAGAATAGACCATGCAGTAAGATGGGTAGGCACATAAATAAGGGAACCACCTAGTTTCCATGGAATAAATGATTTGGAAACATTTTTGGCATAGTACGAAGACAAAGTTTCAGATAACCAAAGATTATTAGCCCTGGATATAGATCTTAAGGCCACACCAGCAAGATGGTGGGGCACACACAAAGAGACAATCACAGATTGGTACCAATGTAAGTGGTTACTACGCATAAGGTTTGGCGTAGAACAAAAAAACAACAAGCATCATAAGTATGATGGACAAGGGACACTGGCGGAACACTTGGAGGAGTGCAAAACGTTGTGGAAAATGACACCCCCAAAGAAATAGCCTCATCAGTTTATACACACCCTGGAGGGCATACCGACGAATTGGTATATAGACCAGGAATTGCGCAAATGAACTATGACCTGGACAACACTGCAAAATAATTTTACAGTCACTTTCTCATTTGAGCATGAAAACCCCAACATAGACACAACTTTTAAACAGATAAGAGGAGTGATATTTATCAAAGAACTAGGAGTAGAACTTATCACAAAAGAACAACAACGGAACAAACAAACAGTTAAGGAAATGTTGTCATGTTACCATGTGCAAGAGGAAGCACCAGATGAATATGATCCATGCGATATTCATATAGAAGAAGCAGAAGGAGAAAGAGAAGCTGAGGGACCACCTATAGAATCAAAATTTATTGTCGCGCCGATCAAGGTAAAGAAAGTCAACATTGGGGCAACTGAGAATCCCAAGATGACCAACATTGGATATTATTGGGATGAACAAACAGTAGAAAGCATAACATAGTTATTGCGCGAGTACAACGACTTGTTTCCCACAACATTTACAGAGATGAAGGGTATAGCAGGAGAGCTAGGAGAAATGAAGATACCACTCAGACCTGAAGCGAGATCGATCAGACAACGTCCATATAGAATGAACCCGATATACAAGCAGAAATTCAAAACCGAGATCGAAAAGATGATCGAATCCAGAATCATATAATCGGTTGAAGAATCAGAATGGATAAGCCCGATGGTAGTGCATGACAAGAAACAAGGAGGGATTAGGATATGCGTCGACTTGAGGAAGTTGAACGATGCATGCCTAGATGACCCATTCCCTACACCTTTCACGGATGAAGTGTTAGACAATGTAGGAGGACATGAAGCTTACTCATTTACTGATGGATTCTCAAGCTACCGTTAGATCAAGATAGCACATGAAGATCAATACAAGACCACATTTGCGACATAATCGGGATCCTACCAGTACACAGTCATGCCATTTGGACTGAAGAATGCACCAACAATCTTTTCCAGAGTAGTCATTGCTGTGATTAAGGAATTCATCCACTGATTTCTCGAAGTATACCTGGATGATTGGACAGTCTATAATTTGTTGAAAGAACATGTAGAAGTCTTATGACTGATGTTAGAAAGATGTAGACAGTGCCAGATATCACTGAACATAAAGAAATGCATATTCAGAACACCGTTTGGGATACTATTGGTCCATATAGTATGCAAACAAGGTTTACTCGTAGATCCTGCAAATATCGTAGTAATTGTTAACTTATCGACACCAAAAATAGTCCGTCAGCTAAGAGCAACGCTCAGACACACATGATACTACAGGAAATTTATCAAAGGATATGCGCAGATTACTACACCAATGGAAAATATGTTAATAAAGGATACAAAATTTCAGTGGAACGACAAGTGTCAACATGGTTTGGATACCCTAAAGGAAAGTATGGTCACCACACCTATACTAGTATTTCCAGACTGGGAGAAGACATTCCATGTGCATGTAGATGCATCAGCCATAGTACTTGGAGCTATATTGGCATATCCAGGAGAGGGGGATTTGGATCACCCATAGCCTTTGCGAGCAGAAAGCTATAAGAATTAGAACAAAACTACAACACTACAGAGCGAGAAGGCCTAGCTATGGTCTACGCACTACAAAAATTCAGACACTATGTATTGGGGAAACACTTTAAGATGTTCACAGATCAATCAACCTTGAAATACCTAGTCAACAATCCAGTGTAGGGGTGGAGAATCTGGTGATGGTTACTACTATTTCAAGAATTTGATTTTGAAATAATAGTCAAGCTAGGAAAACTGAATGCATGACCTGACCACCAATCAACAGTCACAAATGGAGAAGAACCTACGAATTTAGAAGACAACTTTCCAGATGCCCAACTATTCTTAGTCCATATCGCTGATGAATACTTCACAGATATCATTCAGTACTTGAGCACATGTATTGCACCACAAGAATATAACACATCACAGAAGAAAAACTTGGTGGTCCGCGCCGCCGACTATCAACTGATCGCAGGACACTTATACAAAATGGGCGCAGATAGCATACTGTGAAGATATGTGTTAGAACATGAAATACCAAGGGTGTTAGTAGGAGCCCATGAGGGGATCGCAGGAGGACATTATGCAGGAAAAACTACTTCACAGAAGGTATTGCGTAGGACTATGGTGGCCGACGATTCGTCGAGACTCGAAAGAGTACTGTCAGAGATGCGATGTTTGTCAAAGGGTCGGTAAACCCAACATAAGGGATGAGATGCCATTGTGACCAAAAGTAACATTACAGATGTTTGATAAGTGGGAAATAGATTTTGTGGCACCAATCAACCCACTAGCGAAAAGAAAATGAGCAAGGTACATTATCACCGTGACGAAGTACCTAACAAGATGGGCGGAAGCCGCACCAGTGAAATATTGTAGCGCAGAAACAACAACACACTTTTTATTTGAACAAGTAATCACTAGATTTGTATGCCCAAGAATTTTGATGAGTGACCAAGGCATGCACTTTATAAACAACACCATCAATGCTATGACTGAAGAGTTTGAATTCCATCATCAGAAGAGCACACCATATCACCCACAGGCAAATGGTACAGTGGAAACATTCAACAAAATCCTGGAGAACGCGTTGACAAAGATATGTAACATCAATAGGGATGAATGAGACCTCAAAGTACCAGTAGTATTATGGGCATACAAGACTATGTGAAAAAATTTGACAGGGCACATGCCATTTAAACTGGTCTATGGATAAGAAGCAATAGTAGCATTAGAATTCTTAGTACCAAGCTTGCGCATAGAATCAATTAAACAAATGACAAAACGAGGCATAGTTCAGGAGAGGCTAAACTAGCTAATGACCATGGAGGAAGATCGAACCTTAGCAGGATTCCACCAACAAGTTCATAAAGCAAGGGACAAAGCTTGGCATGATAAACACATTAATAAGAAAACTTTCAAGGAAGGTGATTTAGTACTAATGTATGACAACTAATCATTTCAGCACCCATGCAAGCTTAGGATGCATTGGTTAGGACCATATGAAGTAAAATCTGTCACAGATGGAGGATCTGTACAGTTGAAAGACTTATCAGGCACATATTTTAGAGGGATGATCAACGGGAACCGACTGAAGCTGTACAAGGACAACCGACCACCCATCGCGTAGTAAAAAAAATAAAAATAATAATGTTAAAAAGTACCAATAGAGGCAAAGTGCGCCGAAAGAGAACACACACTTAGGAATACAACCTCACTGAGGAGAAGGAAATGACCAAGTACAAAGGAAAACAAGTGGGAAACATAAATATGACAAAAGTAGTACGAAAAGACAGAGTCAGGCGTAATTAAAGGACAGAAAGGACCGACGAGATGCCACATTAATCATTCCAATTGGAGATGACAAGGAAAAGTAATGACAAGTATGAAAGAACTGAAGGTGCATTGAACCCACAATTAAGTTAGCGTCCTCAACAAGCTTCATGCGAAGCCCATACAACACACGAACGCAGGAACAAAGAGTCCATTTGTGAAAGTAGAGTAGAGAGAGAGAGAGATAGAGGTTATCGAGCACAGAGCCACGTTCACAGAGGTCACAGAGACCATCCAAACTCAACAAACATTTGAAAGTCATCACCATGGCACCACCAAAGCAAGCAGAAGCAAGCCAGAGTGCCAGACCAACCAGAGTTAAAACCAGGTCATGAGTACAGTTGGAAGAAAGTGAACAACAACCATCGGATATCGTCAATGTCGATGAAATACCATCTCCAGACATAGCACTGGTGAACCCTACACATATCATGGAAGAAAACCAACAACCAATGTTATCGGACAAATCTGTAGGTGAAGACACTAACTGATCTCCCTAGATCCACCTAGATCTAGAACAAAACACACCAGAACATGACGCTTTCCTTAAGTTTTAAATATTGAATTTACCAACTAAAGAGGAATGGGTGACATACCGTTTAAATCTCGCTTCCTCTTGCCATCACCATCCTAGCTCTGTTCTAATGCTCATTCAATGATGATCCTACAAAAGAACGCAACCAACTAAAGTGATACATTCAATGATGATCCTACAAAGAACGCGCTAACCAACTAAAGTGATAGCAATATCATAAACTCAATATAAAACCTATATATGTGATCAAGAAATCATACAAAAAAACATCACAAACAAGCTTTGAAAGAATCATATTACCGTATCATATTAAATGTGAAAGAGAGATTACAAACCATGGCCTTGATGTCATAAGGTCCCTTCAACGTCTCTTCGTTCCTCACACATTTCTTGCTCCAAGAATTCCGAGCATACATTTGATAGCTACTCACAACCCATCTTGACAAAGCAAATCTCAAAACCACTCTAACCAAGCTAATAATTCCAAGCCAAACTCCACCTCAAGCTCCAAAATCAAAAGCTCAAAAGCTCAATCCAATCCAAGATAACCTTCTCCATGAGAGCTCCTCTCCAAGTTGAAGAGGATAAGGTGAGGAGGTTAGATGATCCCACTAAATCAAGGAAAAGCGCAGTAAGATCCAAACTATTTGATGCACCCTCACCATAGAAGTTTCTCCTTCTAGAAAGGATTCGAAACGCTTTGTTTTTCCCACGCAGGCATTTTCGCACCCTTCCTATAGATAAATCTGCGAACATCTCTCACCTTAGCTATGGTGCAACCTCGCTGAGAATCATGCATTCTCACATCCTGCCTATAGCAACTCAGCGAACTTCCTTTTATAGGGTTTTTACAAGGGAAAAATGCAACTTCTTTTCAAGAAAAGTTCTTCTCCTTCTCTTCGTGAACTCGTGCCACCTAATCCCTCTAAAGGAAACATATAGGCTTACATCATTAACGGGCATAGGTATGACGAAAATAATGATGTACCGTAGAGCCCCCAAAGTATGAAGTTGGAACATAGTGATAGCTGAAATACTTTGTCGAAAGTGTGTGTAGGAACAAGGAACAAACGTACCGAAAACTCGCCAACAAACAAGGAAATACGCTAATAAAATATCATCACTGAGGTAGGTGCTCCCATACTCATAATACAATGACTCAAAGCATAAATGCCGAAGATCCATGTCATAAGACAAAAGTCATGGGCTTTCACTAAACATACACCGTGGATCCATGCCATTATGACTCAAATCCAACATAGCCACCCAAAATACACCGTGGATCTATGTGTTAAAAATCAAATTTGAACATAGCCACCAAACATACAATGTGGATCTATGTAACAAAGCATAAACCGAATATATTCTCCAACGCACCTCGACCGTCGTAAATATCCGTGGTCTTCATCTCCACCACTCTATAGTACCTAATCTAACCATGTGAATACATGTGTCAAGCTCTAACATGGTAGAAACCACTTTGATTATCATCATTAGTGTATACCATTAAAAAAGCTTGAGGGAAATCACCATTAATGTCAATGACTCCTAAGGTACACTAGTACAATCCAAATCTAATGTGAATTAATGAGCTAAAGTCTAACACTCGACAGAATCTCCCTGATCGGGAGATCAATGAAAACCCACCGGGTCGAAAGCGGTGAGGAAACCTGCCATTTAGGCATGCAAGTTCCAAGGTACCAATTGGTTTCTAAGTCTAATCTCCGGATAATGAGTTGAAGCCGACAGAAACGATTCATCACGAGGCCTTTTAATGTATCCTACATCAATGACATGAAACGGGTAACAGCATTCAAATAGATCGTAGTAACAAGTGATTCAGGACTCGCTCAGGATGACCGGCGAATAGAAGGCTTTCTAGGTTGAACTTCTTTGAACATATTGACGACATGACAATTGTCTTGGAAACACCGACTCAACAACAATCATCACGTAATCGATTTGAAATCTTATAAAGGAGTATGACTGGGAGACAAGTGGGATTTTCCAACCTAGACACAAAACGAATGAAAGGATGCCATGCCCCAAAAGCAATCCTTCCACGTATACATGTTTAGACACATTTTTTTCCCAAATTTTCTCCCACCATTTCTAGAAAGTACCTCTCTTTATTTTTACGAAGCTTGAGGAGGATAACATATGCTTGTAATGTGGGTCATCCTTCAAACGAGTCCCTGAGAGTATGTTTTTCTTAACGTTCCTAGAAGGAGTGGTTCGTCCTATTCAGGCCTTCTATGCCTGCCTTACTATCCACATAAAAAACTCTCAAGGTTTTCATGATTATAGAGTCCGAAAAGACTTAAAGAGAACTTCTCAGCCCTTTTTCGTAAAATAGTCCGGTGGAGACCAAAAGAGATAAATTATCGCTTGAAAGACTCACTTTCAAACCTTTATCGTGAGCTGAAATAGCAAGGTCGCCATTATCTTTCATGTTTAGAGAGTCTAAAAAGAGCTTAAAGAGAACCCAGGGGGTTCCTTTTTCATACAAACTTTACTAGTCTGAAAAAGAGATAAAGCCGCCACTGCAAGGCAAGCAAGCAATGCATTTCAATGATTTACTTGAAAGCAATTTAGAAAGGAACAAAGACTAAGTTTCAAGAACTTATTTCATGTATTTACGAGCATGAGAAAGAACAAAGACTAAGCTCGATTGTTTTCATTTCACGCCAGTTTTAAAACAAAACAAACTATGCTTGGAATAGACTTTATTTTTACACAAGCTTAAAAAACTAAACAAAACTATGCTTTCGGACCTGGTTTCATTTTTTAATGCTAAAGATTGAACTGTAGAGGAAACTGTTTGGATGTAAGTGGTTTCATTTTTACACAAGCTCAAACCAAAGAAAACTATGCTTGAAACTTCCCAACACATAACACAAGGATGGTTGGTACTAGCCCCCAGCTCACAGGTTAGTGGCTCTTAACTTCAAAGATGAAGTCCAGAGGGTCGAGTATTTTCAAGCTTCATTCTTTCATCCAACTACAAATGAGAATGAAATGAAGCTTCAAATACTAGACCTGGTTGACCTTAATTCCCAAATAGAGAGGGGAAAAACTACTCTCTCATTTTTAACGAGCTTGACATAGAAACAAGAACCATGTCACGTAACCTTTGTTTCATTTTTTTAATGAGGTTGCCACGTAGACTAAAAAACTATCCTCGTAAGTGGTTTCATTTTTAACTTTCTAAAACAAAGAAACCTTAAACTAAAAGTCTTTGTGCTTAACTATTCATAAGAAATTTGATCTTCCCCAAACAAGAAAACACATGCTTTGTAATTGAAAGACACTCAAAGCAAGGACTAATCCTTCAAAACCAAAAAAAAAAAGATGACAAAGAAACTCAAAGAATGCCGCTAAAGACCTGTAAACAGATTAATATAGACTCCAAAGTTCAATCTAGTCAAGCTCAAAACCGGGCATCAAAAATGACAAGACCTAATCCAAATTTTTACAAACAAGTTCGCAGTCAACCTTTGTTTAGCTTGCGAGAATCTTTGATTCTTGCAGGCTGAACAAAGTTTGACTGTGAGGGGTTTGCATTGGACTTAACACCAGGGTGTGAATTCGGGTGTTTCTCGCAAGCCACTAATGGGTACAGTGCGAGAATGCCTAGAAACAAGCAAAAATTTGAAAATGACTAAATTTTGAGTGAACTTTCAGACCAGAGAGTCCGGATGGATCTCCTACGTACTTCAGACTAGAAAAACAAGCAATCAAAGCAAGGAAACTAGACTAACAGGGAAACAATCTGATCCCCTAATATATCTTCAATTCTTGTTATCGGAATAATTGGTAGGTGAGGACACTAACTGACTTCCTAGATCCACCTAGATCTAGAACAAAACACACTAGAACATGACGCTTCCTTAAGTTTGGGCCATTGAATTTACCAACTAAAGAGGAATGGGTGATTACACCATTTAGACGTCGCTTCCTCTTACCATCGCCATCCAGTCTACTCCTTCAACGCTCATATAATGATGATCATGCAAAAGAACGTAGAATCCAACCAAAGTGATAGCAATAACATAAACTCAATATAAACCTATGTATGTGATCAAGGAATCATACAATAAAACACAACAAGATTTATAGGGAAAAGAATCATATTATTGTATCATATTAAATGAAAGAGAGATTTCAACCATGGCCTTGATGTCGTATAGTCCTCCAACCGCCCTTCATTCCCCACACACTTCTTGCTCCAAGAATTGAAAGCATAGATCCGATAATATTCACAATCTATCTCACAAAGCAAATCTCAAAACCACTCTAACCAAGCTAATACCCGAAGCCAAATCCAACCCAAGCTCCAAAATCAAAAGCTCAAAAGATCAATCCAATCTAAGACAACCTTTCCATGAGAGCTCCTCTCCTTTATAAATTGAAGAGGATAAGGTGAGGAGGTTAGATGATCTTACTAAATCCATGAAAGTGAGTAAGATCCAAACCATTTGGATGCCACCTCACCATAGAAGTTTCTCCTTCGAGATTCGAAAATGCTTGTTTTCCCATCGCAGGTAAGCATTTCCCCACACCTACCTATATAGAGTAACCTCGCCAAATATTCGCGACTCCTAGATATGGTGCAACCTCGCGAGAATCATGCATTCTCGATCCTCAGCCTATAGCAACTTGCGAACTTCCTTTTTTATATGGTTTTTACAAGGGAAAATGCAACTTTTCATGAGAAGTTCTTTTCTCCCTTCTCGAACTCACCACCGACTTATAAAGATAAATGATAGGTTTACATCATTAACGGTCATAGGATGATGAAAATAATGTGTAACAACCATTAATCAAGGCATAAACATAGATAGATCACGAGGTACATGAACAACAAAACCATAATGTAGAAACCTTGAAGGAGGTGCATCCAGAAAACACCGAAGCAGCTCCAAAGATCAATGGAACAATGACAAATCATGAAGCAAATAATCGAGCTAGACAAGTCACAAACCACCATATCAAACAACCCACTGGAAGGAACGGTAGAGGATGTCACAGGTTGGCTAGAATGGTACTCTGAAACACAATAGGGATTTTTTGGAACTTTGAGCCAGCCACCATAGTAGAAGGACAAGATACAGATACCCGGGTCACCTCACAAGAAACCAATCACAACAATCATTCTACCACATATAACAGATGGATTACGAGTGGAATTAGACTTGTTGGGACATATTGACAAGCTAAAATACTCAAACCACAATGTAGCTGTGATGCATACAAGTTTCCGTGACTCTGCAAAGATAGTACATGAAGACGGCGGGCGAATTCACAGGGAACCGATTGATCAACCACTCCAATGGCCAACAGGGTTGGAGAAAACATGAATCTTAGGTTTGTTGAAGCTATCACACTTTGGCAGTGGCCAATATGCATCGGCATGCATGAAGCAATTGTTAGTAGTTACGCATTGAGGGGATGTATGGTTGGACAAGCTTGTATCGATAGACATAGATATTATTGCAAACATAACATGATTTCCATCCCAGGACATGAATCCCACACATTACATGGATGACAAAACCAAGGAGAAATCCCTAGAAGAGGAAATGAAGAAGAAGTATGGCAACCGACAGCTGGGACACGAGGAATTATTCTCAAGAGGATCAATGATGTCGCCACACAAATGGGCAAAAAAATCTTAGCCTGTAAGTCAGCTGCTGAGAAAATGCCGCAAAGAGGAAGTTCTAGCAAGGGTTGTCACAGTTGCAACCTAATGCATTGAGGGAACCACAATAAGATGGGCACCATATCTCTTGAAATTATCCCGATTGAATGACGCGTAGGACCTAGGACAAAGTTTCACTATTCATGGCTAATCATGTTAATAGCCTTTCTGGGATGGAGAGAACCAAGGTACGTAAATTTTTGTACCAATCTGCCTAACCAGGAGAAAGGTAATTACCGCTTTGAAAGCCACGTCAGATGATAAGCACAAAAGTATGAACGAGTCCATATTTGAAGGATACCTACACGACCTAAAGGAAGCCATCTCCAACATGTGAGGATCACACCGAGGTTGTCACGGTGGTATTGAGACATCAATTAACTTCACACTCTGTCAATAATTTAGATGAAAGGATATCGATAAACAATGCCATCAACAGCCATTGCATCATAGAGGGTGATATTGATATGGTCATCAATGAATGGGACAACAAGTGGAAGATTCTATCCTCACTCAAGACTTCTCTTCCGTGAAAGAACAACAAAAGAAGAGGAAGGGCAGGGAGAAACATAGCCTCACTAAAACCATGCCTGAAATGGCTGTATAGGCCATAAACAACAACATAGACAAATGAAGGCATAATGAATATGGGGACCCGTATAGAAAAAGGAGAATACACAACCCAAAGAACAATGTAAACGTGTCGAAGTACGCTAGGGGACCAAGACTAAGTCCCAAATCCACGAAACCGGTGGAATAAGAGGCCACTACACGATAAGAGGATAACGTAAGAAAACAAATTCAAAGAACACCGCTTTAATATAATGCATCACGACAACTATGGAGAAATTGTAGCCTGAATGGTCCAGGATTGCCTAGTCAAGTACTTTGACAATGCTGCACACCACAGGGATAACATTCAAGAGGAGTTGGTAGACATGCGACAAATCCGAAGACGATCGGGGAAAGACAGGCTACATGGACCATTAGGGGAACAAAACCATCAACACCGCAGAAAAAGGAAAGAGTGGAAGAAGAATAACGAGATCCAGTCCATACAATACTACAGCTGAACTTAACATTCCACATCACACCCAAGATGTCGCTGTGATGGATGAGATCGTAAAGGTGCACCCATGACGAACTTAAGCCAGATCCAACTGGTGTTGACAAGGATTCCATCTCGGGCATTACACAAATTTTAGGTTAGTGTAAACCATGAGGTACAATATCAAGAACACAAAGACTTAGTCGAATTGCAAAAGGAAACAAAGAAACAAGACACGTTGGAAATAGTCTATGAGCAAGCTAAATTTGAGACCCAAGAGGAAAAGGAGCACAGAAAGGATTGATGAAGTGGCAAGAACTTATGAAAATATTCCAAAGGCCGCACAGTGGGAGAAAATCATAGTAGAAGAACAGATTGATCAAATTGCACGCAATTGATCAATAACTTCAAAAGGAGATTGAGAATCTCCAAGAATAGCTCACACCCACTACTCCAACTTTCAATAGTTAAGGGAGAAAAGGAAGCAGGAAGCAACAACACGCCACAGCTAGAGATAGAAAAACAAGTCAACACAACAACCGACTTATTTGATCAAGAAAGCCTTTGGAAAAAATTAGAGGAGGATCAACAAGTCCAAATGTATTGAAGAAGAAAAGATCAACACAATGATCCAAGACCTTAAGAAGAGGCAGAAGACAATGAAAATCAATGAGCGCCTCAAGGGAGTACAAGATATGAAAAAGCTACAAGCAGAGCTCATAGCCATGCAGACACATAATAAGGATCGACAAGCTCAAATAGAACCTCTCCAAGAGATAGCAACAGAGGTCATTGCATAGGCAGAGGAAGCCAAGGCACAAATAGCACAGACCCAAGCAGAGTGTGCAGAAATGATCAGGGAGGAGATCATAGTGCAAGTGTTAGATGCGCTCACAGGAAAGGCCACACGGGCTCAAATACAAGGAAGGGAAATTGCATACAAGTTCCACACTCTAGCAGGGGTTGTTGAGGGAGCGCGCAAAGCCTAGGTAGCCCTGGATGAGCCAAATTTTAGTGTTGGGGGATTGTTGGAGGTAGGCCAAAGCAGAAAAGTAAGAAGGATCGTGGGAAAGAAAGCATGCATAAGGAAAGCTTAATAAATCGGAAGGAAGCAAACAACACGCATTACTACGCAAGGAAGACCTAATGACGAGGGTTAGGGTTTTGGTAATGTGTATTGTAAAGGTTGAAGAGCCATATAAATTATAAATATATATACTTAGGTATAAGAGGTGGTGAGTTATTGTTTTTGTAAAGGTCGGAATATGATAAAGATAAATCGTTATTGTAGAAAGAGTTGCTGTAGCGAACTACTATGGGATATTTTTTTCTGTATGATCTATTTTACATAAGCCGTTGAGCTAGAGAGGACAAGGAGGGTAGATAATGAGGGAGTTAGATCACATGTTGAGGATCCTGTTGTGATCTAGTCCGCCTCATATGGATCTTACCCAACCTGGGTGGAGGATTAGAAGGCCAAGTGGGTCTGTGAAAATCGTGAGTGGACTATAATAAAAGAGTCGAGAGCCAAATCTTTGTGGATGTAGCCTGTGAGGGGTGAACCACAATAACATCCGTGGTTATGTGATGAACAATGCATGCATATCTCTATTGTCTTCATTATTTATTGGTATGTTTATGAATGAGTTGTTATATTTCCTCGCTTATTCTAATAATGTAATATTTTATGCCATTTAGTAGAATAATGGTTCAATTCACGCCTCATGCATATCTTGCACTCAATCTTAGGCTATAAACACCTGAGTCTTCAACCACCCATTAAAGTCTTCTGGTGAGACTACACAACACATTATATGTGTTGTGTTTCTCCTCGACGTTAAGAGGGTCGATAGTTTTAGAGGATTTGTTGGAAACCCAACATACATGGAAACCTCGTTGAATAAACTCGGACATAATAGAAGAATAAGTAACCAAAAACAACTACCGTTGTTAAGCCCTAATATTAATCTCATTACCCCTTAATTGGTTCATATTAGATTAGTAATGTTATTTCTTATTTATGTTGGCTTTAGGCCATTAGTTGTAATTATACCTCCTGTCTCCGGATATATACCAAGGAGACATTTTCATTTTGAAATCATCTTGCCTCTTGAACATTTAAGTGAGGTAAAGGAGGTTGCCCCCTTGAAGAGGCTTATTATCCTAAATTATCTCTTTCGCTACGCTGAAAGTACTTTTCCGAGGATTTTCTATGCTATACCATTTGGTTCTTTTAACATATGGTTTCCAAAAGCTCAAGGTCTTGGGGTTTCACGCTACATCCGACACCTTGACATTTTCACTATAAATTTTTTCTACAACATTTCAAAAGGAACCGCTTAAAGGGTTTTATGACTTATCAAGGCACGCTGGGTTCAAAATTCATCTCTTGGGCCTTATAATTTCTCGTAGAGCTGGCCAACCCGTAAAAGATAGGGTTCTCGGTCTCTAACCGAAAGCCACATTATGAATTTTCGCTTATAAAAACATTCTCGTGAATGTTTCGCACTCGAAATGCCTAGAGGCTATCTATATAGAAATTAGTAAGCAGACTGTGGTAAAAATTCCAGCTTATGGTCATCATAAATTTGTAGATACACCCCCGTGGTAAGATAGGGTATCTCGACTCAGTCCTATTGAGTAGTTCCAAGAAGGTGTTCCGTAAAAAAAAATCATAACTTCTTCCTAGAGTATCCAAACTGTGGACCGGCCGCATTGGATTGTGGGACACCGGTAGTATTTATGGTATGATTTTAGGAATTTATATCAATTATTTTATGTCGGGCACACTATACACAAGTGAGACTCGGAAAGGCCAAAAATCAACAAAGTTGTGGGGAAGTTACCAGAATTCCACTGGCAATATCTTCAATTTTGATCAAATCCCTCGTGGAATTGCAGAGAAGAAATATCGAGAAATACATAAAGGAAAGTGCCGCACCCGTATACCGAACTTGGGAGATACAAATGTAAGAAATATTGTCTAGCGTAACCACCTCAAAATCAAGGTTCAAAAGTGATACTTCACAACATGCCACCCAAAAAGGAACTTCTTCACTAAATAAGCCTCCTAGAAAATCCTTCTACTTGGACTCTTTGATGAAAGTGAATAAATGCTGTGAGGGACATAAATGGAACTACAAAATAAGATGGATTCAATGGAAGCGCTAAGTTGGATACTTCAAGATGGATTCAATGGAAGCTGGTTGATGGATTCAATGAAGCTAAGTTGGATACCAAGATGGATTCAATGGAAGCTAAGTTGATACTAAGATAGATGGTTTAAAAGGGGAGATCATGGAAGTATTGGCACTTTGTAACATAGAAGACACCTGAAAAGGAAAATGCATCCCATGAAATCTCATGATGAGGACACAAGGAAGGTGAATCAAGAATGGAGAAACTCCAACTTCAACTTTCGTTTGAAGACCAACCACGCTCCTAAGATTGATATGAGGAAGTTTGGATGGAAAGGACCCAATCACATGGATACTTTTCCATATGGAGCAATTCTTTGATCTCCATAATGTGCCACATACACAAAAGGTGTAATGAATTCTTTATATTTAGAACCTAATCACCTAGGTATGGTATCGATGGTTTTGTTCTTGCAAATCACTGCCACTTGGACAATTTTCATGGAAGAAATGATAAAGCACACTCATGAGGATACAAGGAGCACACCTTCTTAGCCAATTGATAAATCTCAAGCAAAGGGTTCGCCATCGGTTAGCATTGAGAATTTACAAAGATTGAATATAAAGGTAACTGATAACTCCGTGATGACGCACTCTTGATTGATGTATTCATAGGAACTTTTAAAGGATGATTCAACATGAGGTTCGCCTCTTTGGGAACCCAAATTGAGAATGCATTTAAGGTGGCAAGAAATGTTGAAAGTAAAAATATGGCTATGGCTACTAGAAGGGACTTAAATCCCAACATCTTAGAGGAGAGAACAATGCTCCTTCTTCTTAAACACCTCCTCAACCTATAAGGTTGACACTCAACAATTGGAGGAAAGAAAAGCAAAGGTTTACGCTTTAATTCAGACAACAAGTACAAAGAAGGACATAAGTGTGGTGAGAAGAAATTATTCTAATGATTGTGAAGAGGAGGAGGAAGAAGAACAAGAACCATCTCAAGATGAAAAACGTAGAAGCCATTTCATCCGAAGAGTTGACTCCCACACATCGCGTAGGTAATGCATTGGTTGGAATTAGCACTCCTCAACCCCTCAAGATCGCAAGGATATCAAAAATAAAAAAGTTAATAGTCCCACTGATTCCTCGAAGAACTCATACCTCTCATTCACTATGGGAATTAGCCAAAGATCTCAATTGCTTTGTATATCCACAGCCAGAGTTTCAAGTAATGACTTGGTAACATTGGAGGAACTATCAATTTCTCGTGAAAATGCAATAAGATCAATCTTACTATAGAAATTATACCGAATAGTCCAATGATTTCTATACCCATGGGTGGTGCGACAAGTTGCACTAGGAATCCAATGGTTACAATCATTAGAACACCTGGCTTTAATTTTCAAGAACTTTCAAGAAATTTTCATTGGAAGGAAAAGAAATTGAGTTAAGAGGTATCACGTGGAAACCCTAAGGCTCATAAGCTCTAATGGCATGACAAAATATTGAAAAAGGCATCAAGGTGTTATTGCACAATTATGCTCACTAGATGTTCAAAACATCTAGGCCATCTATTCCTCAAGATTCCAAAGGATCATTGATAAGCATTCCACAGCATTTGAATATATTCCCAAAGGTATTCCACCCATTCCAAATCATGATCATGAAATTAATCAATTCCGAGTGTTCCTCCTAACATCGTGCCATACGTATACCCTTACCCCCGAGTGAAATTGAGCGCATGGTTGAAGAAATGTTAGAGGTCAGCATTATTAGACCTAGCCAAAGTCTAGCCAAAGTTCTTACTCTAATTAGTGGTAATGGTATTCCAAGAAAGATGGCTCTCCATGGCGTATGTGTCGTGATTATAGAGAGCTCAACAAGATCACTACAGATAAGTTTCCCATTCCCGCCATTGATGAATTGTTAGATGAACTACATGGAGAGCAATTCATTCACAAAATTGGATCTCCATTCAGGGTATCATCAGATCAAATGAAGGAAGAAGATATCCCAAAATAACATTCAACTCATGAAGGCCATTATGAATTTTTTTTGGTCATGCCTTTGGCCTTTCAAATGCACCTTACACATTCCAAGGGTTGATGTAGAATTCAATTTCTGACCTTCCTTTCGAAATTTTGTTAGTATTTTTGATGATATACCAATCTATAACAAGTTCCTAAAGATCATGCTACATGTTGACAAGGTGCTACAACTACCAAAGGAGCAAAAAACTATATGCCAAACCATCCAAATGTTTCTTTTGGAGTAAAGGAGGTAGAGCATTTGGGTCATATTGTATCTCCATGAAGGTGCCGGGAGCAGTAGACCCTAACAAGATTAAGGCCATGATGGATCAAGTGATTCCCAAAAACATTAAAGAATCTTAGAGGATTTTTGGGTTTGACAAAGTTACTACCGCTAAAGTTTGTCCGAACTGGCGAAGAATACCAACACCTTTTAACAACACTAACTAAGAAGGATGCATTTCATGGACCTGCAGGCAATCCAAATCTTGAACAACTTAAAGAGGTGATGAAGCTCCCCGCCTTGACCACTCCGCACTTCACAAAACATTTATTGTGAATGTGATGCCTTGGGAAATGGAATTGGTGCTGTCCTAATGCAAGAAGGAAGGCCCTTGGCTTTGAAAGCTCCATCACCAAGGGAAAGGACTTACAAAACCCATTTATGAGAAATAAATGACGGCAACAATACTACATGCATTGAAGAAATGGCATCCTTACCTAATAAGGAAGTAATCTCCGTTGTCAAACAGATCATGATAGTCTTAAATACTTTAGAACAAAGACTATCTTCAAGAACAACAAAAATGGGTAAACCAAGATATTGGGTTATGATTTTGAAATTGTCTATAAAAAGGGTAGCTAAAATGTTGTGGTATATGCACTCTCAAGAAAGGATGAAGATGTTGAGGCCTTTCCTCAGGTTACCTCGATCATCCAACCCCATTGGATAATAGAAGCAAGGGATGAATGGAAGAATGACCTAAAAAGTGTGGACTCTCATTGAAAGGTTGCAAAATAGATTCCTCATGCATCGATACATTTACATGGAAAATGATTCACTATGGT
This sequence comes from Picea sitchensis, assembly GCA_010110895.2. NCBI lineage: Eukaryota > Viridiplantae > Streptophyta > Pinopsida > Pinales > Pinaceae > Picea > Picea sitchensis. The sequence goes on from SNQJ01S0009689.1 coordinate 151,779, forward strand.
ACAAAGATCGCTATATTTATGTAAGAATTCCCAAACCAAAACAAAAGGTACTATTGGAATTTCACACTCCCTAATAGGAGGGCACTCGGGATTTTGAAAACCTACCATAGAGTCAAGAAGGATTTTTCTGGGATGGCCTTAAACTCGATGTTCAAAGGTTTGTGGAAGAATGTTTGGTTTGCTGACAAAATAAGGTGGTCAGTAAGACCCCGTGTCTTTACAACCATTATCCATCCCAAGTCGGCCACTGGGAGGAGGGTTTTTCCATGGATTTCATCACGTATACCAAAGTCCAAGGAAAGAGTGCTATCATGGTGATTGTTGATAGACTCCATTCGGCACACACACTTTTGTGCACTCTCTCATCCCTTCAAAGCTAGTACGCTTGCCAATGCATTCATGGAGACAGCTCAAAGCTACATGGCAACCCAAAATTACAAAAATGCGATAGAGATCCCATCTTCATCGGACATTTTTTAGAACAAAATTATTTTCTTTGTTTGGGTACTCAATTGGCTCATAGCTCATCCTATCATTCTCAACTGATGGACAAACCAGATAGTGAACAAATGTCTCTCGAAGGATACCCTCGCTGCTTTGTCTCTCATAAACAAACACATTGGTTCAAATGGTTACCCTGGCGTAATGGTGGTATAACACTTCTTTCACTGCGAACAAAACTGAAACCACATTATGGCACTTTTATGGATACCACCCTCCTTCCATCACTTCTTCTCTAAAGAAAATCTAAGGTTCAAGCAAGGAAGATCAGCATCGAGAATCAACAACAAGTTTTCTCCAAATCTTAAAGGACAACTTGACCATGGCACAAAAATCGCATTTAGAAGCAACAAGCGTGATCAACATCGTGAGTGAAAGAAGTTTTGAAGTAGGGATTGGGTATTTTTAAGACTACAACCATACAAACAACGTCCCTCAAACAAGCCAAGAAGGATAATAAATTATCACCAAAGTACTATGGTCTTTATAAGGTGTTGCAAAAGATTGGTACTATGGCATACAAATTGAGTCACCGCATCTTCATGAGTACACCTAGCTCATGTTTCATGCTTAAATAAGGTTATAGGCTTAAAAATACCTAATCCCCTACTTCAAAACTATATTGCCAAAACTTGACAAGGAAGGAAAAATCATATTCGAGCCCCCAAGCCATCAATCGACACAAGAATTCGCCAACTGAGGAATAGATCCATTTCAGAGTATCTCATTAAATGGAGGAAACTACCGGCTGAAGATTCCACTTGGGAAGATGAGTCTTTTATACAAAAGCATCCAGAGTTACTCAAGCGTTGCGGACAACACTTGTGTCAAGGGGAGGGGCATGTTAAGCCCTAATATTGGCTCATTACCCCTTAATTGGGGCATATTAGATTAGTAATGTTATTTTATTTATGTCAGCTTTAGGCCATTAGTTGTAATTATACCTCCTAGTCTCCTATATATAGCAAGGAGGCATTTTCATTTTGAATCATTTTCATTATACCTCCTAGTCTCCTATATAGGTTGCCCCCCTCGAAGAGGCTTATTATCTAAAATTCTCTCTTTTTCAAGGCGTTGAGTACTTTTTCTGAGGATTTTCTATGCTATATTGATATTTGGTTCTTAATAGTCGGTCAGATCTCCCCGGAGAGGTAATCCTCCATAAAGGTTGTGTGTTGTCCAACCGTTATCTGACCCAGGGTACCTGCAAAATAACCCCTGCAAGTACACTATGTGGCTACCTATGTCAAGAAACTAAGCCACCACGATATAACCAATGAACATGTGAACAGTCGTAATTTAGGTCCACCGTATGGGCATGGTAACAAAGCCCTAAATCTCAAAAGCACAACCTCTCATAGAGGTAAAGGAACTAGCAAGACCCCCAGATACGAATAGATCCCCAGAAATATATCTGACGCTAAGAAGGTATTGGAGGGATATCCCCTCAACCAACCTCGCACAACCTCGTGCTTAACTCTGGTGTGAGCGGAGCCTCCTAACGTCACCAATTACACAATGGATTTCACCACTCCCTTAGTCAGACACATATGTCAAGTTTAATAGCCTTGGAGAAGTTTACTCACAAAATCCTATTCCAAGGCTCTAAATATTAATCTAGTTTGTGCACCCTAAAAATAAAATCGTTTCTAATCAATTTTAAATTTATCAACGTTACTTTTAGTGGATTTGATTACTCAAAAGGTGCGGTCATGAAACTGATGATGTTATGACTCAACAAGTAAAATAAATAAATATGAATAAAATGCAAAGTCCCAACTTCAATTCCCAATAAATGATAAGCTTTTTCAAAATGCAACTTTCAATTCAATTATGCAATTTCAAATAAGATGCAATCTTTCCATACATGTACTAAGATCAATGACAAGAACCCAAAATATCAAATGCCAACAATGCAAAATGTATTTTTTGTATTTTCAATATAAAAGAATGAAAATGCAAGGACTGAACAACAACTTGATATAAAGACCCTACTACATGTAAACATAGACAAACCAAGTATAATATCAAGAAGAAAACATCCATCCCATGATGCAAGGACAATCGATGAAAAGGATGATGAGAAAGAAAAAACCACCCAAAAATTCAACCAAAGAAAGGTTTCCTATCACTCTGCAGGCACTTAACAGTCATAATAGAGACATAAGAAGACTCATCAACCATCAAAACTTACCCAACAAACATCAAATTTAGCAATCAAGAAAACAAGGATGATGTACGTGACTGCTAAGGAGAAAACCATGTATACACGCTTCCTACAGAACAAAAACTCATGTATGTACATGATTTTCAGGGAAAAAACCGCGTATATGTATTGAAACACTGTCAGGTTAAGGTTAAGGCCAAGAAGCTCATACTCAAAATGAAAATAAGCTGTCAAGAAATCAGATGAAAAGAAACTCAATATAAATGAGAGTAATCAAAGGATAAAAAAACTCCAAACCTCGAAAAGAAGATTCAGTCCTCAGTATGGTCGCCAATTCTGTTATGAGGAAAATCACTCTATGGCATGGGGTAAACCACAACAGACGAAAATGATTGCAGAAATCATCTCTAATATCAAGTATGATATATAAACAAATATGCTAACAAGACAAGATAAAGAGCCTAACTCGTCTAGACGTTCGATGAAGTCCACCGTTGAGCACTTGATTCAAATCAATACACCTGCAACTTGTCCTCAACAACCAAGATACACAATCATATGGTGATAATATATAAATTTAGCATGTACAATAGCATAACCCATCAATATTCATAACAAATACACCCATGGAATACAAATTTAAATATTTTCAAGACATTAATTGGACAAGAACAGAGTGTTTCTATTAAAATGTAATCAACATAACTATATTAATGACAAACTTCCGTGTCAACATGTTCGTGTCAGCTGGGCCTCCACCACTTCAATCCTCCACCAAAGGCAAGCTCATATAAGAGAGACAATGAGGCTTTCCATCAAATAGGGAAGAACTTGGGGGTTGAACAATGTGTTCAGAATTAAAAGGACAAAGGGATGCAGACTCAATATGAAGTGAATAATTTCTCCAGAGTAACTTTGCTCGCAAAGTTGAATTCTTATCCTCTTTTCCACAGCTTGGATAAGGCCCATTTATAGCCTTCAAATAGAAATGAAGGGCCAAGTCAGATCATTTCCAGTGTATGGAAGGTCAAGGATCATGGATCTCGTGACGTGACATGGAAACCCGACACCATTTTTTAATTTTGAGCACAAAACCCGATGTATGCGGGTTGTAATGGTGCAACCTACGTATACACATGTTGTATAGTTGTTAGGGCACATATATGTGGAAAAATACAATTATTTATCTCTGGGAGCTGCAAAAAGGGACTTCAAGTCTGCATAGGGAAATGGAAAAGGCCTTCTGAGCAGGTTGCATGGGGTGAGGAAAATCTTGCTAAAACATATACCCACATCATGCATGACGCGTACTTGTGCCTTTGAAGTCTGTTCGATGTGTACCTGCAGCTTGGATGATATGTACATCATGTAATCACCATTGTACCTACTGCTTCGCTGCGTACCCATGCCCTATACAACCTACACGATGTGTACCTGTGACTATACTTGCCGCTCCTCTGCATACCCACTCCATGTACCCATGACTATACCTACTTCTCAATCTGCTGTAAATACTGCCCATATCTGTCCTTGCTATCAGATCTGTCTGCTGCCGCCCTGCTTGCTCTCTTCTCTTTTCGAATAAGAAAAATTCCTTCTTTTCTCTCTCTATGAGTCACTGACTCCCAATAGATGCGTGTGTCTTCTCCTTTCACCTTGGCTTCATTTTATAACATTGAGTTGAATCCCTAACCCTAATATCCAAAGTGATCGACTGTTAAGATTATATCTCACCTCACTTAATGTCAACGGTTGAGATTAATTCTAAATAAATAAAATAAATTACATTTTATTAAACTTTTCCTAACTCAATAATTAAAAAGGAATTTACTTTAATAATTCCTTTAAAGTGAATTTCCAAAGTTTTTGAAAGGTCCTTTGGATGAATTCCACACGTATGAAACTAGACTTGTGCAAGAAGTACATGTTTGATGCTACAATCATCAACACTCCCTCTTAGCAAGGAAGGTACTTCTTGAAGAGCCACATGGAATCGGTTTTCCCTCTAGTCTGGACACAATGTCCCACATGTCATCCTGCACCATGGCATCTATGATAGCACAAAATGCCACACCTATGCATTTGTGACATGGCCTTACCCTTTGCCTAGCTTGCTAAAGTAAAATCCCAAAATTTCTTCATCAAAGTCATCTAAAAAAAATGACATTTTTTTACATCCGCATGTTTCCTTTATGCAACACACAAACATCCATGTCTTGCAAACTTATAACCCGTAGATTCCCTAAAAAATCATGAAAAATAAAATAATTCCGAAATTTTGGGTGGGCTCATTTCCCAACGTCCTTGAGCTTGTACTAAACGTATTTTAACCTCCCCAACCTATTTGGGATGGTATAAGAGCACCATTGAGGGCAAATATGAGGACACGTTTGATGGTGCAAGGTTATGCTGTTCAGATTTAGCAAGCTTCCCTAATGTTTTCATGCTCTAAGTAATATCCGCTGACCTGGAAACTCCTTTTCCAGTGTTACTTCCTCTCCTATATATCCATAAGGTGTGCTCCTATCCTTATTGGATTATTAGAGGGAGAGCCTAGTTGTTGAGTTAATGCTCGAAGGACTTGTGGAGGAACCTGAGCGGTTGGCTCCAGAGCAGTGTCAGAAGTTGAAATAGGTTGTAACCAACTTTCATATAGTGTCAATAATATAAGATATCTCTTTCCTTCCTATCTTGTGTTCATTTCATTGTTATATGTTGTCATTTTTCATATGTTCTTTGATTTATACACTTGATATATGCTTCTTGAACCTATAACTACCTTGTTGCAAAATTATCCTGGTTTCATATTGTAGGTTGGTTCCAATAGAGACCAAGAACTCTTCAAGAAACTGGAGAGGTGTTGGCATAGGGGCAGACCCAGGGTTCAATGCTTCAACAATGCACCAACAAAACCCTAACTACCAGCCCTTTCGGAAACACCTGCGAAGTAGGTGAAGTCTCACCTGAGGTAGAACCAGGGGGGGTTACAGGACACAGGTGTTTGTAACCGAGATGGGACACAGATCTGTGATAATAACACTTCAAAGAGTAATCTATTAACACTTAGAAGATGATATGCATTAGTTCATTAACTTTAATAAGATCGCAGAACATACCCTAATAGAGATCTACATAGTAACAATAGAGATTAAGCACTTCAACCACTTATCACATAGCGCTGAGTTAGATCTACATTCATTCATCCTTAACACAAGTAATGTACTAAGAAACATAGATCTATCTATCATACATAACATTCAAGGCATTGAGTAGATTCATAACATAACCAACAAAGAACAAAGAAAACCAAAGACACAAGATATACGTGGCTCACCCCAGTGTGGGGATACACCCACCAACTGCTTCGTCTTCTTTATTATTCTTCAATCCCTTACATTCAATTTCTTCTGTGCACTAAGCCACAAAGCGGAGCTTTGCACCAGACAAGAGATCTGCGCACTGAGCACCAGATCCTCCTTCCCAAAACTAGGTCAAGTCACTGAGTCAACTTCCCTATCGAGCATAGAGCCTTACATACACATTCTGCTACACAAAGTAACCCAAAAATGATTTCACTTAGCTACTGAGACTTCTCTCAAGCATCTCCTTATACCGTACATTGTTACTTATTTATACTTTTACAATCCCTTACAAAAAGGCCTAATCATGGGTAAAATCCCATGGGCCGACATCCCATAACCCCTTACAAAAACCCTAGGGACCCCTTACTGGGTCCTGTTGAGGGGTCTTAGATCTCTTTAACTCAACAACAAGAACCAAACCTGCCATCGAGGCCCAATTAGACTCTGCAACCTTTAATGGTGGAATGGTTCTCCAGATCTTGTGATCCACGAAATAATCGATGGGCTTTATGTTTTTCTTGTGAAGGATTCTCCTTTTGTTCATATGTTATCTTATTTGTATTTTCTCTTAGGTGGGACTGATATAAGATAAAGCCGGTATAAACCAACTAGGTAACAAAGTGGGAATAAGCTTAACTACAGGAGAAGAGGCTGAGCTTGGGATAACCCTTTCACTCTAGCATGCAGACAATGATTGTCTACCACAGGCCTAATACTAATACACTAACCGTGCGGGTATTCCAATTACTGTCTGAGATACAATTTATCAAAAGAAAACATGCATGCGATAAATTATGGCAAGTAAAATAATTCACTTAACTCTAGTCATCAATCACATAATAACACAATGATTTATCTTCATCATTAAAGACAAGAACTGTAAAACATTGAATCAAATAACTTATCAACATATTTAGTAGCTCTTACTCGTTACAACATCCATTCATGAGACGAAATAAGAAATAATTCTTCTCCACATACAATCATACACGCTTTTGATGAAAAAACACAAACTTGTCTCAGGTCCTAAACAAGACTTCTCAATTAAAGGAAACTCCGAAATAGTTCTTTACAAAACCAAAAATGAGGGTCTTTGCAACAACCATTGACCTTTGCTAATAGGTTGATCCTACTATTTATAACACGATATTAACTTAAAATAACTATTGAAGTGCAACTAAGTAAAAAAAAACTCTCCACATGGCACTGTCTTCTATTAGTCTATCTAAGAGTCATCATAGGATCTCACTTAAGTGGGTGACTCTTCTCGTACTCCAACCACTTGATGAAAATATCCTCGCATGTGTTGGCATACAAAAATCTATGTTGTTCCATTGGGGCCGAATGAACCTCTCTTATCTCTACTGTTTGTGCCCAATATTTGACTATGCTGGCACTTAACTGTTGTAACATGGCATGAGCTTTGATCGGGTGCTCCATGAAATACCGCAATTGTCCTGGCGCCATGTCTGTCACCTTTGCTATTTCCTCGGCCCATGATGAGTCTATGAGATTTGATCGGGTGCTCCATGAAATACCGCAATTGTCCTGGTGCCATGTCTGTCACCTTTGCAATTTGACTATGTTGCGCAAGTCGAAAAAGTCATCGGGTGTTCCAAATTTGGGGAGGCCGATGTCTCTCATTACCCTGTTGATCTTGATCCAACTTCTCTCGCACTTGGCCCATTTTTCTTGGATTTCCYGATGAGGTTCCCGAACCATTTTTTCCCAATATTTGGCCGATTTCTTTATGCAGTCAAGGTTGCTTTMTTTTAACACACGAATGTCATGCTCTTCTGTATCTTGTCCCTATTGTACCGCACTGATACARTTGACCCTTTCCACATCTTGTTGTGCTTTCTCGTACCACCTCTCCATATCATTGCACGTGGCTAGCGCCACGAGGGTGTCTTCTTGTAACTTAGCTATCTTTGTAGTGAACAAGTGCCGTTCCTCTATAAATTTTTTGTAGGCCTCTTTGAATTCACTCCTTAGGAACATCGCAACCTGTGTGGTGTCCTAGTAATATTTCTCCAAGTGGCACAAATGTTCCAATTATTTTAGAGTAGTAGCCAACTCCTCTTCATCTTGTTTTTTCTTGTCTAGGGTGGCATCTATGATTTCCCTCCCTGTGCCGATAAGTTCATATGTTTTGGTGTGCTATGTATTTATCATATTTTCCTCTGTGGTGATGAGGATGGAGCGATCTAGAGTGATCCTCCTCTTCTTGGTGGTCCTATGCACAATATCTTTCAATTTCTGGTAATAAGTGATGGCATGTATGTCATCGAATTCATCCATGGGCTCGGGGATTTGCTAATATCCCCAGGTGAGCATATTTCCCAGGTTGCCAATGGTATATATTTGTTCAAGACTGGGTTCTTGAACTTCTTCCCCATGTTCCGAAGGCCCAGATTATGTTTGTCTCTCATTGAGAATTTGACTACCAATTGAAATTGAGGCTTCGAGGGTAGGCTCGATACTTACTTGATTATCAGGCGCTGAGGCACTGATTTCCTGCTGTAGAGTTTATTCCTTGTGTTCACCCAATCTTGACTCATCCTTCAGACTACTCGCTTGGGTCTCCGATGCATTGGGAAAATCAGTGTCTAAGAACTCTCGATCTCTTGTTCATTCTATGGAAGGTCCCAAATTTGAGTGTCGAGAGCTGGGAAAGATGTATTTTCTGGCTCTTTTTCCTCTATGACCTATATAGGGGTCACCAGGGATACCTCCAGTCTCTCTTCATCATCATAGATGTTTATTGATTTGCTTAGGGGGTTTGGCGCACTTGCTCTCCCTGATGTTCTAACTATCTCTGGCTGAGTTGAAACACCCCTCGATGATCCGGTCTATGGCATTTCCGTTTCCGGCTCATTTAACCTGGTGTTTTCATCAATGTTTATTAGTTCAGGGTTGCTCGACCCTATCTGGAATTCATTTAGGTTATCGAAAGGGGACCTCGTCATTCCTTTGAGGTCTGGGTCATCTTGTAGCTGATCGATTATTCGCTGTGCCTGCTTGATCATGAGAAACTCCCTTTCCCATGCATCTTGCATCATAGAGAAACCTCTATTTTGCATTGGAGCTTCAAGGGGAACCTCTGCTACTTCAACCGTTATCATTTCTTCTCTAGATCCGAGGGCCTCTTGAGACAATTGCTCTATGGTTTTATTCTGTTCATCCAGACTCATGGCTCTGAACCTGGTCATTTTGGGGTCAACCATCCTTGCCACCCCCTCGTGGGCGTATGGCCATCAGGACGACACTTGTGAGGTATGTTTCAAGACCAGACCCTTTGGGTCTTGCTTGCAGAATCGGTTGGTCTGGAATCTGAACTCCAATTGGCTCATCCCCTCTTTCTTAGTTTGAGCGGTGTCCTTCACCAAGTAGAAAACTACATGGAATCCATAGGGTATAAATGCCCATTTTTTATCCTTGACCAGGGTGGCGTTGTATCCTTGCAGGATGGTCTGGTAACATATCTCTCCCACTACAACCCTATCATGAACATGGGTTGGCAGAAGATGTGGTGCTCCAGTGGTCCCGAACACCCTAATGTAAGTATCGCTCTCATCCAAGTACCAGTGGCCTACCTTTGATATCATCTTTTTGGCCGCAACCGATAGTATCAAACCCTCTTTCTTGAAAAGAATAAAATAAATATGTGTGATGAATTCATCGCAGATGAGAGAGTAAGAATTTTTGTACTTGTTCTCCCATAGGATGCTGAAATATACGTGAACCGGGAGTTCTGCGACATGCCAGCTCAGGGTCATGCCGACAAAAATGTTTCTAGCACACATGACATCTAGTAAACATGAAGCCATGTAGAAGGCTGGTGTCTCTCCTTCCTTCAATGTCTAAGCCTGTTGTATGCAGATGCTCAACTTCTTGGAAATGATGGCTCCCTAGTTGAAGCCGCTCCCAGAAATGGCCACTGTGTAAAATAGAGGCATCCATGCCTCTGAAAATAAGGAGTAGTCTTTCTCCCCATACAATCGACAGATGAGAGCCATCAGGTTGATGTATGGCTCCCTTAAGTTGGCCGTCTAGTACCAGCCGGTGCTTCGGTTGGTGTATTTCTTATCTTCTTTCCACCATGAGGCCATCACCCAGCTAGTGTCATGGCGCTCGTAGAATTTTATGATGAAATCAATGTTTAGTCGCTCCTCAGGGTCTCTAAGCTTGTAATACTTCTGGACTTCCATCAGAAGGAACACTTCGACACACCTACCATTGTCGTCATTGATCAAACATTTTTGTGTGTCTATGTGGTCAATGAGCCACTTTAGGAGTTCGACACAGGGAAAGATAGGGGTTTTGCTAGCCACCATATGCAGGTATGACCGTCAGATGTTTGGGAACACTTTGTCATCGAGTGCTCTGACATCAAGATCACTGTGTAGGATGTATTTCGGGTATTCCTCCTGACTGATTTTCTTAAAGAGCTCTCCCCAATGCGAGAGTTCCATTCTGGACCCTGTGCTTGCCTCTGTATCTCCAAAGGCCGGAGACTGAACAAAAGTTTTCTTTGTCAATGTTTTGATGACCGGATCTGGTCTTTGTGCGAATTCCAATTGTCTTGCGACCCCTGAAGAGGAGCCTTCACCTAATTTTGGTTCTTTCAGCTTCGGTGCCCTCGACGATCGTCTAGTGGCCGGCTTTCTTGGAGGCATTGTTTCTACAATCGAAATAAATCTTTAGAGACTGTGTACATAGAAAGATTGGATAAAAATATATATGAAGTGTAAACATGTAAAATCCATAGACTTGGTACATACCTATAAATATTTCTAAACCTGGTAACCATTGAATTCAGGTGATGAGTGCAATTTAAAACAAATCTACCACCGAATCTTTGTAACTTAAATTCATCATGGGTTGACGACGAAGGCGCGAGGGGTGATGCGGTCTATCGGTGATTTCAAATGGCTGTGTTGATTGGCACACAAGGTAGAAAATAATGTGGGATTTGACATTAATTGGTCCCTTAAATGTTCCAAATCTAATCGTATCTAGTGCTAAAACGTCCCATCGTGTCTCTTTCTCAGTGGGTGAATCAGGGATCGAGGATGCACTATGAACATTTTCGCCGATGTCCCTTGCAAAATCTCCAAYGTCGATCAATCTCATCATACAATGATGACGTGGAAAAACTGACTCGGAGGTCTGACTTGGACCTAGGGAACTGAGAATGACTCTGGGTAAAACTGGACTGTACGGTTCTCCAATCTAGAAAAGACACGTGGTGTTGAAAACAGGTGGTGTAATCCATGTGTATTAATGAGAGTCGGGGTGTTCATTAAGTCATTCAGTTTAAAAAACACCTCAAAGTGCTGATGCCAAAAAGTATCTGGGATCGATGATCGACGATACCTATCACATGTTTTTCTATGGATTAACTTCCTCAGAAAAGTCTTGATGCCAAAGTGCATCGGGGATTGACGGTCGTGGGAACTCTCTAGCGTGGTCACAAAGTCCGTCACAATCCTTTTAGGTCTTCCCTGATTCCGATAGGAGCGTCGAGTATCGACTATCAGAGATCTCTTTTCCTTCTTGATTAACGAATATTTCCCTCATCTTTTACCGATGCTGAAGAGGAATCAATTATCAGTGATATATTTTTATAAAACATTTTCTCAGACAAAACTTTCTTTTTACCAATGTTGATGAATATTGGCGCTCGACGATCGAGATTTCCTGAGTGGTTCTTTACTATTTTAAATTCCTTTTGATGCCGAGTCTGAGTGTGTTGGGTGAAGTGTTTTGGATTTTGCTTCTTTCTTTAGGCATTAAGTTTTCTCAAGTCATGGGGTTCCAAAGGTCTAAAACAATCTGAAAATATAATGAGAGTCATGATAATAAGCAAAAGGAAAAACATTTTCACAAAAATGACATCGAATTAGACTGTGCAAAGATCAAGTGGTACCCAAAAAGTAGAAAATTGACATAGGATTTTTAGGGTGTGTTGAGTGCTCAACAGGTCCACATAGCTTGAAAAATCAGTGAGATTCGCGATCTTAGCTCCGCCTGGATGCTACTTTCTCGACCAATGTGTTGAAGTCCAAAAAGTGGTCAAACTTGACCAATATTCCCTCAAAACTTGGTCGAGGGCCAACAGGCCCCCAAAACTCACATATGACTTGTCCTGAGTCACTTAGGTATGGGAAATGCTGCTTAGAAGGCCTCGATCTTAACTCAAGCTGCCTCGACTTGCTGCTTCGCTTGAGCCTCCTGCTCAATGAGCTCCTGGATTGTTTTCTTTGTAACAATCTCTTCTAGGCGCTGTTCCACTGATGCAACCATTTGGTCTAGTTACGAGCCCTATCCATTAATATCTTCAAACACCTTGCAAGCTTCATCCTGCACAGGTTGCAGTGTCATTCTAATGGCTAGGGTGCCTCTAATAGTCATATAGGTTTTCCAGGATGAAGTCCCATTCTACACAGTCCTGCTGTTCCGGTGAGGTTAAAATCCTGTGAGATTCTAGTCTGTGAAGTCTTCCATCTGGTCTCTATAGTTTCTTGTAGATTTTCCCTCTTATCTTTCTTTTTATTGAGCTTCCCTTCCTTCTTTCCTGTGATCTGAGTCTCTCTAATTGTTTCTAGAATCTTCTTTCCATTCTTATGCTTATCTTCTCCTAGCGTAGTGACTTCGCACTGCTGATGTGCTCTCAAGGGGTCTGAAGTTAAATTCCCTTCTCTTATTAATTCCAGGGTGGGTATTCTTATTTCTTACATAGATAGGTCCTTCAAAACTTCTTGAATTCTTTCAACCTTGACAACTAATTCTCTTTCCCTCTGTTGCTTCGACTTATCTTCTCATTCTTCTATTAGTCGGTCTATTTTTATAGCTATAAAATCTCGTAGTTCTTGCTTTTTCTTTTCTCTAGCTTCTTCCTCTGCTTTCCTTTTGACTTGATATTCTTCAATCCAAGTCTTACCTAGTAAAAGTGGGAAAGGGGCATTTTTCTCAACAAACTTAATGACTTCAAATTCCTCTTCAGTCGATGTTCCATGAACCATAATAGGTACATTAGTAACTCTTCCACATAAGGTTATCATATTTCCCTTAAACAAGCCTATCATTCCCAATGAAGGTACCACAATAGGCTTTCCCAAAGTTTCCCAAGTGTCTTCTGTCATAATATTCACTCGTGTTTCTTCATCCAAGACACAGTCTATGTCGAAGTCTCCTATTCTTGCACTTATGCACTATTTTACTTTCAGGATTTCTGGTAAACTGACATCTTTGTGAATGTCCATCGTTTCTTTCAACTATAATAACATAATCTGAGATTTCTCTGATTCTTTCTCTTTATGATTCTCTAACATGTTCTTAGTCTCTTGACTTCCTTCATAGTTTTCTTGTCTCATATTCATTTGTTCAACTTTATCAATCATCCTTGGACAATCCACAACCTCATGACCAACCATTTTACAACAAAGATAGATAGGACCTGTACCAGGGCATTCCTTAGCAAGATGTCTCGGTCTTCTATAGTTATAACATAGTGTCAATGCTATCTTTCTCTTGTATGTTCCCTAACCTCTCCTGCACTATGCACTAGGATCACAGTGCTGGACCTGCAACTTGCAAAACTTCTTTCTAGGTTCCTGCATGCACTTATTAGTCCAAAAATTCTTTCTATGCATAGGAATAACATATCTTTCTTCATTATATTAGATTTACTTAGATCAACTCTTTCTTCCAACCACACCCTAGCTTTCAGACTAGGAAATAATCTATTAAACATACCTAAATTCATGCTTTCAATTTTTTTTTTTCACTTATCTTACTCTTATCAAAGCACATATCTTTACCTCTTTTAAGATCTTACCTCTTTTTTTCAAATCAGATTTCTTTCTTAGCACAGAGCTTCGCAAGTCAAGTAGGGTACTGCACACTTCAGCAGCAGATCTACGCACAAAACTTCTCTTTTCTTTACTTTAGTTCCAAGCAATCACAGTTCTAGGTCACGACAATGGAACCATTTGTTGGCACAGGGGAAGACCCAGGGTTCAATGCTTCAACAACGCACCAAAAAAACCCTAACTATCGACCCTTTCGGCAACACCTGCGAAGCAGGCAAAGTCTCACCTGAGGTAGAACAAGGGGGTGTTACAGGACACAGGTGTTTGTAACCAAGCTGAGACACAGATATGTGATAATAACACTTCACAGAGTACTCTATTAACACTTAGAAGATGATATGCATTTGTCATTAACTTTAATAACATCAAAAAACATACCCTAATAGAGATCGGCATAGTAACAACAAATATTAAGCACTTCAACCACTTAGCACATAGGAATGAGTTAAATCTAAATTCATTCTTCCTTAACACAAGTAAAGTACTAAGAAACACAAATCTATCTATCATACTTAACATTCAAGGCAATGAGAAGATTCATAACATAACCAACAAAGCACAAAGAAAACCAAAGACACAAGATATACGTGGTTCACCCCAGTGTGGGGCTACGTCTACCAAATGCTTCGTCTTCTTTATTATTCTTCAATCTCTTACATTCCATTGCTCCTGTGCACTAAGCCACAGAGCTGAGCTTCGCACCAGAAAGGATATTTGCGCACTGAGCACCAGATCCTCCTTCCCAAAACTAGGTCAAGGCACTGAGCCAACTTCCCTATCGAGCACAAAGCCTTACATACACATTCTGCTACACAAAATAACCCAAAACTGCTTTCACTTAGCTACTAAGACTTCTCTCAAGCCTCTCCTTCTACCATACATTCTTACTTATTTATACTTTTACAATCCCTTACAAAAAGGCTTGATCATGGGTAAAATACCATGGGCCAACATCCCATAACCCCTTACAAAAACCCTAGGGACCCCTTACTGGGTCTACATAGCTCACAAAATCAGTGAGATCCGCGATCTCAGCTCCACCTGGGTGCTCCTTTCTCAACCAATGTGTCAAAGTTCAAAAAGTGGTCAAACCTGACCAAGGTTCCCTCAAAACTTGGTCGAGGGCCAATAAGAGGGGATTGACATTGAATGAAGGGTTTAAGGTGCAAGTCTTCTCCTTCTCCCTTCCCTTCTCTCTCCTAGTGAAAAAGTAGTTATTTTTGGTTTGCATGCTTGTTTATGAGGGTATATTACAATCTTCTTAATTAGGTCTTGCTCTACTGTGAATTGAACCAAAGTCACAGGGGGGGGAATCCCTTAATCAACATCTTGATATACATGTTGGTCTGTTTCTTCTTCAATGATGTTACTCATCAGTGCCATAAATTTTAGAAACTTATTCGAAGGCCTACTCTCCTTGAATGTGCTCTTAGGAGCCTCAACATGCTCTTGAGCATCCTTCAATGTCTGTGTAAACCACTTGGGTCTTGTAAGGGAATAACTTCTCCTCCCTAGCTGTAGGTTGAATCCTTGAACTTGAAGTCTCTAAATGTTCTTCTCCCTTCAGAGCCTTCCACTCCTCGTCCTCTTCCACTTGTTGTAATTCATGAGACTTCTCAGATGTCATGTTCTCCTTGAACTTAACATCTCTACTCACAATTGTCTTCCTTTGTGCTGGTATGAATATCATGTAAGATTTTGAGGTCTCATTGTATCCCACAAATATTCCCTTCTCTCCTGAAGGCTCCAACTTCATCCTCTTTTCCACAGGAACATGGATGTATACTGGACAACCAGAGATCCTCAAATGTCCTATCTTTGGCTTGACTCCTGTGAATTCTTCCTTGGGAGTCTTGTCCCCAATATCCTATGAGGAATCACGTTCTGGACATATATTGTCATGTTACATGCATTTTCCCAAAGAAATATAAGAAGATCCTAGTCATGTATCATAGCCCTGACAGAACCAATGATGGACCCATTCTTTCTCTTTTCAACCCCATTCCGTTGAGGGTTGTATGAGACTTTCAACTCCCTCTTGATCCCTTCCTCTTTGTAGAAATCCTTTAATTCATTAGAGTTGTACTCACCCCCATTACCCAGCCTCAAGACCTTTATCCTATTCCATGTATGGTTCTCCACCTGGGCCTTGGAATCCTGGAACTAAATAACCTCACCCTTGGTCTTCATAAAGAATATCCAAGTTTTCCTAGAAAATTCATTAATGAATGTCACATAATATATGTTACGAGGAAAATCTCTCTATGGCTAGGGTGAACCACAACAGATGGAAATGAATGCAGAAATCAAATCTATCCCAACAACATGCTATGTAAACCAATGTGCAAGCAAGATAGGAAAGAGGCCTACCTCGTCCAGATGTTCGATGATGTCCACCGTTGAGCACTTTGACCCAAAGCGATATACTTGCAACAAGTCTTCAACAAACAAATGAAAACAAGCATATGGTGGAAATATAAAAGGTTAGCACATTAGATAGCTTAATCCATCAATATACACAACAAATACGCCCATGGAAAATAATACATATATTTGCAAGATATCAATTGTATGGGAAAGGAGCATTTCTATTAATAATTGATCAGCAGAAGTGAAAATATTACATACTTCTACGATGGTACGGTTTTGAACCAAGAAACTGAGTTCCTTCCAATTGGGCCTCCACCACTTCAATCCTCCACCAATGACAAGCTCATATAAGGGAGATAAAGAGGTTCTCCATCAATAAGGGAAGAGCTTGGGGGATGAACACTATGTTCAGACTTAAAGGACAAAGGGATGCAGGCTCAATATGAAGTAAATAATTTCTCCAGAGTAACTTTTCTCTCAAAGTTGAATTCTTTTCTCTTTTCCACAACTCAGAATTGGATTCTTTATAGCCTTCAAAATGCAACTAAAGGGTCGAGTTAGAGTGTTTCTAGTATATGGAAGGCCAAGGATTAGAGATCTCCTATCGTGACATGGAAAACCGACACTTAATTTTGATTTTCTGGCACAAATCTCGATGTATGCGGGTTGTAGTGGAGAAACCTGTGTATACGCTTGTTGTATAGGGTGCAAGATGTGTACAAGTGGAAAAACTTTATATTTTTTCCTCTGGGATTTAGTAGCAGGGAAGACAAGTCTGCACAGGGAAATGGAATAAGGATCTCTCTGCAATATTTCATAGGTTGAGGCAAATCTTTCTCTAACAATATAGTTCTCCCTACACTGATGCTACTGACATTGGTATACACACATCTGAATGTATAAGAGCCAATATCCCCTTGGATCTACTCTTTTTGCTTGGAAAAGTAGCCTTGGCATTGTTTCCAAGTGCACACCCTCTGCACACACCCTGATGCTCAACACTGAAATATGGGATACCAGTGAAAATCTCCCTCAGGATCAAAAAGTCCCTACAGTATAGGTGTCCCATCCTCCTGTGTCATAGCTCACATAGATTTTCACTGTCATGTACCAAGGATTGAACAAGATTTCCCTACAACCTCTATAAATTTCCCTCTCTAACCCCAATGCTCATTGTTGTGTCAGGGCTAGCTCTCTCTAGAAGTATGAGTACTTTCCCTTTCTTGAACATGTTTTTCTCCATAACTGAGACTGAGAGTAAATTATTCTTCAGCTATGGTACATATAGCACATCTTGGGCCTCCATTAAGCCACTGAACTCAAGATGGAACAAGATAGTTCCCTCACCCTTCACTGCATACTTGGCATCGTCACCAAGTTCCACATGCATCGCTAATTTTTTATATGTTATACTATTGAATAGCTCCTGTGATTCTATCATGTGACATGATGCACCACTGTCCAAGTATCACACACTCCTGGTGATTGTGTTGGAGGAAATGCAGGAGACTAGTGAGAAATCCTTCTCAAACTTTGATGCAAACTCATCTAGTTGGGTCTTTGTTGATTTTGTTATCTGTTGTTGATTTCACTTCCCCTTCTTTTTCTCCAAATACTATGATGCATAGTGCCCACTCTTGTGGCACACAAAGCACTCAATATTACTCAAGTCCTTTGCATTCCTTGGTTGTGAGGTTACCCCCTCACAATTACCCTTGGAACCCTTTCATTTTCCCTTCTTGGCCTGACTAACCAGGGTCATGTTATCCTCTTAATCTCCTTGTCTGCTATCTTTAGACTCCTCTTGAGTCTCTTCCTGTATGCAATCATCCAAAATCCTCTCCCAATTCAGAATTTTCTCTCGAGTGAAAACTCCCTTGAAAAATGGTTCCCATGACTTGGTGAAACTATTCAATGCCATATTTATGAGTTCTACATCATCCACTTTCTCCACAAGGGATGAAAATTGATCACGTATCTAGGTGATCCACATGAAGTAGCTGGTAAAATTATCAGACCTTGACATCTAGATGGATATGACCTTGTTTGTAACACCCTGTTTCCCCCAAATTTGTAATAAATCCTAATATAGGAATTACCATGCTAAAGGATGATGAAAATGTGAATGTATGATGTGAATGGACCTTATGAA
>SNQJ01S0009689.1:174430-187001 GCA_010110895.2 Picea sitchensis
CTTTAGTGTTTCAGCATTCGGGATACCGAAGGGGCATGTTACCCCGTGCTCTCAAACCCCGAAGTCCAGACTTATAAACCTCGAGATGTTAGCATGTGGTCAGGCTCTGACGAATGGTCAGGATCCTCTTGGAGGATCCTGGGTCTAGGATGACCGTTCGATGTGAGGTAGAGATTCCAGCTTTACGCTAGGGCGCGAATGTGCATAAAGGTAAGTAGCGAGAAGATCTGGATGGCCAGAGTCCACCCGCTCAGATCTACGACTGAGGATTCATTCTGGAGCCCCCTTGCCATTCTGTCTTTAAGGGGGGGGGTCCAGAATAGTGTGGCGTGTGAAGTGGGGCCCCTCCTGTCCTGTCGACTATCGTGTCGCACTTTCCCCTCTACCACCTGTACTCCACTTAACCGTGCGACGGGGCCTGTTCTCATTGGCTATTCTCTAGCTCTGTTGGGATTCGTCCCTATTGGCCGGTCGCTAGCCCCATCGAGGTTCGACGGTTGCAAAGCCGAATGGTTTGACATTAACATAGCACCGAGACACGAAATTGAAAAGACACTGCATTTATTTGAAATGTGATCGTGACCCGCGATCACATGGGAACAGAGAGAGAAAGAAAGAGCCAGCTTGCACTAGGCCTCCGTAGGTAATTCGGGGGCTCTGATTCTGCAGAAATCAACGAAAAATCTGATTTAGGTTGTGGGGATGTGACATTGTTCCTCAATATCATCTTCTTTTTCATGTTGTCATTCTAGAATGAATCCACTAGAGCATTGAAGATCTCTCTATCCGACTACTTCTCTGCCAAGTGAGGGATCAAATGATCCTTCACGACATCCATAATCACTATCTAGGATTTGATGTCTTTATTCTCACGATCCTCCTTTAGTGTTTCATATTTCAGAACAAAAATAGCCTTTTCTACCAACTTCCAAAGGTCATGTTCATTCAAAAGAAAGGTTACCCTTTCCTTCCAGGACAAAAAGTTAGATGCTCAATCCAACCTGTCTTCAAACCCGAGACTGGTTAATGCTGCCATTTCTAGCTCTGAACAAAATAAATTTCTATGTGCTTATTCCTTCAAGCACCCATAATAAATTCACTACTGGTTTATAGATCTGCTAAGATCTCCTTCTAGATCTGACAGATCTATTGCAAATTATTGTGGATCTTGTGTTGGATCCTTTAAACACCCAATGTTGTAAATTGTTGAATTTAAGATCTAGAATAGATTTTTTTCCATAAGTTGTTGTGTAACCTGAAATTGGCCTCCCTCTTAGAGTGAAATCTCTAATACCATGTTAATTTTCTAATCTCAGTGCCTAGATAAATTATTTCCTTGTGATTTTCTTACTGAAAATTAAATTGCAGCTCATATAATAAAACACATTGATTGGAACAATTCAATGAAATAAACAACATAAGAAAATGAAACCAATTTCATGATCACACATACACAAAAATTTTTCTTCCCTGCAAATTCAACTTTTCATCACTAATGATTCCAATCTTATAAGGGCTCCCAAACTAAGAAAATTTGCCCACTAATAAAAGAGACAAAACTATAGCCAAAACCTTGCTGCCCAACTCCTCTACGCAAAACTGTACGACCTGTCATTGACCCTATATAGACTGTACCCACAATCTATACGACACGTACCTGCCCTTGTGTAGTATGTTCGACGCGTACCCATGGTTGTGCTTGTTGCTTCGCCGCGTACCCGTTCCCTATACAACCTGTACAATGTGTACCCATGTCTATACTTGCTGCTCCTACGTGTACCCATGCCCTGTACGACACATGCCCATGATTGTATCTGTTGCTTGATCTATTGTACATACTGATCAGATCCATCTTTGCTATCAAATATTTCTACTGCTGCCTTGCTTGCTCTCTTCTCCTTTGTACTGAGAAAAAAACCTTATTTTCTCTCTCTATGAGTCATTGACTCCCAATAGATGAGTGTGTCTTCTCCTTTCACCTTGGATTCCTTTTATAACATTGAGTTGAATCCTTGACCCTACTATCAAAAGTGATCAAGGGTTAATATTAGATCTCACCTCACTTGATATCAACGGTTGAGATTAAGTCTAAATCACTAATGTAATTAAATTACATTTTATTAAAATTTTTCTAACTCAATAATTAAAAATATATTCACTTTAGTAATTCCTTTAATTAAATTGAATTTCCAAATATTCTGAAAGGTCCTTTGAATGATGTCCACATTTTCGACACTAGACCTGTGCAGAAGTACTTGTTTGATGCTACAATCATCAACAATTGCCTACTTTAAGGGTTTTTCTCTCTATATTCTTGTGTTGTTCATGGTGAATGTTTAATATCTTTGAATTTTAAGGGACTATTCCTGAAATTTTTTGGTTTATTTTCTCTTTTATATACCAATGTTAATATTCACTTCTTCAGCCGGGTGAGGTAATTCTAGGTAAATTTATTCTCTAAACATTTGGTACAACTCTCCCCACTTATAGGTAGTACCTACATCCATGCTGCATAGGGTGTCCCCATAGAATGTTCATGGGGTTCCCATGTTTGCTTCGAGTTCTGTTGACTCTTCTATGTCTGGGATTACTTCAATGACTACTTCCCTTTGTTTTCTCTATATTTTAGAAACCATTTTAAGATAATGTATCTCATCCATTTCAACAACAAAGCACATTAGTGAAGTTATAAGCAAAAAAAATAATATAATTCCCATTGAGGTTAAATATCTCCTCTTAGAAGAAAGAAATATAATGTGGGTTTTTAGGGAATTGGGTTTCAAGGCCCATATCTTTTAGTGTTACATGATTTAGTGAGTTTCCTTTCGGTGGTGTTATCACTATGTAAATTCCTTGGCAGAAGAAGCAAAACACAAAGGTAACCACAAAACCACTTTAGAACTGAAATTAACCCTTTTAGTTCAGAGAAGGATTTCTCTTGTCACTTGGTCTCTGAACGATAAGTTTTATTTAAAGGATCAATGGCTAGATCATTGATTATATGAAGAGATTTATGAAGTTTTCTGGTAGGAAGGAAAAGGAATTTGTTGGGCAAAGGAGTCAACCTTGAAGCAAATGGAACTATCAGTGATTGGTGGGTAGAACTATCAAGGAAGTAGAGGCTAGATAGGTGATAATATTTCAGTTTTAAAATATTGTTGTTGTATGATGGAAGAAAGAGAAAAAAATTAACTACATTCAGAGCACCAACTGATATGAATTCTGATTGAGTTAAGAAGAGATAACAATACTTACATTGCATGAATCTAAAGCATCAATATCAAATGAATTTCAAACCATTAGCTTTCCAATCTAAGTATATATGATTTTCATATGAAATGAGAAAGAAAACAATAAACACATATTTGAGAGAGAAAGACACGCTTCCGATCACCACCACAAGACTCTTTGGTATGAATATCATTGTACTTCTGCACTAATATTTCATTTAACTTTATAAAGATTACAAAATGTTCAAGAAAAATGTCCTATATTCTTCTGCCAACCCTCTTAGTCAATCAAAATTACAAATATATATAGGAAATACTCTTCCCCAAGCTGATGAGGTCGAGCTCAACACGTTCCCAAAGTTGGATTTGGTTACTGAATTATAGCAACACGTTTAGAACTGCCTGCTAGGAAATATGAATAGATTTTCTGGAAAATAGAGGTCAAATATAACATCATATATCTCGAATCATGATAGTTTTAACAAAATTGAGAGAATTTTTTGTATATGAACCCGTTATTGAGAAAAAAATCTTTCAGTTTTGAAAAATTCCTCTCCAGAGTCTCAGGATCTGTGCCCAAAGATATTGACTAAAACAAGAAATCATTGAATGTTTAAATTTGAAAAATAGGTTGTAAATATCCATTCAAATATTCTAAACCATGACACATGTAAAGAAACTAAGAGAGGTTTTTGTGAATGGGATTGTGATTGAAAAAATTATCTTTTATTTTTCAAATATCCCTTTCCAGTGTCTCGAGATCCATGCCCGAAGATAATGACTAAAACATGAAATCATTAAATGTTTAAATATGAAAAATAGGCTGTAAATATCCATTCAAATATTCCAAACCATGACACCTGTGAAGAAACTGAGAGAGGTTTTTGTGAATGTTCTTATCCTTGAAAAAATCCTCTTTCAGTTTTCAAACATTCCTTTCCATGTGGTCATAAACTGAATTTGAATTTGACTGCAAAAACGATGATTTCCAGAACTTGCACAACGAACTTGCGGAGCGAGTTTCCTTTTGATATTTTATTCTATTGTTTGGATTTTATTGATGGCTAAAGGTCACTGATTGATATTTTGACACTTAAGATGATGATAAACATGCCTAGGACCACTTCATTACCCTTTCAAATACCATTTTCTTCAACATCCTAATATATGTCAAATACTCAATTCAGACTTTGACCCTTGAGAAAATTATAGGACACTAACATTGGTGCCAATGGGGATGATTTCCTCCCCATGAGACAACAAAGAACTCGTTGATCAGGTGCCTTCATCCATTGGGATTTTCCCAACCTACAAATTCACTTGTGTCCTTCGCCAACTGAAATCAAGCCCACTTTGAAAACCAAAATTGTACACTGAAACTATGCACACATTTAAAACCATATTGCTAGAATCCAAATTGAAACAAATGCTTGCCCAACAAGACTATTCGCACAACAATCCTACTCTAATCAGCTGGTGCAACTGATGAATTTAAGTGATCTCATATTTCCAGTGTAACCAATCAAACAAATGGCTACTTGACCGGCCTTTGCTTTAATTCTCTCGAAAATGAAAGAAAAACTTAAAACATTCCAACTCAATATGAAATCTAAATCCACCTTCAAAGTTTATGAACTCTGCAAAATTCACTTTCCTTAATGATTCCAACAAAACTGCAAAAGAATATTCAAAAGCATGATACACCACCCTATCTTGAAGGTCAACAAAAAGACAAGCATTCCCTTCGTTTACAATTGCTAATTGTTATATGTCATCCAACACAAGATCCTTTTCAGAATGAAAGAAAACAATTTGTTAATCAGGCTTATCATTCGCATCAGGGAAAAGAATAATGTGTTATTGAAAACATTTATTTGAGGCAACCACATCACCAATTGCAAAAATGTCCACAAATGACCCTTCATGGATATCAATAGGAGTGTCATCTTGATTTTCAGGAGAATCGAGACAAACAAATTCATGCACATTATTCTCTTGCCACTGTGACTCTGTGATACAAATGCGATAGGATGATGCATTCATTTCCTGAAATTCTATGTCATATGATGGCTTACTGTCTAAAGTTTCTATAGATGAAATTTCAAAAATCTGATTTTGACCAACCTTTTCTTGAAACAAAGATTCAGAAAATGCATAATTTGAAGAAACATATGAATGGTTATCCTCATACTCTCAATCACATGAAGACTGACAAGGATGCTACATATTTTCATCAGATTCAAGAGATAGAACATGGCTTTCATCATTAAAATTTTGATCAGTTTCAGCTTTAGTCAAAGGGGAAGATAATGTTTGTTGAAAATCAACTTTATCTTCGTAACAATTATTCTCTAATTTTTGTTCATGATGTTGAAAAGGATTTTCATAAATGGCCTCTAAAATTTCCTCATCCATGAAATCATCATCTTCATAAGCATTCTCCAAGTTTTGAATAAAAATTTCAAAATGATGACAACAGTCTTGAACCAATAACAACGATGGATAAGATCTTTTATAATTTTCAAAAAATATTGTATGAAAATATTGTAATGAATAAAGACTTGCAGATGGTAAATTTTCATACCATTGTTTTGCCTTTCCCTCCAAGGTGACCATGAACATATTCATCAAGTAATCTTCATGAAATTGAACCTTTAGCTTACGCACATGCATATGAAATTTAACCAAGTGAAGAGAAAAATCATCTCCTTTTCCATCTATGAATCTAGGTAGATATGTCTGCCAATCTATGCAAGGCATTTGATTTGGAAAATTGGGAATGTAAATACAATTCATAGGAGCATACCTTGCAAATATGGAATCCATCTTCAGCTAGTGGAGTCACCATGAAAGCTCTGAAATCTGAATTATTATGAAAATGGAGTCGTCTGGTGGATGATTTACCACCTCCTTGTGTCTGACTGTTGTCCACCATCAACAATAAGATATGAAATTTGTTGTTTCTCCCAGGGAAAATTTCACTTTCGTTCCCCGACAACGGTGTCAAAATCTTATTAGTATGTAAATTGCTTGGCTGAAGAAAAAAATCACAAAGGTAACCACAAAACCACTTTAGAACTGAAACTAGCCCTTTCAGTTCAGAGATGGATCTCTCTTGTCACTTGGTCTCTGAAAGATAAGTTTTCTTTAAAGGATCAATGGCTAGATCTTTTATTAGATGAAGATATTTATGAAGTTTGCTGGTAGGAAGGAAAATGAATCTGTTGGGAAATGGAGTCAACTTTGAAGCAAATGGAACTATGAATGACTGGTGGGTAGAACTATCAAGGAAGCAGAGGCTAGCTAGTTGATAATATTTTAGTTTTAAAATATTTCTATTGTATGATGGAAGAAAGAGAAAACAATTAACTACATTCTTAGCATCAACTGAGATGAATTCTGATTGATTTAAGAAGAGATAACAATACTTAAATTGCTTGAATCTAAAGCGTCAATATCAAATGAATTTCAGACCATTAGCTTTCCAATATAAGTATATAAGAGTTGCAGATGTAATGAGAAATAAAACAAGAAATACATACATTAGAGAGAAATACACACTTTAGATCACCACCACAAGAATCTCTGGTATGAATAACATTGTACTTTTGCACTAATATTTCATTTAACTTCATAAAGCTTACAAAATGTTCAAGAAAAATGTCTTCTATGATTCTACCAACCCTCTTAGTCAATCAAAATTAAATATATATATAAAAAACTCTTCCCCAAGTTGAGGAGGTGGAGCTCAACTCCTTCCCAAAGTTGGATCTGGTTACAAAATTATAGCAACACGTTTAGAACTCCCTACTCGGAAATACAAATCAATTTTCTGGAAAATAGGGGTCAAAGATAACATCATATCTCTCGAATCATGATAGCTGTTACAAAACTGAGAGAGGTTTTTGTATATGAACCCATTCTTGAGAAACACCTCTTTAATTTTTCTACAATTCCTCTCCAAAGTCTCGAGATCTGCACCCAAATATAATGACTAAAACAAGAAATCATAAAATGTTTAAATATGAAAAATCGGCTGTAAAGATCCATTCGAATATTCCAAACCATGACACCTGTGAATAAAATGAGAGAGGTTTTTGTGAATGGGATTGTTATTGAAAAAATTCTCTTTCAGTTTTCAAATATTCCTTTCCAACGTCTCAGGATCCACGCCCAAAGATAATGACTAAAACATGAAATCATTAAATGTTTAAATCTAAAAAATAGGTTGTAAAGATCCATTCAAATATTCCAAACCATGACACCCGTGAAGAAACTGAGAGAGTTTTTTGTGAATGGACTCGTTCTTGACAAAATCCTCTTTCAGTTTTCAAATATTCCTTTCCATGTGGTCATAAAATGAGTGTGAATTTGATTTCAAAAACAATCATTTCCAGAACTTGCACAACGAACGTGCGTAGCGAACTTGTAGAGCGAGTTTCCTTTTGATATTTTCTTCTATTGTTTGGATTTGATTGATGGATGAAGTTCACTGATTTATAGTTTGGCACTTGAGATGATGATAAGAATCTCTAGGACCACTTCATTACCCTTTCAAACACCATTTTCTTCAACATCCTAATATATGTCAAATACTCGATTCAGACTTTGACCCTTGATCAAGTTATAGGATACTAACAGGTGGGTTCAATGGTTGGGCCATGAGAATTTTTTTTAGGCGATTCTATAATAAATATGCCTCAAAAATGGTTTTACCCCTTGGTCACTGTGGGGGGACTTTCACTTCCCATTTATTTGTTGAATTCATGCACTAAAAAATAGTTGTACTTGAGAATAATCATTAAGGGATTATGAATTAAACCTCCCACATGTCTATGTAGTTGATTGGACACAATGATTATTCATGGGAATATTCGTATTGGAGTGAAATAATATTTGGAACATATGAACCAATATAATTTGACTCATTAATAGTTTTTTAAGTTTACCAACCCTAAAGATAGGATCGTTAACTACCTTGAAAATTTTAAGCGTGACCCTTTTCACTGTTGTGAGAAAATAGAAAGGTTTCATTATTCACACGAGTCTTCATCTATTTTCATACTGTGAAGAATGATATGAACCTGATAAATCGATTATAAGTGGGCTTACATTTTTAAGGTTGCAAAGGAGGCATTGAGGGTTTTAGTCGTAGGGTAGGGTTTGATTTTGCAAACAAAAATAATTTAAGAGATTGTTTTCTTTTGTTCAAGCTACAATAAACAAAGTGGATGTAGAAATTTCAATAGGGATTGGGGAAGTAGAAATGGAATTTAAAAAAATAAATGATTATCAAAGAAAGGAAGCAAGGCATTTCATTGTTCATATTGGGTTATCGCAGTAAAGTAACGCTTACCTAGTTGTAGTGAACTAGTAGTGGATGAATAGAGGTTGCATTTATAAGAAATATTTCATTTGGTTGTTTATGAAAGTGAAGGAATCTTGATGAAAACCCTTGTGCTGAAATCATTTTTATCGCTTTGATCCTTGGTAAAAGAAAAGAGAAAAATAAGTTACCATAGTGCCATTTTTTTATAAGCGTGTGGTGCGTTTTTTAACTTTATTATGTCGTAAGCCTTGGAATTTTTTGTCGAAGCACTTTTCACGTTTTTCGAATTATGTCTTGGTTCATTTTGTCGCAACCTTGGAAAATTTCCAAAGGTGTTATGGTCCTTTTTTACATCATTGCAATGCCCCAAGTCTGCAGTTGTTGTGAAAGCATGTTGACATTGCAACCCTTTAAAACTTCAGGTTTTGCATTGTGTTGCATCTTAGATAACAAGTTTATCTTTTTCTTCATGTTAGATGCATCATATCATAAAACTTTTGAAGGTGAGCAATATCTTTCCTTTTCCATAGTCTCGCAAGTTTTACAATTTGCAGGGATGTGATATGCCACATAATATAGTGCTCCCTGCATTGATGCTACTGACATCAGTCTACACACATAAGAATGTATAAGATCCAATATCCCCTTGTATATACTCTTGCTACTTGGAAAATCATCCTTGACATTGTTTTCAAGTGCACACCCTTTGCACACACCTTGATGCTCAACATTGAAATATGGGAGACCAGTGACAATCTCCCTCAGGATCGGAAATGCCCTGCAGTGCAGGTGTCCCATCCTTTTGTGCCATATCTCACATATATTTTCACTGTCATCTACCAAGGCCTAAACAAGACTTTACTGCAACCTTTATAAATTTCCCTCTCTAACCTCAATGCTCATTGTTGTGTCAGAGCTATCTCCCTCTGGACATATGAGTACTTTCCCTTTCTTGAACATGTTTTCCTCTATAACTGATACTGAGATTAAATTATTCTTTATCCCTAGTACATATACCACATCCTGGGACTCTAATGAACCATGTAACTCAAGTTGAAACAAGATAGTTCCCTCACCCTTCACTACATACTTGGCATCATCACCAAATTCCACATGGATCCTTGAGTCTTTCTCCATTATATTGTTGAATATATCTCGTGATTCTATCATGTGACATGATGCACCACTTTACAAGTATAACACAGTCCTAGTGATTGTGTTGGTGGAATGGCAAGAGACTAGTGAGAATTCCTTCTCAAACTCATTTAGCTAGGTCTCTGTTGATGTTGTTGTTTGTTGTTGATTTCCCTTACTCTTCTTCTTCTCCAGATAATATGATGCATAGTTCCCATTCTTGTGGAACACAAAGCACTTGATCTTTCTCAAGTCCTTCTTCTTCCTTGGTTTTTAGGTTACCTCCTCACAGTTACCCTTGGAACCCTTTCATTTGACCTTCTTGGCCTGAATGACCAGGGTCATGTTATCCTCTTCATCTCCTTTCTTGCTAGCTTTAGAATTCTCTCAAGTCTCTTCTTGGATGCAATCATTCTAAAGTCTCTCCCAATTTATAAGTTTTTGTCGAGTGAATACTCCCTTGACAAATGGTTCCCATGACTTGGTGAAACCATTCAGTGCCATATTCATGAGTTCTACGTCATCCACTTTCTCCCCAATGGCTACAAGATGATCACGTATTTGGGCGATCCTCATGAAGTAGATGGTAAAATTATCAAACCTTGACATCTGAATGGATATGATCTTGTTCCTCAATATCATCTTTCTATTCATGTTGTCACTCTGGAACAAATCCACTAGAGGCTTGAAAATCTCTTTGGCCTACTGCTTCTATGCCAAGTGAGGGATCAAATGATCCTTCACGAAATCCATAATCACTCTCTAGGATTTGATGTATTTCTTATCATGAGTCTCCTTTAGTGTTACATTTGTTAGTGTAAGAACAACCTTTTCTACAATCTCCCAAAAGTCATGTTCATTTAAAAGCAAGAATACCCTTTCCTTCCAGGACGAGAAGTTAGATGCTCAATCCAACTCGTCTTCAAACATGAGACTGGTTGCTACCATTTCTAGCTCTGAACAAAATAAAATGCTATGTGCTTATTCCTTCAAGCACCCATAAAAATTTCACTACTGGTTTATAGATCTGCTAAAATCTCCTTCTAGATCTGACAAATCTACTACAAATTGTTGTGGATCTTGTGTTGGATCCTTTCAACACCCATTGTTGTAAAATGTTGGCTTTTAGATCTAGAATAGATTTGCTACCATAAAATTTTGTGTACCCTGAAATTGGCCTCCCTCTTAGAGTGAAATCTATGATACCATGTTAATTTTTTAATCCCAGTGCCTAGATAAATTATTTCCTTGTTGAAAATTAAATTGCATCTCACATAATAAAATACATTGATTGGAATAATTAGCTGAAATAAATGGCGGAAGAAAATGAAACTGATTTCATGATCACACATACACAAAAAAAGTTTTGCTCTTCAAAATGAACTTTTCATCAATAATGATTCCAAGCTTATAAGGGCTCCCAAACTAGGAAAATATGCCCACTAATAAATGAGACAAAACTATAGCCAAAACCTTGCTGCCCAACACCTCTTCCCACAACTGTATGACATGTCAGTGGCCCTATACATATTGTACCAACGATCTATAGGACGCGTACCTATCCCTATGTAGTCTGTCCGACATGTACCCATGGTTGTGCTTACTGCTCCACCATGTATGCATTCCCTATACAACCCCTGTACAATACGTACCCATGGTTTTACCCGCTGCTCCTACGCGTACCCATGCCCTGTACGACCTGTACGATATGTACCCGTGATTGTATCTGTTACTTGATCTATTGTACGAAATGGTCAGATCTGTCTTTGCTATCAAATATTTCTATCCCTTCCCTGCTTTCTCTCTTCTCCTTTGGTCTAAGCAAAAGTCCTTCTTTTCTCTCTCTATGAGTCATTGACTCCCAATAGATGTGTTTTTATTCTCCTTTCACCTTGGATTCCTTTCATAAAATTGAGTTGAATCCTTAACCCTAATCTCAAAATTGATCAAGGGTTAATATCAAATCTCACCCCACTTGAGATCAACGATTGAGATTAATTCTAAATCATTAATGTAATTAAATTGTTTTATCCCTTAGTCAATGTGGGGGAACTCTCACTTCCCATTTATCTATTGAATTCATGCACTCAAAAATAGTTATACTTGGGAATAATCATTAAGGGCTTATGAATTAAACCTCCCACATGCCTATATAGTCGATTGAACACAATGATTAATCATGGGAAGCTTCGTATTGGAGTGAAACAATATTTGGAACATCCGAACCAACGTAATTGGAATCATTAACAATTTTTTAAGTTTACCAATCCTAGAGACAGGATCATTAACTACCTTGAAAAGTTTAAGCATGTTAACATTGCAACCCTTTAAAACTTCAGGGTTTGTGTTGTGTTGCATCTTAGAAATTTTAAACTTTGAGATAATGAGTTTCTCTTTTTCTTCATGTTATATGCATCACATCATAAATTTTTTGAAGGTGAGTGATATATTTCCCTTGTTTAGTCTCGCAAGTTTTACAATTTGCAGGGATGTTATGTGTCGCATCGCATAAAATTTTGAAGTTGAGCAATGGCCTTTTCTTTTTACAATTTCACGTGTTTTACAATTTTGTAGGTATGGGACATGTTGCACCTTATTATTTTTTTCTTTTCTTTATTGAACTCTTGAAATTTTGTATCCTTGAAATACATTGCGTGAATGCAAGTTCATTTTCACTATGATGTGTATAAATTTTGCGATTTGTTACATCCTTACAACTTTTGTGATGTTGTGGTGTATCACAACTTTGAAAATTTGCAAAATTAAGCTTGTTTTGTTGTGATATTTGTTGGAAGATTGGTTGTTGTCATTGATGTCAACCCTAGTCATGGGTTTTGGACCGCAATATTGATGAAGGTATTTGGACATGAAGGAAAAT
>SNQJ01S0009689.1:187011-206525 GCA_010110895.2 Picea sitchensis
TATGAACTTTAGTTTCTTGTGTGTGAGTTTCAGAATCTGATGTTAAATATTGAGCACGGGGCATTCTGTACAAGTTCGATCTCCTGAATAAACCAAAATTGAACAAGGTCTACCATTCTCTCTATAACTTCTTTTTGGGGAGGATTCAAGGAGTGAAACTTGGAGAAGTTTCAAAGAATAAATCGAGTAATATTATCTACAGGATCAAATTATTCCAAGAATTGAATGATTGTAGAAATTGAAGAAGTCTCAGGAAGCATTATCAGGTTCTATGTGATGGTTGGTTGATGGTGATAATTTAATGTGAATTTATATTATCTCTCGTATATTCTTGGGTGGAAGGAAGGGGAAAGGATGGAGAGTTCAAATATCTCTTGATATTGGAGGATTGTATCTTCCTCTTGGAGGTTTATCCATCCCTTTAAATTTGTAAGCTGTAGCTACCTTTGGAAGTCATTACTTCCCTTGAACAATAACTATTGATTATTTCTCATATATTGTGCATGGTGTATTGTGGTGTATCGATGTAACTCTTATACTATTGTTCATTGTTCATTGGATATAATTGAATGGTTTAAGTATAAGTTGAAAAAGGTTTTAAATTGTACTTGATACTGATTCACCCCCCTCTTAGTATCAACAATATTTCAAAAGGAATGAAACTTTGAAGTGAATCAAAACACTTTAACACTTTCTAAAAAAATGAATGATAGTGAGATAGTAAGGCACTCCAAATATTGAGCGACCCATTCAGAAGTCAATGAAATCATGAACCGGGTTTGGGACTTCATTCAAAGCAAGAGCACATAAATTTCTTCATGTTAGGATTTGGATTCTCTTGAACTCAAAATGAGAAAAAAAAGGTAGGGGCCCCAAATTTTATCTGTAGTTACATGACAAAGGAAAAAAGGAAAGGGAAGCTATTGCTTGCTCAACACCTTCCTATAGAAAATTCTTGGATTTTGGATGTCAAGTAAACTTGGATTTGTGTTCTTGGTTTCTAACTTGTGCAATTTCAAAAGGATTGGCAACAAAGGATATGAAGGCTATAACATGTTGACTCCAAAAGTGTTTCTCCCTTGATTGCTAAGTCAACTTTGAGTTTTGTACTTGGGATTTCATACAAAGATTAACAAATTCCAAGATTTCTTTGAAATTTAATTGTTATTCTACCTCAACTACTTATTTAGCAAGTTTAATATATGGAATTGTTACCTCCTCAACTCACACTTAATGATGCAAGCCCTAATCCACAATGTACAACCCGAGGACAAACTACTAGGAGGTTCACCATTATCACCTAAGCAACTTATCCTCTCACTTTTGGTTGGCTCTTCTTCAACTAAAGGGGGGTATCCCTCGCAATTAAGATTACTAAAGCTATAACAATGAGGCTCAAAGGTGATATGAAGACATAAATATAGTAAAACGATGTTTTTATGTATTTTTATAGTATAGTGAGAATAAAAGGGTGATGGAAGTTAGGGTACTAGTGCCTATCCAATTTGGGCCAATGGAGTCAAGAGGCCAAGTCAAGAGAGCAATTTCAAAATGGTTAAGACACATAGAGTTGTTATACATGACATAATAAGCCTTAACTTGTTGCTAAATGATGAATACATGTACTTGGAGGGGTCCTTAAAGGTACCAAACTCACAATGTTATAAGAGTGAGTCCTACAATAAAGTATTAGTTTAATAACCATGCTTAACAAGATGATATATGAAAGATAATGCATTCAAAAATATGACATCAAAGGGGATTAAGAGGAGAAGATCCCTCACATAAATTCCACATCTAATAAATGAACCCTTATTTTTGGCTTCTCATAACAAGTTCTTTGAAAGCAACTTCTAGCATCCACCAACAACAATTAGAAATAAAATATAGTCTCACAAATGATAAGCAAGAACCATCGAAATTTCCATTACACCTAAGAAAAAGATATTCAATAAATCTCCAAGAGGAGACACCTAATAAAATCAACCATGAGAAACAATGGAGAGAGAAAACCCTTATATAGGTTTTAGCTCCATCTTCATGTATAATAGAAAAATAATATCCAAGGTCAAAACCCTAGATCTATCCTAGAGAGGAGTAAGGAAACAATATCCTCCAATAACTAACTAACAATACATAAAATATGAAGTGGTGGGTCTAGCCACATGTACAAGTCTCCAATAAATATGCTCCATGAAGTTAGGACATCTCCATGAAAAGAGAACAAGAACAACTCAAAGCTCCAATGTCTAGCTTCCAAAGGCCTCAATAATCCTCAAAGTATGCACTGAACCCTAGATATATGGTATAAAACCTCCTATATCTCCTTCAATGTAGATGTGTGGTTCTCCAAGGTGATATGTACTCCCTAAACCATGAAAATGCCCAGTGAAAACCCTAGTAAGGTGGCATGTGTGGATTTCTAAGGTGAGATGTCCTCTCAATATTGAATAAATGTGCTTCAAAGTGCCTCCAATGTGGGACGTTCTCAACCATGATTATAGATATGAGTGAAAGAAACCTCCTTAAGGTGGGAATCTTCTCAAAGTATGGTTTGAATCAAGTCAAACCTCCAATGATAGTGTTAGCACATGAAATGTATTGAAAGTCACCCTTATTTTTAATTTTGCTTTGTCTAAATTTTGTTAGGGTCATAGCTAGTCTTTAGATACTAGGTGATAGGTTTTGGTCATTAGGGGAATTTCATAAGTTGAAAAATGGATTCATTTAGGTCTTGTCCTAACATATTTAAGTATTTTTCTGAGTCATACATGGAGGAATTGGTGATATGGTCAAGTTAGTGTGGTCTCATGATCATCATGGTTTTGTCATCATTAATAAAAAAACACAAGTTACAAAGGTCACTTCATCATGTTTTACGTGATAGGGGGAATGCTTTTATGTGTAATGGGTCACTCATCAATTATTTACCTAAATTTGTACATGTATTGGAAATTAACTGATGAAAACCCAATTCACGGCATAAGTTCCTAACTTTTCACAACAAATTTCTGACATCTGTCAAATCGCTGCAGAACTATCTCGTCATCTTGCCAGATTGAAAATGATAAACCTAGTGCATGAAAGTTTATGGTGTCCTTTATTTTAGAGGTAGTTATCATGGTCCATCATCAAAACATGTTTGATATCTTGCATTGATCATCAACCGTTTGAATTTCCCTCGCTGCAAAAGTCGCACTTGTTGCCAAAACTTTGTCATTTCCCAAGTCTCGTTAGTTTTACTTCACAACGATATTTTCCACTCAGTTCCTAGTCTCATGTTCATGCCATCGACATGTTTCTCCCTTGGTTTCAATTTCCTATTAGGTTTTGGTCCACTGTGGTGAATTTCCTTCGCTGCAGAAACGTTGTGATCACTGCTAAAAGTCCAATTTCTCAAATAAACTACAATACCTTTGTAATTATCATGCATGACTTAACTCTCTTTCATGTTCGAGTCTTATCATTCCCTTGGTCGCAACTATGGAGCATGACAAACATAAGAAGAAAAACGAATAAAGGGGGTGAAATTGTCAGGTTTGAACCTCAAGGGTTACAGTTGATTGATTCAAACCCAATGATCATAGAATCTTTTGAGAAGGCTGGATGCATCAGATTTTGTGAGAAGCTACAAGGAGGTCACATGGAGGTGACAAAATAATTTTCTTTGAATTATGATAGGTATAAAACTAGAGTTGGACCACTGGAGATTATGGTTTCAAAGAACACCATAGTTGGAGCCATAGAAATCCCAATGCAAGGTGGAAAATGGTTTAAGGGAATGTCTTTAGATTCATCTTATTCCAATGATTATTTCAAGTCTGAGTACCAGAGTGAGAATTTATTTAAAGGGGTTCCAAGGAGCTACACACTAGAGCATTTTGACAAGCTGTTGAGGGTGATCCAGAAGTACTTAACCTATGAAGGAAGATTTAATATGGTTTACCAGTACCATATTAGGTTACTAATGCATTTCACAGGTAAGGAAGTCCTTAACTTACCTTTTTACTTGTACATAATATTAGGCAAGGTGGCAGATAAGGTTCAAGACAAGTCTAATCATATTGAAGATAGTCTGTTCCATTTTGGTCTAATAAAGATTTTAGTCCTATAGGAACTTAAGAAAACAAATACAAAATGTGACTCTTTTCTATATTCCATAGGGTTTGGTCTGAAAGTTCATGGAGCTCCTAAAACCAAGAAAACCACCCTTGTGTTAAGTGAAAAAACCATGCAAGAAAGTTCTAGCAGACCTGAAAAATCAAAGAAAAATGATAAAGGACAGATCCCTGTTACAATGGAGACCCTTAAAGATTCAACTGAAGTCAGATATAACAAGGAGTTCAAGGAAATGGGAAGAAAGCTAGAACTGATATCTGAGCCAATGAAAATGGTAAAACCCAGGAAACCTTTTACAAGATCAGTTGCAAAAGAAAGGGCCCCTATTGTTATATCCCTAAAATTCCCTACTTATGCACACATTGCATTGGCCTTTCTGCTTGCACACTTTTCCAAATTACCATTGAGGAACTCTCTTTAAAAAACTGTTTTTTGGATCATGTACACACCCTGCTGCACTACTGCCCACATACATACTATATCTGCATACTAGACAACCCACGTACATATGCTATTTGCATAATAAACAACCCGTGTTTACCTCCAAAAGTTGAAAAAAAAAGAAAGTTGCAAGGAATTCAACGGAGTTAACAGGATATTGGAGGTTTCCTAACCAATTCACCTACTATAGCACATCCCCAAACCGAATAACTATCCTTTTGTCATATAAAAGGATCTCTTAGGTTCCAACAAAAAACATGAGAACAAAGAAACTCTGCCAAAATACCTTCCCCCTCTTATTCCAAATATTGCAGCCCTTTTTGAGATTTGGACCCAATATTCCCTCTCTAGCCCTGCCTCCTATAGAATCCCTTCTCATTCCCTAAAGTGATCATTTGATTGTGATAAGGATTTGGGATGATGCACTTGGAGAAATATTAAGAGGAGCCTGAACTTGGTTCGCGGAGTGTCAACTATTGAAGGTTGTAACTTTTAATCTTCGTACTGAATAAAAGAATCCTTTTCTTGTCCCAAATATTATGTGTTTATGATTTTCATTTGATTTATGCATAATGGTTTATATCTAACCCTAATCTTGATGAATAGAGATAGAATATTTGTAGCATTGTTTTCCTAAGTATTTTTGCAGGTGAGCTTTGGGAGGAGACCAACAACGTGGGAAGCTACAAAGGTGGAGGAGGTCTACATTGAACGTTCAGACTAAAGGTACTAATTCTAACCTACTTTCCTATATCTTTCTGTTCATCCATTTAGAATGTTTGGGGTAGTTTAAGAATATGATTGTATTTTAAGGGATATCATAGCTCTTCCTATACTTTGACCCTGATATAGTAATAGGGGAATTTTCCCCACTAGCAGAATTGGAGACTCCACTAAGGAGTCTCTCTAGGTTTTTAGAGGGCATTTTTTTGGTTTTAATTGGATTATTTATTGACTTTTGAGTTTTTTATCAAGTTCACTGAGTCTTTTAAGGGTCTCTGGTCACCTGCAAGGTTCCTACCAGCTTTCCTTTCCAAATCAGTATGCCTAGTCTTTTTCCTTTTTGAAAAATCTCAGAGGTGCACTCTTCTTTGGCTCAACCCACGTACATACACAGTCTGCACAATAGACATCTCGCGTACATACATAGGCTGCTGGTGCAACAACCCGAGTCTCTGTGTCCTGAAAGTGTTTTAAAAAAATATATAAGTTTTTCTCTTTCCTGACAGAAGATTTAGGCTTCTCAGGTATTTCTTGGACTTTACAGAGTCTCTGTTATTGGCCTTAGCTTGGGTTAAAGATTCATTTTCAACTTGCTTCTTGATTTTATTTTGTTTTCCCTAGAGGTTTAGAGTGAATTTTCAAGTTTTAGATCCTCCTTTGGTTTCTTTTTGAATCCCCCCGTTTACGCAGTCGGCTAGGGTCTCTGTCAATATTAGTTTCTGTTTTTTGTTTTTCCTGTTTCAATCTTTGAAAAACCAAAAAAAAGAATTTTGTACTTTGGTTTTTGTTGTTAAAACAATTCAAAAAATCACAAAGAATTTTTGCATTTAGTTTGGTAGCGTAGCCTAGGTTGTTTGTTTGCAAAAAGAAAAGAGTTTCAGTTTCAAAGTTCTTTCTTGCTTTCCTTGAAGTATAAGTAGTTTTGCATAGTCAAACGAAATAACTTTTTATGAAACTTTCAATTATAAGATCTTGAAACATTAATTTCAAAAGTTGATATTTACAAAGGGTTTTACAAGATTTTGCTTTAAATTTGAAGTAACTTATTTGGTTTTAAAAGCTCTAAATTTTTCTTCGTTTTTCGTCACTTCCAAACACCACTAGTTGCACGATCACAT
This sequence comes from Picea sitchensis, assembly GCA_010110895.2. NCBI lineage: Eukaryota > Viridiplantae > Streptophyta > Pinopsida > Pinales > Pinaceae > Picea > Picea sitchensis. The sequence continues at coordinate 193,413 of SNQJ01S0009689.1, forward strand.
CCTTTGTGTAAATCAAACTTATAAAATTAACGCTTAACTTAAAATATATTAGACTTCATGTTTGTAGGGTTCATCGACTAGTTTAGGCTTTTAGGGCCTTGAAATAGGTGTGAAGAGGAAACTCTTCAAGGCCATTTGAAACAAACATTGGAGTCTAAGATAGGGAGTGTCTAAAGTCCACCATCGTAAGAGTTAGCTGGGACCCCCCTCTAACACATGGGATAAAAATGAGGTCACGTAAGGAAAGATAGAGGAGATAACCCCTCCAAAGCCGAACCAAGTGTAATGGGGATTGTATATTGAGGGTCTTTCTTGGGAACAAAACTTACCACATTTTATTATGGAGCCTCATGGACCTCGAATCCATTCGATAGCCTCAATTGTCTTCTAGACCAATTGATTTTGACACCATTGAATGGATTTAGACTTGTTATCCTACACATTACGATTAGCCCGACTGTCGACTGTACCCGCCCGGTGACTCACTATGATCTGGAAACTTAGTTGATTTTTTTTTATGGACTTACACAGGTGACTGCGGGGGTATACCATTGTACCTAGGGTGGACATCAGATCATTCTTCGCAGAGTATACCTAGAGGGTGATTCCATGTTCGAGTTTCACTTGCACCGGTTAGTTTCTCTAGTGTCGATTGGCGTAACTATCCTTCCCACTAGTTATTTTTCTTCTTGATTTATCTTTAGGAACTTTCAGTGTGTGCTCTATGTTTCACGCTAGTCAAACCTTACTATGTCAGTTGATCATTTCAAAAAGTGGAATATCAACATCTCCGTTAGTCACGTAGGCTTCAGGGCTTGTTGTCGATTACTTTGGATACACCTCCGCCACTGTTGAGGCAAAGACTAGATTAAGAAGGATCGTTTGAAGTGACCAGGCTGCAAGAAAATATACCCGAGCTAGGTCTGAGAGGAGACTTTTCGGTACTGGGGGAATCTATCATTTCTGACCTTGAGACTGAAGGTTTTAGGCCAACAAATCCTTCGATCACAAACTTGTCGACACTGCGTCTAATTCATATTGTCCCTCCCGAGGTGACATCTTGTGAACGTCAGTTTATTCAATGAGCGATGATGGAAGCAAATGTTGCTACTTCGTCAGGGAGTCCCTGTACTCCCATTACAACTACCATTGGAGGGGGTGTTGTACCTCCTCCCCCACCTCTGCCTATCAGGACCACGACTATCCCGACACCCATGACTTTGGGCAGTGGTTCGATCCCTTTGATGGCTTCAACCACTATTTCTTTCACTCGGAACATGACAGGCACTCCCTTCTCATATGGGATGCCCAACTTTGACTCTAATTCAGTTCTTACTTACTCTACTTTATAGACCATCGGTCTAGGGGCAGGGAGATCTAACGCTCCCTTACAAGGATCGACCACGAGCACTACTGCCCCTTTCAATGCTATTCCTTATGGTGGGAGTTATATGCCTCCTCTGTCCCCTTCGTTCGGTGACGCATTTCAGCAGCCGATCAAGCCTAGTGCTAACTATAGTTTTTTCAATGGAGGCAGTTTGGGACCTTCATCCTACATGATGCCAGTGGGATTAATGTCGTTCTCTTTTTTTGATGCATTTGGAAACAACACTTTTTCTTAGTTTGATTTCTCGACTGGGGGCAACCCTAACTTTGGTCAACAGAACCATGTGCAAGGTATCATTCCTTCACAAATAGTGATGGCATGAGTATACTCCACACAAGGTCTTTGGAATCCTCAGCAGGGATCGTTTCCCTTGTAAGGGATGTCGGTCGGGGGAAACCCCTTCCATACTCAATGGAACCTTGAGCAAGGTTCAGTACCTATTCCAGGAGGATCAACTGAGGACATCCCCAACCGAGGTCCTTGGAACACTACACATGGATAAATCCCTATGAAAGCTACGTCGTCTAACTTCGAGAGTGAGTTGATGATGCAATGACATACACAATTACCTTTTTCTAGTTAAGGCCACGGTTTCTACCAAAACCCGGGCCAACAATCCAAATTTTCCTGGAAACCTAGTGCCAATCAAAATCTAGGTCACACTTTTCATGTAAATACTTCGCAACCAAAACTACCCTTTCTGGAAACCCTGCATTTTCCAGACTTATAGAGATTGTTAAATGAATTGATCTATCACGATCCGCGTTGGCCCACCATGCCAACTAAGTTTCCTTCTGAAATTCTAAAATTTGAGGGAAATTCTGATGAAGATTCGAGTGATCATGTGACTACTTTTCACTTGTGGTGCTCATCGAACTCGTTGAAGGATGACTCCATTCAGTTGCACAATTTTCAATGCACTCTTAAAGGGGGTGCAACGACGTGGTATATCGAGCTCAACATCTTGAAGTACTCTTACTTTAATAACCTAGCTATGGTTTTCTTGAACTATTTCCAGTTTCCACTGAGATACAATGCTGACACCGAGTTGCTGGCCAACTTTGAGAATACTAAGGTTGACCATATCTTGGATCATATCTATGAATGGCAACAACAAAAGAGATTTTATATTAAGGTTGAGGTCCCTCCTGTGTTTTTTCTTGAGTGGTTCTTGAAGTCTTTGGTTCCTTGCGTGTCCAAAGACGTAGCAACGTCCATGGTGTTTTCTGAGGAAGTGGCTATTATGATAGCCCATCAACTAGAACTAATTTACTCTCAATCTGGCATGCTTTACGAGATATTACCTAATGCACTACGGTCAACTCTTGTTAAGGCCAAAAAAAATTCTGGGTCCACGTTGATGGCATAGTGGGATCAACACAAAGCAAGTCCATAGATATGTTGTCTAATTAATTACAACAATTATCGATTCAACAGAATATGGCCATCCAGACTCCTAGTTCGACTACCCCCGCAACCCATACGTCAGATGTACACAATGTGCAATCGACAAATACCAAGGCCAACCAACAAACCGAGGGAAAGAAGAAACAAAAAGAAAAAATGGTAAAGGGGATGAAAGGACTGCTAACAATGTTGGCGAGGGAAAAGCTGAGAAGAGGGAGGTGAATTTTTCGTGTAAGCTTTACAAAGGCGATCACATAACTCACCTATGCCCTCAACTTGCGGAAGCCCAGAAGCTACTAGCACAACAACAACCTGCTGTGTTGAAAAACCCTTTTCCACAAGGGAAAAATATGGCTCAGGCTTCTACATCCACAAGCGCGGTTGGGGGCAGTCAGGGACCCCCCGTGCCTAATTCTAACAACCAGACCGCGAAAATTTACATGATGAATGCCGATACTCATTTATCAACTAGGACTCATGACTATGGAATGCCAAAATATGTTGAGAAGGGCAAGGAGGCCTCCAACCCATTGGCTCCTCTTCAAATTGATAAGACAATGGGAGAGATAATGAATCACATCCCTAAAGGTGCATTTAAGAAGGATTCCCATAACCCAAATGAGAGGGCCGTTTATAATTACTCTGTCATGGAGGATTTGGCACAGACCCCTTATGCAATGTCTACTCTAGAGGTTCTCCTGAGTTTCCCCTCAAAGAGAAAATCTATGTTGTCCGCCTTGGGAGCGACGGAGGCCAGTAAATCAAGGATGATCATTTTCGAGCAAACTGACCTTAAACCTCATCTTCCTGACCATGTCACCTTTCAGATAGTAGTGGCATACACCACAAAATCGTTGACACAGAAAATTTTCCATACGATGGTTGATGAGGGTTCCTTGACTTGCGTGATGTCGTTGGCATGTTAGACGGCCATTGGCCAGCCTGAGTTGTCTCTGTCGCCTACATTGCTTACGGATTTTGGCGGTCGATCATTTAGACCACATGGTATAATTGCTTCTTTCCCCATGCAGTTGGAGGGTAAAACTGTGTGCGTCAAGGTTGAAGTAGTCGATGTGCCTCTCGACTACAATCTTCTGTTAGGATGGAGTTCGACTTACGCAATGCACGTAGTTGTAGCCACTGTTTTTCAGGTATTATGTTTTTCACACGAGGGTCGGATTATAACCATCGACCAGTTGTCCTTCTCTTGTCCCGACCCTTCATCGAGGGCTTCCACAGACTCGATGATTGATAACCTGCAACCAGGCACTATCAACTTAGGTTCTGAATTGTTTTCATCATTGCTGGGAAATTTTGATTATTCGCCGCCTTCCAATGATGTAAGATTTATTTCATCTATTCCCGACCAGCTAAAGGGTACAATTTTTTGAGTGTCATCTTTTAAAACAAGCTACTTTCACGACCCATGGAATTTACATTCCCTATCAACTTCGATGGAAGGGACAGGGCACCTTGGCATGGCCATGCCCTTATTCACGACTGAGGTTGCATACAATGTTGTCTAGCAAGCCTCAACCAACCCTGATCCAGTTCCCCCATAGGAGCTAGATCCATTTCTCGAGCCTATTTGTGCTCAAACCTCTCTCACTTCTTAGGACCCTTTAGACTTAGTCTTTCCCTCTGACAAGGCAATTATGGAGGCAATGACTAGTCCCGACAGACCTTGGGATGATCTTCATCATAGATATTATTTTCTTCCCGAGCTTAGGAGAATAGAGGTGGGAGAGTTTGTTTTGACCATGAATAGAGATAGCCCTTGTGCTATTAAAACTATGGCTACACACAAAGTATACACCAAGGGAAACATGGCAAGTATTGTTGAAATTATTCTTATCGATATCTCCAGAACCCCTGGCATTGTGGAGAATGTCTTCGTTGGAGCATATTGCTCCCCCGAAGAGATTCAGATTTACACTGAGTTGTTTAAGGATTTCCGTGATGTGTTTTCTTGGTCTTACGAGGATATGCCAGGTATCGACCCAAAAATTGTTGAACACGAAATCATGACTTATCCTGATGTCAAACCGGGTTGATAGAAGCTTTGCCTGATCAATCCTTAAAAAGTAGTGACAATAAAGGATGAAGTAGAGAAAAATATTAAAGTTAGTTTCGTCTATCCCATACAATTGACGGAATGGGTATCAAACCCGGTTCATTTCAACAAGAAACATGGCACGATTCACCTTTGTATGGATTTTTGCGATTTGAACAAAGCTTGCTCGAAAGATAATTTTCCAACCATGTTTATTGATCAGATTGTCGATGAGTGTGCGAGTTGCGAAATATTTTCTTTCATGGACGATTTTTCGGGATATAATCAAATTCAAATAAAACCTAAGGACCAACATAAAATGAATTTTATTTGTCCTTAGGGTACCTTCGCATATCGAAAAATGCCTTTTGGCTTGAAGAATCCTGGAGCTACCTTTCAGTGGGCCATGTCGTTCACTTTTCCTGACCTCAAACACATAGTTGAGGTGTACCTAGATGATCTAGCATCACATTCTCACAAGAGATCCGATCATCCAACCCATTTATGACTAATATTTGATCGATGCCACTACTATCATATTCGCTTGAATCCAAACAAGTGTGGTTTTTGTGTGACATCGGGTTGTTTATTAGGTTTCATCATGTCGACAAAAAGGGATCATGGTTGATCCGCTTAAGATTGAGGCGATAGTTCAATTTCCTCCCCTGTGCACAATACCCCAACTTCAAATCTTACAGAGGAAAGAAAATTTTCTTCGACGTTTTGTTGCTAATTATGCTGAGATCACTAAAGGGTTCATGCATGTTTTGAAAAAAGGGGTCCCATTCTATTGGGATGAACCAACTCAATGCTCCTTTTAAGCATTGAAACATACCTTGACGTCTACCCCCCTGCTTTGGCCTCATGAATATAACAAATATTTCTTGTTGTATTTGGATGTTGCAGAGTCGACCATTGACATGGTCTTGGTCCAGGAGGATCACACACTTGAAGAGCAAATTATCTATAATCTTAGCCGAGGCCTAGTTGGACTGGAACTCAACTACTCTCATGTTGAGAAACTTGCTTTGGCGGTTGTCCACGCTATCCAACGGTTTCGTCACTATATATTACTTCAAAAGACCACCATCATTGTCGTCGTCAAAACCTTCCAATATGTGTTAACGCGACAGGTCATTGGTGGAAATATCAGTAGATGGATAATTATCCTACAAGAGTTTGACTTGGATTTTGTCTTTGCAAAATCTAAAAAGTAATTGGTCTTTGCCAAACTAATTTCATAACTATCGATTGAGTCTGGTGATATTATACCCGACGATTCACCTATCAATGAAGATCTTTTTCTAATTGCATCTTCAGACCCTTGGTATGGAGATATACTTGTGTATCTTCAAACTTTGAAGTGCCTCGCTTCTGCTTCTCGCGATGAGCATCGACGAATATGACACCAAGCACAAAACTATCCTTCGACGATGTCTTACCCACGAAGAAGCAGAGCTCGTTTTGAATGACTATCACACCGGAGCATGTGGCAGTCATCTGTCTGGGTTGGAAACAACCCAAAACATTCTTATTTCATGATACTTCTAGCCCTTGTAAATCAAATATTGTGTTGAGGCAGTCAAGAAGTGTCACCCATTCCAGATCTTCTGTCGGAAGATGCGGGCACACCCTGCTCCTATGTTTCCAGTCATTGGTGTTGGTCCCTTCATCAAGTGGGGGACTGATTTCACTACATGTCACTCGGCTTCTGTTAGGGGGCATCACTACATCATTGTAGTAGTAGACTACTTCACCAAGTGGGTCAAATCTTTGCTGACATTTAACAATGACGAAGAAACCACTGCCCTTTTCATTTTCAATCAGATAGTAGCTAGATTTGGTATCCTGAAGGATATTGTCAATGACCATGGAAGTCACTTCCAGAATAAAATGATGATTGAATTAACATCAAAGCTTGGGTTTAAATAGGAGCATTCATCACCTTATTACCCACAAGCAAATGGTCAGGTAGAATCTATGAATAAGTCTCTCAATACTATTCTTCAACGGACGATTGATTCGACCAAGTCAAATTGGCATTTGATGTTATATTCGGCGTTGTGGGCCTATCGAACTTCTGTAAAGACTGCTACCGGTTTTTCACATTTTCAACTCGTCTATGGGATGGAAGCAATCTTATCCATTGAGTGTCAGATCCCTTATTTAAAGTTGGCAGTGGAACTACTACCTGACACTATGCCACTTGAGGAACATCTTCTATTTCTCGAGAAGATCGATGAGCAGCTTCGTGATGTAGCTTTGGATAATGAGGCTCATAAGAAATGAGTGAAGTGTCAATATGATCGGTCCATTCACCCTCGGATTTTCTCCGAAGGCAATCTTGTCCTAGTCTATGACCAAGACAAATATCCCTTGGGGGTAGGCAAGTTCAAACCCATGTGATTCAGACCTTTCATTGTGAAAGAGGTCTTAGAGAAGGGTTCTTACCGTCTAGTTTATTTAGAGTGAAATTCCTTAGTGGAGCCTAGAAATGGGCTCTACCTTAAGAAGTACAACTCTTAGGTCGGTCACTTGGGTGGCTTCTTGTATATATGTATAGTATTTTATATATTTTTGTCTTTTTTCATTTTATGGATGTGTAGTTATTTATGTCTTTTTTTTCACTGTGGTAGATGTCAAGTGAATCAAATGTTTTCTTTGGGTTCACAGACGATGCTAGCTGACACACTCGGAGGCTTGCTTCCGCAACTTGGGTGATTTTCACACCCGAAGGCCAATTGCTATCTTACAGAGGTATTTGTCTAGGCAATGCAACCAATAATGTTGTCGATCACAGTGTAGTGATAGAATTGCTACGTGATGCTTTGTCACATGGCATTTCTCGCCTTTGGGTTTACTTATATGCTCAACTGGTTGTGTCCCAATTAAATGGGGTTTACCATGTTTATGATCCCACTCTTCATTGCTGATTCCTTAAGGTACGTCTCTTAGAACGATCTTTTGATTATATTACTTATATTCATGTTCCTAGGAAATTTAATCATTTAAGTGATACTCTAGGTAATCAAGTTTTAGATTGGCATGTTACTCACATGTAAAAGTAAAACACACACATACACATGTAAATACATTTGTAAATATGTTATCCATAAAACAAGAANTCCCACTCTTCATTGCTGATTCCTTAAGGTACGTCTCTTAGAACGATCTTTTGATTATATTACTTATATTCATGTTCCTAGGAAATTTAATCATTTAAGTGATACTCTAGGTAATCAAGTTTTAGATTGGCATGTTACTCACAGCTAAAAGTAAAACACACACATACACATGTAAATACATTTGTAAATATGTTNGGTATATACCTATTGGCCCTGTTATAGTGGACAACAATGTTCACAAGATGCTAGAATAACTGGACCCAGGTATGAGGCACCCCTACTACATGTGGCTGCATCACTGGGGGGAGATCCTCGATCTCAGGCATAGTAACTATGCCAGTGAGAGTAGTGAGGTTCCTCTCTACTCATCATAGGAATCTATCAGCCTCTCCATTTGGAGGTCCTCCTGCAACTTTCGGTCCTCCCGCTGCTACTGGTTTTGCCTCTAGTCAAGGATGATGCCTGGTCCCAGTGAAGTCTGCCGGTAGAATAGGTCCCACATCTCTACATGACAAATTTGTAAGTTAGTACTCTGACACACACATAAAAAGGATATATATAAAAATTTAAAAATTTTTATAACTTCAAAAAATATGTGTTACCTATCTCGTTGTGCTCCTCGCTAGGGGGAACAGGCATGTCAGGATCTCTAAGGAAGCTAATCCCTGCATAGGGATAGTCCTCTATGACGGGGATCTGACATGTCCACCAGTGGAAGAATCTATCGTCGAAGGCCTCTTGGGTCCTTCCTCCACCTTGTCTAGGCAGTAAGATCACCCACTTGCATAATGATAGGAAGGAGGAAAGATGCCCCTGTACTGTCTCTCTCAGACTGAGACTAGGCACCCTCTCGAAGAAAAAAGAGCATAAAATGGTACCAAACCTAAATTTCTTGTTGGTATGCCTATGACACTCTGTGAGATGTCTCTTCATGCATACTAGCATGGTATTACTCCAGTCAAAGATCGTCGCCTCTAAACATTGAACTGCACAATGCATATGTGCATGGGAGGCCCGATGGAGTGTTGCGGATCCAGTAATCCACTCGATCATGAGTGAAATAACTCACAGGCAGAGGCTGGTAATATTGTGAATTGGCACCTGAGAACCTACTTTCTCGGTACCAACCTCACAATGAATCACGATGTAATCTTCTATTTTGTATGACCTTGGAGGAAAGGTCCTCAATTTAACTGGTTCCCGTCTCCTAGAGAGGTCGATCAAGAAGTAGATGTCCTCCATGGTTGGGGTCAACAATTGACCCTCTAACATGAATGCCTCTGCGTCAGGATTCTGATACTCTACCAAGGAATTAAGAAACCTCGTTTGTGGCCTTATGAACAAACACTGAAAGAATTTACATAAGCCACACTATTTTAGCATAGCAACTGCCACAAGGTCCTCCTCGACCAAGATTTCCAACTACTCATGTTCCCTCTCTCTCCAGTGCACGTACATCCTGTCACACACAAAAAATGGAGAGGGTTTAGTACTTGTGTTTTATTTTTTCAATACAAAAGGAGGTGTGTGCGAGCTGTAGTTTGAAGTATTGCATATGTGCTCGAGCTGTTTATTACTCTGCTCAAGTACATATGCAGGATGACCTTGGAAAACCTGCATACACATAGACATGACCCTTTTACAAGGGTTCGTGCCTCCCAAACTAAAATTTAAATGAAAATAAACAAAATTTAAAGGAAGGAGGGATTTATACTTACTTGGTCCAAGTGGGAGGGTTTTCTGTCCACCATAGCTCCCAGAATTTTCGTTTTTGATAAAGAGGGTTTTTGACTTTTTGTTAATTTCCAAATTGCAATGGTAAAAATGAGTTGTCCACCTCTACTTATAGACCTTTTTGGCCCTTTTTTCCCTAATTTGGTCCCCTTTTTCACTTTTCCTGGCTTGGTGTCTACTTGAGTTCTCTTTTGAGTTATCTTTCAGTCATCCTGATGGACTTGTCCTTACGGTTTGGTGAATTTTTGAGATGGGTTACATTTATATCATCCCATGGTAAAAGTCATTTTTTCCAACTTTGGCATATAAGTTAGGTTTTCACTCCCATATTTTTGCATATCGTTGTATTTTCCGCTTTTCCATAGGATCGATCCCACCGAAGTGCGACACAGAACCTTCTCTACTACTTTAGAAGTGTCGTAATTAGGTGGTAGAGCCTACCTCTATATACATGCCCTAGGTAGATCCCTTTTTGCATTTTGGCGTCCATGTTGTGAGTTGTGACTATAGGATTGGGAGTCCTTGTTAGTCTTGCCATGATTACATATTGAAGCCACATTCCTCTTGCTAATCATCATTCTTGGCCTTACCCACGAGACTCCCTGATGAGAACACTTTGTTGTCTTTCAAGCTTTCTTTAAATTTTGAAAGCAACATCCAACGAGACTGTATTTATTCTTTTCGATCTCGTATGGATTACTTGAGAAAATTAGCCCCCATGGAGTCTTCTTTAAGCCCTTTTCAGACTCTCTAAAATTGAAAATAATGTTGAGCGATCTTGTTTCCCTTCATGCTCGCCAAAATCAAATTTGAAGGCACATTTGTCCGATGATATTTTACCCCTTTCGGTCTGGATGGATAATTTTACGAATAAAGGTATGCTCTAGGAACTTTTGTTCACTAGAAGAGTATTCTTAGGTGTAAGTTTAACCCTTTTTCGGGCATGAGGGACTAAATTTAAGAAAAAGGAACATTCTCCTTGGTTTTGGTTTATCTCTCTTTCGGGCCTTGTAGATTACTTACAAAAAATGAACCCCCCCAGAGTCCATATTTAAGCTCTTTTCAGACTCCCTAAATATGAAAAGATCGGCGAGTGACCTTGTCCCTTCACACTCATTAAATTGGTCCAGAAGAACATCTACTTGGCATGAGTTTAACCCATTTTCTAGCTAATAGATTATTCAGGAAAAAGGTACGCCTCGAGAGATTCGTCTCGCCGAGAGAGTTCTCCTAGGTTATATTTTATACTTTTTCAGGCTAAGGAGAATAAACCTAGAAAAAGGTTGTGAGTCCATAGTTAATCCCTTTTCAGACTCCTTAAAATTGAAAATATTTCCGAGTGATCTTTTCTTTGTCACACTCGTTAAAATGGTTTTGAAGAGATGTATTTTTGGTATAAGTTTAACCCTTTTTAGAACCGACTAGAATAATTGCGAAAAAAGGAACTCCCTGAAGTCTTCTTTTTGCGTTTTTTCAGACTCTCTAAACGTGAAAAAACCACCGAGCCTACCTTCTCTAGGCTCGTAAAAATTCACATGGAAGGAGTCTTGTTTTGTCATGCTTAATCGCATTGCAGGTATCATCTTTGTGTCTTTGGCCTAATTCTGTCTCCATGTTGCTCTCAACTTAACCTTTAAAGCATTCCTTATACACAATCCTTGCGACACTTTTTTCCTTTGTGATCCAACACCTTGACCCATGGAGTAATTTTCCCTGAGTTTCCTTATCCTACACATGTATCCTTTCCTTAAGCATCAGTATGTTCCATGCGCTTGGAACCGGTTTTCTTTCTCACGACAGTCGTTCCTCCTTTGTAACATAGCATTATTTTATTCTTTTTCAAGCTCGTTAAAAATTTGAAAAAGACAAAAAAATAAAATATTCCAAAAAGAGGGGACGGGAAATATACATTCTTTTTTAGACAACAAGATAGTTTCCCTTGGACAAAGCACATCCTTCCATTTCTTCGCTAAGCACTGAGATTTAGTATAACCTTAGGAATTTGTTCTCGCTACATAGAGTCGTGTTCTCCTCCATTTGGTTGCTCTTCCAAACATATGGATAGTTTGTGGTGCCTCCTTCATCACAGACTTATGTCAATGTTACGTTGCCTGAGTATGATCATATTTCATGCTTTTGTCCAAGGGAATTTTTATCCAACTTGAGTCGACCATTCTGCATTTTGTCTCTAGAATTTCATGAGTCGGCGATCCCGTGAGTCTAGTCAAGTCTGGATTCAAAATCGACAAAGTTTTGTGCCTGATGATCGAGATCCTCCAGTCTTTCCCTAATGACATGTCAAAGACCTCATAGTAGTGAGTCTTACACTCCTTTTGTACTCCTACCTGAGCTGTTGAAGATCTTGAAGTTGTTGTTATAGCTATGAAGTCCTCATCTCCAGCCGCAGGCATTGATGCTTGTTTAAGAAACATATTATATTGTACTTGAATATCATCGATTGATTTGTGATGTAGATTCATTGTGTATTATTCATGGATACACTTTATATATGACATTAGTTCATCCCGAGCATGGGTATGCCCGCCTCAGAGTGATTATTATTGTTTTGCATATAGCGATCTCCCGACCTCTGGTTCCAGGCTCACTCAACTCCGTGGCTTCCCACTGGTGACGATATTGTAATATATTTTGACCATCAGTTTCTCTTCTCACCTCACACATTAGGGGGCATTTTTCATAGCCCTAAAATTACTTACTTATGCATACATGGAATTGGCCTTTCTTCTTGCACAATTTTCCAAATTACTGTCGAGGAACTCTCTTTAAAAAACCATTTTTTGGAGCATGTACGTACCCTACTACACTACTTCCAATGTACATATGCTAGCTTCATGCTAGAAATCCCACATACATATTCTAGTTTCATAATAAACAACCCGCATTTACCTCCAAAAGTTGCAAAAAATAAAAAAGTTTAAAGGCATTCAACAAAGTTAATGGAATATTGGAGGTTTCTTAACCAATTCACCCACTGTAGCTCGTCCCCAAACCAAATAACTATCCTTTTGTCATATAAACGGAGGTATTGGGGTCCCATTCCAACAACAAGCATGAGAAGAGAGAAACTCTGTCAAAATCCCTTCCCCCTCTTATTCCAAGTATTGCATCCCTTTCTGAGATTTGGCCTCAGTATTGCCTCTTTAGCCCTATCTCTTATACAATCCCTTCCCTTTCCCTAAAGTGATTAGTTTATTGTGAGAGAAGGATTTGGAATGATTCACTTGGAGAAACATTAAGAGGATCCTGAACCTAGTTCACGGAGCGTCAGTCGTTGAAGGTTGTAACCTTTAATCTTCGTATTAAATAAGTGAATCCTTTTCTTGTCCCAAATATTATGTGTTTATGATTTTCATTTGATTTATGCATAATAGTTTATATCTAACCCT
>SNQJ01S0009690.1:18302-32054 GCA_010110895.2 Picea sitchensis
AAATCGAGCCAAGATCTTCCACTAAAACCCTAGAGAGATAGCCCAGTTGAGTCACCAATTCTTGTATGGGGAAATTTCCCCTAAACTTGATCTAAGGAATAGGCAGAGCAATAACTCCTTTAAAAGACTGACTTATCTATAATACACCCCAAAAAATATAGACTAAGTGATAAGAGAAAGAGAGAAGAGAAGGTTAATAAGTGCACCTTGAATCCTTATGGTTGATGTAGATGTCTTCTGCTTGTTGTTTCCTCTTAGATCACAGATCTTATCCCAAATATGACCTACAAAATGGTTAAGAATACAACAAAACAACATATACGATATCTATCAATCACTTTAAATCCTAACTACAAATGTAAATTATCAAAATAGATAGGAACATGTACACATAGGTTTTTGGTACAAAGATAATCTCTTTTATTCATATACAAGATGAAAGGTTGAAACATTTGCTTGTGAACACTTCTCTACAAACAAAGTTCAAAATCCTCTGTCGTGTCCCCAAGTGAACGAATCCCACATTGAATTCTCACAACTAACATGCCATCAAGGGAATAAGGAAGGGTTGTATAGGGAGAATGGCTAGAGGGGAAAGTTGAGTCTAAAACTCAGAGAAGGATGCAAAACGTGGGAAATGAGGGGTGAGGACAAGGTGACTTGGGAGAATGCCCAAGGAATGGACCCACCTACTTATCAGGAAATACATAACACTTCCACACTAATCCTAGTAGAGGAGAAGAAGAATTTAATCAAGAAAACAAATTACACAAGAAATCACACAGAACACTAAGATTTTATCATATAAACCCTTAACCAGGAAAACCAACATTCCTTTGAGTGTTCTTCTCTCATGTTGTCTTATTCATTCATAATAAAATATTACATGTCTAACCTTGCTCCATACCTATGACACAATCGAAATCATACCCTCTTGCACATGAAAGAACAACCCTATAGCCAATTCGGCTTACATATGCATGACCAACAACCTATACCTACACATGCATTAACCTGCATAAGTGCATTACATAATTATCCTTTTATGGTCTTAGAACATGCCTATTTGTAGGATTTACAATAGGGAAAACCCTAAATATTGGTGCCCAACAAATGATTACAGATCCATTCATATCATTGGTGACAAATCCCACAAATCCCCAGCTTTTGTTTCAGTTGACTCCAAGTCAGTTTTTCCATTCGACCATCGTTCAGTCTCTAGTCAGTTGTCTCACTCCCGCACTTTGACCTTTTTTTGGTTGAATTTTTTTCAATATATTTGACTTTGACTTTACCTGGTTGACTTCCTCGACCTTCGATTTGTTGTCAATCTACCTCGACTTTGACCTACTATCGATCTACCTCGACTTTGACCATCAGTTGATTCACCTCGACTAGAATTTCATTGAAAGAATATAAAAAACCAAAATTCTTCCACATTTTGTCTTCTTTGTTGAAACATGAGATTCTTGAAATTTCTCTCACAGACCCAGGGATGTAGTGCCCATTTCCTCTCTACACCAAGAGAGCTCCACATCACTCACAGACTTGGTCAATGAGTCTACTATGTTTTCCAATGTGTCTTTTTTCTCTAGTAGCACCTTGTTACTTTCCACCATGTATCTTATGAAATTGTATTGTACATTAGTGTTATTAGTCTTTGAATGATAAGCAAGGTTCTTTGCCTGAAATATTGTGCTTTGAATGTCACAACTTACCTTCATAGATCTCTACTCAAACTTGATTCATGAACACCATGTAATGCACCTCTAATTACCGAAAAAAATAAATATATATTTATTCTTTTCTTTCTAGGCATAGACTCTAAATTCAAAGGTATATCTGGCTCAAATCTTTCTATAAGGGAGATTAAGCATTTCTTCTTCCACATTGAAACTTACCAAAGCTCTTTTATAAGTGAAATTATAAACTTTATCTTCTTTTGAAATGAATCCTTGTAATCCTAACAGTATTTCATTATCCTAATCGCATAGGCTACACTCTTGTCCTGGTCAAACTACACATATCTACATACCAAAGAGTTTATATAATGACTTTGCCACAACATAATCACACAACAATTTATATACATATGTATATATATCTATGGATGAATAAATTGCGCCAACAAATGGTTAAGTAACCTTTTAAGTATAATCATACTATTATCAATCTTATTGCACCATAAACGTTTAAACAAAAGTCCTACATCTATATAATTCATTTTCAAAGGTACTACGCTAGCAAGGCCAACCGTGAGAGGAGTACTAAGAATAAACCTTCATAAATGTTGGTGTGGAAATTACATTTTCTTCGGGCAAGGGTGGCAGTGAATTTAATGTGCTCCTTGCCATCAAAGTGGACATAGAACACGTGAATGACAGGTGTGGAAACGGTAGTTACGAATCCAGTTCTTGCCTCACCCCTTTAGGGATAGTCAACATCCTGTTCGAGTAATGAACCCTAACCAAACTTAGAACCAGAAGACTGGAATGCCTGCCAATTCCATTTCGTGGATTTAAATGGGACTAACCTTGAATACGGTGAAGGACCCTTCTGCCAGAACATTTACGACATGTTGGAAATAGCCTCTCAGGATTATCACGAGTTTAACATGTCCCTCCGAAATCTCGCCACCTTGCCCTAACTGCAGTACTGACTTAAGGACCGTCATTAAACATCCGTAAACTAGTAGATGAGCTCTAGAACTACCATTTTCATTATTATTCCTTCGAAAAATCGTCTCTGTGTGCTCCCTGTAACCAAATATCAAGTCATCTAATCCTCTCTATAACTACTCAATGTTGAAGTCGTGGAATTGTTCTGGAATCAAACATATTAGACAGATCTCTACCATTGGAATTCTGCATAATAAGGTAAGAGATTTTGGTTAGTGGCTCTTTGGAACATTATGTATTATAAAATCATTATGGTTACTGGGTCGTTTGATGTGAAGGTTACTCTACAGTCTATGGCTTGAATAATGGAAAGGTTATGCATTTCTTGACATCTCAGTTTGATTTTCCTTTGGTTACAATCAATGCATTCTTTGTTGTTTTATTGTATATGCCATCCTTCATAGGGTTTTTAGTAAATGCTATCTCATTCATTCGAGGAAGGGAGGAGCCTCATGACAGAGCCCCTTCTCGAAATGTACAAGGCATCGTATATATCCCCTTGTTTCTATCATGGTCTCCACAGGATGTTCGTTATTGAACCAAAGGCTTCTATGATTCTGGCATGCCGAGATAACTCTTCAATATCAGTAAAGGGTCCTTGACTTTTCTCAAATATTGTTTGTCCTCTTCGCTAATATTACGACTCGAACCAGTGGCCAGGGTTTTTTGTAACAACCGTTGAATTAATAGTATATTCCCTGTAAAAATGCTCTGGTGGGTCTATAACTCAAATAACAAGTAGTTCTTGTATCGTGTGGAAAGAAATGAGTTTCATGACATCTGCGCAAAACATGTTTACCCGTTTTTTTTTTTTTTTAAAGGTAGTCTAATATCGACAGTTAAATATACTTCTGGTATGAAAGTAATTCTTAAGGATTAAAACACTCCATACCGCCTCTATATGAAGGGACTTAGTACAGTTTCTCTAGTTGTTCATTAATTATGATTGTTGTATAAAGATATTCACTATATCGCTTTAGTTTGTTATTTTTATTTTTTTCTTGAATTGATACACAACTTCTAATCATGGGCCCTGTTTGATGCAAGGGTACCCATTAGTGAGCTACCGCCCATCCATCCTCATCCCTGAGCGACTGTCTAGCCGAAAATCAGCAAGGAAAGGTCATGCGAGCTGGGGTTGGAAGTTAAGTAAAGTCTTTGCATGATGTGTTAAAAGAAAACAATTATCGTTCTGTTTTTGTTTCTTCAAGTTTTCCTTAAGTATGCCTTTCTAATCCTTGTAAGGTGAATTTTCCAAACTTTTCATCTACGCAATGCTCTTGGATGTTGGTCCCCATACTTGGTGCAATAGGTATTCGAGTTCCCTTCTTAATCCTTCTATATTTTCGAACAATCATGGTTGCCAAATTTAAAAGAGGTCATTCAAATTCGATTCCCTCAAATTCCTATCGGGTTTCAAAGAAGGGGAAAAATTTCCCCAAAGGTAACTAGGGATTTGGTCCCAGTGGTTACAGTACAACTTTTGTAGAAATTTCTTCTACATGATTGTCTTGTTCGTTAGAGTAAATGAAATATTTCATAACTGATTACTGCTCGGGTCTCGTTATGCCCTAAATTTTAAATACCAGAGTTATTTCCTTAAAGACAGGCCTTGTTATCAAACGCTAGACATTGGATCAACTTATGCTAGATCTATAATACTAAATCATTTTATCTCATTTCGACATTCCTTATAATTATTACCAATGTGGTTCAAATCTGCAATAGCGATTAGTTAGATTGGATATAATGGTCTAAGTAAAGTTTCGATTCTATGTTTTTTCTTCTAGAATAATATATATATATATATATATATCTGTACTTTCTTCATTGTTTAGGCCAAAGGGCTGGTAGGAGTTTTAAATCGCGTGTTGAATACATAGAACTATAATTGCTTAATCTATACCGTTCACGGCAGTTTCACATGTATACACTGGAATAATTATCTTCAAATTTTACCTCTGCATTATCTTATAATAGAACAAGGACTTACTTATATTACTGTAGTAAGATATGAGGAGTTCCAGACTCTTCGTTTCAGTTATTTCTTATTTGAGAGGTAGTTGATTTTCTTATTGATAGAGTTTGTATGTCTAAAATGACTGACAAAATTCTCTGTATGAATGATTTTTCTATTGTTGTCAATAAATCTTCTTTAATAAATCTATACACAGTACTATCACATCTGTAACTATGTGCAATATATATATATATATAAGTCTAGAAGAATATATGTACAAACCTACTCAATCTGAATACTCATAGATAGATCTGTCTGATATTGTGATTACAAAAATATAACTTTTGCCTATAAAGGAATTTATACTTTCAAATTCACTTGCACAAGATAACTCTGTCTCAAGTTTTTAATTCAGGAGGGGAAATCCCAGAATTTAGTCCTTGATTATAAAACTTCATACAATGTACAGATATCATCTATTGAAGCCATCTTAACTTAGTACAATTAGGTACATTATAGCAGGTAGACATAATCATTCACACAACTACATTACAACCATTAGATATAATCATTCACACAGAGAAGCAAAGGCTTACATATCTGGAATAGTTCACGGGAAGACAAAGGGAACAACCACGTTCCTCCCAACCATAGAATAGGGCAGCCAAAATCACTTGCCCGATTCACCCCCTGCATGACCATGAATCCATGAGGGTGAACTTGGAAGACTCCTCCTCATTACTATCCTTCCATTCCAACAGATTCCTCTTGCCTCACACTCACTCAGTAGTGTTCATAACAGCAAGGGAAAATCAATAATCTTTTTCCGAGCATACTTGGCAGTGTCCTGCCTCTTCACATATGCTATTTATCCATAACATCTTTTTGCCTAGGTCTTTTTCCCTCCCTTTGGAATTTTCGCATCTTTCTAAATCCATGATTTTCAGGGGTTGCCAATGGCCAAATCTCTTATTTGCCACTTGTAACAATCAGCCCAGAGGTAGTTCCAACATGTTCCCCACTCATGGAGTCATGGTCAATTGAATTTAACATGGTTGTTCCATTTGTCCTCCTGCAATCAATATAAAATATTTTGTTTTCATACAAGTGTCCTAGTCAAATACTTAGTTGGGTCAAATCAGGTCTCTGCCCAACATTCATAATAATTAATTACAATTATCAAATTCGAAATTCAGAATTTCCATAAATGGCAAACATTTTTCAAATTCGAATTTACTAAAAAAGAAATAATTTTCCAACAAATTTAAATTTCAAAAATACTTTATTTTTTGGGACGTCACATCCTTTCCCACTTCAGTAAAACACTGTCCTCAGTGTTCATTCCTTTCTTGGAACAGGATTGGATGAGATTTCTGCATATCTCCCTCCAACTCCCAAGTGGCATCCTCAGGACTAAAGTGCTTCCATTGCACCTTTACCTGAGCGACGACTCTGTTTTGAAGTGTTATTTCTCTCCAGTCCAGAATTCATAGGGGTTCCACCTGGAAATCGCCTTCGGGTTCCACCTGCACCAAGTTCCAATCAATCATATGAGTAGGGTCATGAATATATTTTTTCAACAAAGAAACATGAAATACATTATGATTTATTACATTAGATGGAAGTACAAGTTGATATGCTACAGGTCCAATTCGAGCTAGTATCTCGAAGGGCCCACAAAACCTAGGTGCCAGCTTGGCATAGTTCCCTAACTTCAATGAGATTTTTCTGGATTTGACCTTCAAATAAAAATGGTCTCCCACTTGATATTCCAAGTGTCTTTTTTTCTTATTTGCATAACTCTTCTATCTATCCTGTGCTTCTTTCAAGTTATGTTGTACCTTTCTTACCATGTTCTCCATTTCTTGGAGCATCTTTGGTCCAACCATGAGTCTTTCAGTCGGGTTATCCCAACTAATTGGAGTCGTACACTTTTTGTCGTACAGTACTTCGAAAGGGCTCAACTTAGCCAAAGTTTGGTACCCATTATTATATGCAAATTCTACCAAGTGTAGGTAGTCTTCCCACTTGCTCAGTTTTGTTCTTACGTACATGCGGAGCATATGCTCTATGATTTGGTTTGTCCTTTCGGTCTGTCCATACATTTGTGGATGATAAATCGTACTAAAATTCAAGTTAGTATTTAGCCCTGCAAACAATTCCTTCCAAAAAGTGGATGTAAATTTTATGTCTCTATCTGAAATCACCATTTTAGGAATACTATGCAGTGTAAAAATTTCTTTCATGAATATTTCAGCAATGTTTATAGATTTTAAAGTAGACTTTACAGGAATAAAGTGTGCAGACTTACTGAGTTTATCGATTAAAACCATGATAGAATCATCCTATTTCTGAGTCTTAGGCAAACCTGTTATAAAGTCGAGTGATATGGTCTCCCATTTCCATTCTAGTACTGGAAATGGTTGTAATAGGCCAGCTGGATGTTGGTGCTCAGTGTTAACCTACTGACAATCTTGGCACCTAGCCAAATACTCTATGGTTTCGCCCTTGATATTAGGCCAGTAAAATAGTTTTCTAAGTGTTGTTATTATTTTCTGGTAACCTGGATGGCCATAATATGGTTTCTTATGCACTTCATCCAAAATTGTTAATTTTAACTCTGTTGAATCTGGTATGTAAAGTCTATTTTTACAGCGTAATAGTCCCTTCTTGTCGATACTTATATCTGGTTTATCCAAGTTTGCAGTATTGTTTTGTAATTCTTCCATCATCTTAGTGTAATTTCTGTCGTTAATACCTGTTGTCCTTATTCTTTCTTCTAGATCACTTTCTGCCCTACTAATATTTATCTCAAATAACCCATGGACTCTTCTTCTTAAAGCCTCTGCTACTTTATTTTCCTTACCCTTGATATGTCTGACCTCGAAGTCGAATTCGCTCAAGAAGGCTAGCCATATTTCTTGTCTTGCATTAAGATCTGGCTGGCTGAATAGATATTTCACCCCACTATTATCCGTCAATAGTATAAATTTTATGCCCATTATGTAGTGTTGCCACATTTTTAAGGCGTGTATTACCGCTGCCAATTCTAATTCATGAGTGACATAATTTCGCTTGTGTTCTTTTAATTTCCGGGACTCATAAAAAATAATGTGTCCTTCCTGAGTTAGGACACCACCTAGTCCTTATTTACTTGCATCAACACATACGGTGAAGTCTTTATCTGGGTCTGCTACTTTCAATATGGGTGCAGTTGTCAATAATTCCTTTAGCTTGTTAAAACTGTCTTAACACTTCTCTGACTAGTTAAAATTGGTCCCTTTCTTTTGTAATGACGTGATAGGGTAGACTATCTTGGGAAACCCTTCTATAAATCTGCGATAATATCCAGTGATTCCCATGAATGACCGGATATCCGCTACATCCTTAGGTACTAGCCATTCCATAATGGCTTTTATCTTCTCCGGATCTATGACAATGCCTTCTGCTGAAATTACAGGTCCTAGATATTGTATTTATTTATGATAAAAGCCACACTTATAAAATTTGGCATACAGTTTGTGTTTCCTCAATGTTTGTAGAACTATACTTAAGTGTCCATCATGTTCTTCCTCTATTTTTTAATAGACTATAATATCGTCGATAAATACTACCATGAACTTTTCCAAGTACTGACTGAAAATACTGTTCATCAGGCACATAAACGTGGTTGGTGTGTTAGTGAGTCTAAGAGGTATGACTACAAATTCATAGTGTCCATATCTTGTCTGAAATGTTGCTTTTCTTATGTCCTCATCTTTTATCCTAACTTGATGATAACTGGATCATAAATCCAACTTCAAAAAGATTATGGCCCCACCTTCTTGATCAAACAGATCATTTATGCTTGGTAAGGGGTATTTGTTCTTAATAGTCATTTTGTTTAGTTGTCTATAATCGATACACAGTCTTAGAGTACCGTCTTTCTTTTTCACAAAGAGGACTAGTGCCCCCCGTGGTGAAACACTCAGTTTGATATACTCTTTGTCCAACAATTCATGTAATTGTATTTTTAATTCTGCCAGTTCTGGTAGACTCATTCGGTAAGGTGCTTTTGAGATAGGGGTTGAACTAGGTAGTAGGTATATGGAGAAGTTTATTTCCCTTATAGGAGATAATTCTGGTACCTCATCCACAAACATGTCTCTGAATTCCCGTAAGACGACAAAGGCTTCTAACTTTGGCTTATCTTCTTTTCCTAACAGATTCGTTACTTGGATGGCATAAACTTGACATCCCTTTCTCATACATTTCTTGAATTGCATCGCTGAAACTTGTTTGACTGATACAGGTTTTGGTATACCTTGGGTTGTTCTAGCAGTGCCAAACTCATCTTTATAGATAAGTATATTTGTATAACAATCTAGTACTGCTTTGTGTTGTTCCAACCAATCCATCCCGATAATCATATCGTAAGATCCTAGTGGTAGGATGTTCAAATTTGTTCTTATATTTTGACCATCTAAGCTGAACTCAAAATCAGAAATAAAGTCAACTACTTTCCTTTTAGTACCTTTTGCTAGTTTTACAAGCCATGATTTTGCATGCTTTAGTTTCTTACGTTTATTCAAATCTACCAGATCAAGAGTAATATAACTTAACGTATCTCTAGGGTCAATTAAAACAGAAATTCGAGTGTTATTGATTTTACCTTCGATTTCTACCACCGAAGACTAGTGGTCAGCTTGTCGACCATCTATGGCTTCATTTATCTAATGTAGCATTTTGCCCATGTCTCCCACCATTGAGGCTTCCTGCAAATTATGAACAATAGTTCTGTTTGCTGAAATTAAGCATGGACAGTTCCTCCTTAGATGATGCTCTCCACATTCCCAACACTTTAATGGCTCATGGGAGTTGTCCCCAAACTTCTTCGTCTCTAGGTTTACTGGTTTACCGCTGCCTTGCGTATTCGGATGATTGGAGTGAAAATCCTTTCTCAGAAAACCTTTTGCTACATTCTGATAAGGAGCTGGTTGGTATCCCTTCTTCCGCTGGTTCATTCAATCTTGTTTCTTATCCTTCCAGGCTTTGGGAAACTCTACCCGTTGTTTATACTGGTCATAGAACATTCGTTCTTTCCTAAATACTTCACTCAAGGATTTGGAGTTGTCAAACTCAATTCTATCCCTGTAGGACTATGGTAGACAACTTGAGAATTGTTGGATTTTTACCTTATTCTCCCAGATGTACGGTACAAACCTTAGTAGTTCCAGAAATTTATTTATAAGGTCCTCCCTAGTCATCTATCCAAGTCGTAACTCATAAAATTCTTTCGTCTTCCTTTCATAATAGCTTTCAGAAAGGTATTGTTTCTTGAAATACTTCTTAAAGTTCAACCATTCCAACTGTTTCTCCTTTAGGCCCTTGGCCAATTTCAGGTCTTTCCACCAAATGTTGGCCTTCCCTTTCAGATTGTAGATGGCCATTCTAACCTTCATGTTGTTGGAATAATTGTAGATCTGGAAGTATTTTTTTATGTCCAACAACCATGCCTCAACTTCTTCTCATGTCTTGGATTCTCCATCAAAGGTAGTTGGTTTAAAATTTTTAAATTATCCTTCAAGGTGGTCTACCTGTTTTCTTTTTCTGTCTAGTTTAGTTTTGTCTTCAGCTGAAGGTATTCCTTCAGATGAACTGTCTCCTTTTTTTGTTTCTGGCCTAGAGTTATTGGAGGACCTTTTGATGACCTCTTCATCATGGTTATCGTCCTTTGGGATTTTCTTGGTCACTATACTGCGCAGGAGGACTTCATTTATCTCTTGTTGTACCTGCTGTGCTTTCTTCAATTTCTCATTGTTGGCTTTGAAAATTTGCAGTTCAACAATAAGATTCCTCATTGTTTCCAACAACTTCGTGGGTGAGCTTCTGTCATTGTTCTGTCTTAGATATCCAGTAGGTATTTGTTGTGGATTTCCTTCCATCCTGATTTCTGCATCATCCTGAGCTGCCATAATTAACACAAAACAAAAAGGGCTTTATGTTTGTAACCATAAGATTTATTAGTTTTACATAAATCAGAATATATACTAAGAAACTAATGTGGCCCTATTCAGGCACAGTGTTGTAACTTTTTCTCTTATACCATATGTAATGCACCTCTAATTACCACAAAAAAAAAACAACAATTATTTATTCTTTTCTTTGTAGGCATAGACTCTAAATTCAAAGGTATATCTGGCTCAAATCTTGCTACAAGGGAGATTAAGCATTTCTTCTTCCACATTGAAACTTACCAAAGATCTTTGAATGACTCCTTGTAATCCTAACAGTATTTCATTATC
The DNA here is from genome assembly GCA_010110895.2 of Picea sitchensis. Classification (NCBI taxonomy): domain Eukaryota; kingdom Viridiplantae; phylum Streptophyta; class Pinopsida; order Pinales; family Pinaceae; genus Picea; species Picea sitchensis. The sequence goes on from SNQJ01S0009690.1 coordinate 29,225, forward strand.
CTAATCGCATAGGCTACAGTCTTGTCCTGGTCAAACTATACATATCTACATACCAAAGAGTTTATATAACGACTTTGCCACAACATAATCACGCAACAAATTATATACATATGTATATATATCTATGGCTGAATAAATTGGACCACCAAATGGTTAAGTAACCTTCTATGTATAATCATACTATTATCAATATTATTGTGCCATAAATGTTTAAACAAAAGTCCTACATCTATATAATCCATTTTCAAAGGTACTGCACCAGCAAGGCCAACCGTGAGAGGAGTACTAAGAAGGACCCTTCATAAATGTTGGTGTGGAAATTACGTTTTCTTCGGGCAAGGGTGGTAGCGAATTTAATGTGCTCCTTTCCATCAACGTGGACATAGAACGCATGAATGTGAGGCATGGAAACAGTAGTTACGAATCCAATTCTTGTCTCACTGCTTTAGGGACAACCAACATCCTATTCGAGTAATGAACCCTAACCAAACTTAGAACCAGAAGACTGGAATTCCTAGTAATTCCATTTCGTGCATTTAGACGGGCCTAACCTTGAATACGGTGAAGGAGGTATAATGACCCTTCTACCAGAGCATTTACAACTTGTTGGAAACAACCTCTCGAGATTATTACGAGTTTAAAGTGTCCCTCCGGAATCTCACCACCTTGCCCTAACTGCAGTATTGACTTAAGTACCATCATTAAACATCCATAAACTAGTAGATGAGCTCTAGAACTACCATTTTCATTAGTCTTCCTTCGAAAAATTGGCTCTGTGTGCTCCCTGTAACCAAATATCGAGTCATCTAATCCTCTCTATAACTACTCAATGATGAAGTCATGGAATTGTTCTGGAATCAAACGTATTGGACGGATCTCTGCCATTGGAATTCCACAAAATAAGGTAACAACTTCTAGTTAGTGGCTCTTTGGAACTTTCTGTATTATAAAATCATTCTGGTTACTGGGTCGTTCAATGTGAAGGTTACTCTACAGTCTATGGATTGAATAATGGAAAGGTTATGCATTTCTTGACATCTCGCGTTTATTTTCCTTTGGTTGCGGTCATTGCATTCTTTGTTGTTTTACTGTATATGCCATCCTTCATAGGGTTTTTAGTAAATGTTATCTCGTTCATCCGAGGTAGGGTGGAGCCTCATGGAAGAGACCCTTCTCAAAATGTACAAGGCGTCGTATATATCCCCTTCTTTCTATCATGGTCTCTACCAGATGTTCAGTATTGAACCAAAGGCTTCTGTGATTCTGGCATGCCGAGATAACTCTTCGATATCAGTAAGGAGTCTTTGACCTTTCTCAAATATTGTTTGTCCTCTTTTTCAATCTTACCACTCGAACCAGTGGCCAAGATTTTCTGTAACAATCATTGAATTAATAGTATATTCCTTGTAAAAATGTTATGGTGGGTCTATAACTCAACTAACGAGTAGTTCTTGTATCGTGTGGAAAGAAATGAGTTTCATGACATTTGTGCACAACATGTTTACCCGTTTATTTTTTTTTAAAGGTAGTCTAATATCGACAGTTAGATATACTTCTGGAATGAAAGTAATTCTTAAGGATTAAAACACTCCATACCATCTCTGTATGAAGGGACTTAGTACAGTTGCTCTCGTTGTTCATTAATTATGACTGTTGTATAAAGATATTCACTATATTACTTTAGTTCGTTCTTTTTTTTTCCTTGAATTGATACACAAATTCTAATGATGGGCCCTGTTTGATGCAAGGGTACCCATTAGTGAGATACCGCCCATCCATCCTCGGCCCTGAGCAACTGTCCAGCTGAAAATCAACAAGGAAAGGTCATGTGAGCCGGGGTTGGAAGTTAAGTAAAGTCTTTACATGATGTGTTAAAAGAAAGAAATTATCGTTTTGTTTCTATTTCTTCATGTTTTCCTTAAGTATGCCTTTCTAACCCTTGTAAGGTGAATTTTCCAGGCTTTTCATCTACGCAATGCTCTTGGATGTTCGTCCCCATGCTTGCTGCAATAGGTATTTTAGTTCCCTTCTGAACCCTTCTATATTTTTGAACAGTTATCATTGCCAAATTTAAAAGAGGTCATTCAAATTCGATTCCCTCAGATTCCTATTGGGTTTGGAAGAAGGGGAAAAATTTACCCAAAGGTAACTGGGGATTTGGTCCCAGTGGTTACAGTATAACTTTTGCAGAAATTTCTTCTACATGATTGTCTTGTTCGTTAGAGTAAATGAAATATTTGATAACCGATTACTGCTCTGGTCTCGTTATGCCCTAAATTTTAAATACCAGGCTTATTTCCTTGAAGACAGGCCCCGTTATCAAACGCTAGATGTTGGATCGACTTATGCTAGATCTATAATACTAAATCATTTTATCTCATTTCGACCTTCTTTATAATTATTACCAATGTGGTTTAAATCTGCAATAGCAATTAGTTAGATTGGATATAATGGTCTAAGTAAAGTTCTGATTCTATGTTTTTTCTTCCATATATATATATATATATATATACACACTTTATTCATTGTTCAGGCCAAAGGGATGGTAGGAGTTTTAAATCGTGTCTTACATACACATAACTATAATTTCTTAATCTATACCGTTCATGGCAGTTTCTCATGTATACTCTGGAATAATTATCTTCTAATTTTACCTCTGCATTATCTTATAACAAAACAATGACTTACTTATATTATGTAGTAATATATGAGGAGTTCCAGACTCTTCGTTTCAGTTATTTCTTATTTGAGAGGTAGTTGATTTTCTTACTGCTAGAGTTTGTATGTCTAAAATGATTGACAAAAATCTTTGTATGAATGAGTTTTCTAT
>SNQJ01S0009690.1:41143-66970 GCA_010110895.2 Picea sitchensis
ACCCATAACAATTCCACTATACCTCTGCATGCACCGATCTCTCCACAGGCTTGGAGGATCGAAGCTCTAATACCACTGTAATGATCCCAAGCCAAATTTTTCGCTTGGTATCACTAACTAATACTGATTTATTATTATGCAGGTGTTTATGGAGTTATTAAGTGCATACAAGATTCATCCAACACATGAAGATCATAACACAATAAATATATGGAAGCACAAACAAGATCTGACCTTTTTATTATGCAGAATCAATACAATAGATGATTGATCTGGCATAAACCTCATATGGTCGTATAATCAATAGATATGAGCTGCTACAAAATTTTCTGCCAATACAACAGAAGCCTCCAAAGGCTAAATAAGCAACAAAGACCAATACCCAGCAGATCTAGGTGTCAAACCCTCTAGCTGAAGAGTGCGACGCTCCAAGTGAAGACTAAAACCCTCAAGAAATTTGGCCATGATGACAAGATGTTCCAAATGAGCTCAAACTCGGTCCAATGATAGATCAGGGTAGTGGGAACCTCCTCCAGAAGTTTCAGGCCCAACATCCAAGTTTAACCCCTCGAACTAATGGCTCTCCTAAGGGAGTTGTGCCCTCACGAATAGCTGAAATGCCAATGCAACTCGTCCCTGTAGAAATACAACTCCAAATGGCTTGAAACTCTCCCAGAATGTAGGTCAGGCTAAGAGAATCCCATGGAAGAAGTTTCAGGACCAAATCACAAACAAATCTCTCTATATCTGAGTTTTTCTGAATCACAGGACATCCCCTATGGCTCCAAGACGTCCCAATCTGTAGATAATTATTTGAGGATGATAACTCTCCAGAAAGGTACTCAAACTGATGATCATGCCCCTGCAAACAAAACCCAAGTGTCAGAATGGCCCCAGGCCCTTTGGATAAGCTGGATCGAACCTCCCTCTAGATAATGGTGCGCCCTTGTTGGAAACACAAGAACAGTACGACCTGCTACCTTCTGAAGCACTGGATGGAGATGAACTAAGACTAGAATGGTTTGGAGTAATCTTTCATCCCCGAGACCAAGCTGTGGAACAAGGTGAGTGGATATTTCACCACTAAGTTGCTCACAAGGGTTTGTACAGCAAAACCCCCAAACTGAATGCTCAAGAGCAATAGCAAATGCTAATCCAAAATTAGAATGAATAATAGGTGCACCACAACCTCTTACTTATACCTTTTCCTTCTAATTCTCTATTGATTTAGGTTAACTCTCAGGGTTAATATTCTATTCTTCTGTTGAGTTATCTTTTACTTTTAATCCCATTTTTCCTTTCTTAAGTCACTTAAAAATATAACTTTAGCTTCATTGACTTCCCCTTTTAGTGTAAGACTATGGCCTACTGGGGGTGCCCAGGTCACTGAGTCTCCTCATCACCTCTCTAAGAGGTGGGGGACATTACACATACTATACATCATTTGGAGTCGTGTCGAGTAGCTGAAATGAAGGAGAGATATTTACAAGATATCTTGCAATCTTGATTTCCTCCACCTAGAATTCTTGTGTGATCCCAACACCACGAAGCATGCTCCTTGCCTTATCCATTATTTTTTTGTTCATTCTCTCAACAACTCTCTTTCTTTGTGAGGTATATGGTGTGGTATTTTGGCATGTTATGACACACTGCTTACAAAAATTCTCAAATTCTTTTCCACAAAATTCACCACCATTATCAGTCCTCAACACTTTAATCCTCTTCTCTATATGTTTTTCCACAAGATCTTTAAACTCAAATCTCTCGGAAACCTTTGATTTATTCCTCAGGAAATATATCCATGTCTTCCTGGAAAAATAATATATGAAGGATACATAATATAGGGATCCACCAAGGGAAGCCACTGTAACTAAGCCAAACAAATCACTATGCACCGGTTCTACAATTCCATTTTCCCTTGTTACTCCATATGGGAACCTCACCCGACTTTGCTTCCCATATATGTAATGTTAACAAAAGTTAAATTCTAACCCACATTTAGGAAAACCTTCGACCATAAATTTTATTTTCATAGATTGAATTCCTTTTTCTCAAATGTTTCTCATCCTATTGTGCCTTAACCTAGTCGGGTCGATTTCGTCATGTCTTGTGGAGTCAGTTTGAACCGAATTGGCTCGATTCGAGACAATTTGTGTTGGCATCGACTTGATTCAAGTCATAGTCAATTCGATTTCACTAGAAATGACACTATTGCATCGATTCAAGTCGACATTTCCTAACATATTGTACAGGGTACCAATCTGAACTCCTCTCATGAATACCATCACACCTCTAACCATCTTACAAGAATCCTTATGAAACTGAGTATGCACTACTGCATCACTCATCTTACTGACATATATTAGGTTTCTTTCCAAAACCAGAATGTGTAGCATGCCTGGAAGGGTTCTTTTCCTCCCATCCTGCAAAGTCATTCAGACTCTCCCACGTTCGACAATTGTGGTTGTCGATTTGTACCCCAAGATAATATCACCCCAATCTTATTGTTCATATTCACAAAACCATTCTTTATATAGGGTCTTATGATAGGATGCTCTTGAGTTTATCAGTGAAACATATTGATCTAACTATGTACTAGTGGATGTCAGGCACACATCACTTCCCTTCTCCGAGCTCGTCTTTCCCTCAGTCAATTGCTTCTTGTCATATCCAACTCTAAATTATGTTGCCTTCGACTTACACTCCTTTTTATAATGCCTATTTTTACCGCATTTGTAGCATTTTCACATCGACTGAGCCAGGGATTTAGATCTACCCTTCGACTTGAACTTTCTACCAGAGAATATTCCTTTATCTATGTCTATCGGTCGACCTCTCACTACTAGAGCATATTTGGTTGATCATTCCATGTTCTTTCTTCTCATTCCTTCCAACAATAGAGAAGCAACCACATCCTCTAGTGTTAGTATGGTTCYATTAATCCCAATARCCACTACTAAGCTATCCCATGAGCTTGGAAAATAAAACAATAGGATGATACACTTCTCCTCATCAATGATCTTTATATCCACATATGATAATTGGCTTAAAATGGTATTAAAAGCCTTTAAATGCTCAGTCACTGATATTMCATCACTTATCCTCAAAAGATACAGTTACTTTCTGAGAAACAACTTATTTACCAATGATTTTGACTGGTATAAGCTTCCAAGCTTGTCCGACAGTTTCTAGGCCCAATCTTCACCCGATACATTCAGTAGCACTGAATCTGCAAGACAAAGTTGTGTCATACTTCTTTCTTTTCTTTCGTGTTTCTCCCATTCTTCCATCGAGATTCCTATTGACTGGGTACCTGGAAAAACCATTGTCCATTGTTCTCGATCCAAAAGAAGATATTCAATTTTAAACTTCCAGAGCTCAAAATTCTGGTCATTGAATCTTTCTATCTCTATTCTGGAAGTGCTCTCCATTCTTTACAACGATCTTTAAAGTAATTTATGACTTACACCTCTTACTATACCTAGGGTTTAGTTCTCATATTCAAGATTTGCAGATTAAGATTTGATATACTCGCCAAAGAATTACGCCGCTCTAATWAATCACTTGTSAGGGAAAACCTAAGCTATGATACCACATGTCAAGAAATGCAGAACACTTCCACACTAATCTTAGGAGAAGAGAAGAAGACTTTAATCCGAAAAGCAAATGACACAAGAAACACACATCAAAATGAGATTTTACCCTAGAAACCCTTAACTGGGAAAACCAACATTCCTTTGAGTGTTTTGTTCTCTTGTTGTCTTATTCATTTAGAATAAAAGCTTACATGTCTAACTTTGGTTCACACCTAAGAAACAATCGACATCATACCCTCTTGCACAGGAAAGAACAACCCTATAGCCAATTCAACTAAAATATGCATGACCAACAACCTATACCTACACATGCATTAACCTACATAAGTGCATTACAACATTAATTTTTTACGGCCTCACAACATGCCTCTTTATTGGATTTAAAACATAAAAAACCCTATATATTAGCGTAAAAAAAAATGGTTAGAGATCCATGCATATCATTGGCTACAAATGCCACAAATCGTGAGATTCTGTTACAGTCGACTCCAAGTCGGGTTTACTAGTTGACTACCAGTTGTCCTTCATTCGTTGTTTATTCGGTCATCTCACGCCCACATATCGACCTCTTGTTATTTGAATTGTCATCGATATCTTTGACTTAGAATTTACCGAGTCGAATTCCTTGACCTTCAACTTATTGTCGATCTACCTCGACTTTGACCTTTTGTCGATCTACCTTGACTTTGACCATCAGTCGATTCACCTCGACTAGACTTTCACTGCAAATAATATAACAACCCAACACTACCCTTGGCATCATAGGCACGCTGGAGAGGTCTATTTACCCCATCAACCCACCAACTATGAGTCAAGTTGGATGGTTCAAGGAAATGTAGAGGGCAAGGCATGAGGAGCGGGCTGAGTTGATGGGGTGCGCTAGTATGAAAGGGAGCAATGGTTCATGGGCACATAAGTTCCACAAAAATGACTAGGTGAAAGGGCACACTGGTCCATATGGGTGCGTTGATCCGTGAAGGAACGCGACTACCGGAAGGGGTGTATTGGTTCGTGGTGGAGACAACTCGTTTCATATAGAGCACTACGAGCACTATCATTTTCCTCTCAAAATCTCCACCTTCATCGTCGCCACTATTATCATTATAAGATATCACTTCATGCCTTTTCTTCGAGTTGTTCCCAATGTTCTTCCTCCCATGCCAAATCATCTCACACCAGTCAGGGATATTCACAGGGGCAGAAGACCTATTTCTCTTCTTATTATTTTGTTCATGAAATTTAGCAATTTTCCTTCTCCCCTCCTTTCCCGCTATGCAGTCTTCCACACCATTACATCCATTCTCCCGAGAGCCAGCTCGGTTGGCATCTGCAGCAACAGCACCACCCCATATATCCTCCTCATTAAACTCTTCTGTCGTCTCGGAGCTCTCAATGCTTCTGGATTGTTCAAACCCAAAGAGCTTCTATATATCATAGTTGTCCATAGTTTTGGGTTTGCCCAGTATAAAAGTACTGCCATCCATGGCCACCCAAGATCTTTATGCAATGTTTTTGTTCAAAATACCAATGATCCCGCCCTCAAATTTCTATATGAGGCCACTCAGATTGCACCCGTTCTAAATTCTCTGGCTTCTTCACAAAATGTTACCGACACTACAATAACCCAACTCTTCTTCTTGTTTTTAGAAAGTCTTCAGAAGTCGTAATCTAGAACTCAGAAGGAACGAAACCCATAAGCTCGGTGTGATTATCTTTCAGTCTGTCAGCTTGGGAGTGGATTTTGATGAGGCCTGAGCTCAATTTTCTGCGATTACATGGAGAAGAACGGTCAGATAGGGAATGCTCGTCCCCGAACCTAAACATGGTTAAATACTTGATAAGACTTTGCAGTTAAAACGGAATTCAATGTGATTGATCACGTGGGGGGCATGTGTGTTCGTTCCCCTCCACCCTTCACGCTCCGATGTTTCCTGGAACCAGCTAAAGGCTGTCATCGGTTCATGTCCCTCTCAACACCCAACACTCGCTCCCCATGTGAGAAGTCGGACAGATCATATTCTTTAAGGACGATAAGGATGAAATTCAGGATGATAATATAAAAAACAAATTGCATTCTTCGTGAGTAGGACGCTGAAGTTTTTCTTTATCCGTAAGATGTTGCTTTTCTTATATCTCATCTGCTGCGTCTCCATCGGTTTATGGGATTTTAGTTGCTGAGATTTTGATGTCACAATACGTGTTCAGTTGGAACAGTATTTAGGGTTCTGAGATTTGAGGGAGCCATAGAAATGAATAACAGGACCAATTCTATAAATACGGTAGTTTCTTGTTAAAGTGAATAACAAGGGATGGATGTGTAATCTCTTCACTTTGTAACAAAATCTAAATCTGTGTTAATCAGTTAGACGTGGCAATCAGCTAGCCACCAAAGTAAATTTTAAATATGATCAAGTAAAAGTAAAAAAATAAACATGTAAATTGATGCAAAAAAATAAACATGTAAATTGATGCAGGAAGTTAGTGGTTGAAATCAAAACCATTGATTTGTTGGGACAACTAAGAATATTCTATCAATATTTAATCTTGTCCATACAAAACTGCACTAAAAACCTATTAAATATACTCATTGTTAATAGGTGTACACCTTTCGRCCTAATTRTTTGTACATAATTGTATAGAAAATGAAGTCAGTGATAAACATATTTGCAGATTTGCAGATTGATCAGTTAAATCTGATAGTTTAGTCTATACGAATTATTGGTTCCAACATTCTAGTTTCCCGAATAGATAGGTGGATCAAGTTGTTCCAGCTCTATCTACTTAAAAAAGAAAAAAATTATATGCCAATTTGATGAGTATCATGTGAAATGGTTGACCCTTAATCTATCTTTCTTTATTTTTATATCTCTTTGGATATTTTTTAAAACAATTTCAAAGGTGAAAAACTCATTTCAATATTATATGTTATTTTCAAGATATAAGCGGAAAGGAAATATTTCTTTATGTAGTTGTTGAAGAGTGAATGATTACAATTTAGTAATATGTCTATTGTGATCATAATATATCAGAAAATGAATTGTTGTATTCTCAATTTATTTTCAAGGGTACATCCTCTATTTTTTTTCTACTGCAAATAAGGTGAGACTTATCTGTAATTGATACCTTGCTTTGTTTTAACATTTTTGTTAATCATTTCTACATTATTTGAAATCAAAATTACTACTAAGATAATGAGATATAGCCTCTGAACGGTCTTACCATAAATTTCATTTAAAGATAGGTAGAAGAAAGCACTTATAAAAACATTTCATTTAAACCTTTGATGTCAGAAATTATTCTTTGAGCCTTAGAATCAATCGGAAAACATCTTTTTGGCGTCGTTGTCGGGGATGGAGAAACAAAATAATTTTCCCCTAGGAAAATAACAAAGTTAATTTTTGGTCTTTGATGGTGAACAAAGATTGAATACTTGATAATGTTTACTTTATATTTTACCCGACAACTCTATTTTAGGCAAGGATGGAATTCGATCGAAAATATACCAGGAAAAACCCAGACGAAAAGGAGAGTATGTCAGTTTCTAATCCCAAAAAGTTGTTGAAACCGAAGGGATATCTCAGAAAAACTTCTTGATCAGTAAGTAAGATCTACCAACCTAAGGTTACACAAGTTAATGTTAAATTTCTCACTGAAGAACTAAGTCTTAAAGAAAAATATAAACACGTTCATTCTATAGAAGCTTCAACAAGTAAATCTGAAGTTAAATTAGAAACTCCAAAAGGAATTATTCCTGAAGTAAAATTTGAAATTATCCATACCACCCATATCTCGTTGATAGATACTTTTACCAATGAATACAAAGAATCCATTTCAATCCCTACTATCATTTGTACACAGCTAATTCTTTCTCTTCCCAAAATAAAAGTTTTTGTTTCTAAAACCCCTGAAGACTACTTTTATACTCAGATTCATCCCCTATTGCATCTTCTATCTATACATTTGGTAAATATGAGAAAGAGAGTTCAAGTTCCAGTTTTCCCCCTCATTTATACCTTCCATCACCTTACAATCATCTTTCTGAACTTAGTTCACACCGTCCCGAAGTAGTCAAGAGTTAAGTAGATTATTCTTTTGAATTTTTTGATAATCTCTTGTTTAGTCCTCGAGTTTCTTCTCCTACACTTTCAATGGTTGGTGCAGATGGCCAAGTAAAGAAAATATACTAGATGGAGGGGTCGATGGACAAGCAAATATATTAGCTCAACCCCCAAGGATCTTTTCCAAGGTCGCTACTAGATATGTTCCCTTAGCTCTTCCTTCTATCCTACATGATTTACCTGAAAATTACATGAAGAGCCTCCCTAAATTCACAGGTGAAGGGGATTTGAGAACAACAGAGCATATAGTTTTTTTTTATTCATTTGTTGATATCCTTGGTGTTGAGCATGAATATGTTTACATGATACTGTTAGTACAAACTTTTGAAGGATAGGTAAGAACTTGGTTCAAAAGACTTCTAGTGGACTCTATACCATCATATAATGATCTCAAAACTTCATTCTTAAGGCAATGGGGTGAGAAAAATACCACTTATATTAGTTAACAAAATTTGGACCCCTGAGAAAGAAAACATATGAAACAGCCTTAGAGTTTATTCAAAGATTTAACAAACTTTATCACAAGATCCTAGCTGAAGTTAAACCTTCTCAACCAGCTATAAAAGTCACTTTTGCAGGGGATTTTGATTATGATTTTTCTCTACTTTTGAGAGAAAGAAGATCCACTAATTTAGCAGGGATGCAAGATGATGCTATAGAGATTGAATCCAATATGATGGCATTCGGAAAGTTGAAAACTAAATTTGATATGGGAACAAGAGAGCCCAAGCATTTTAAAGAACATGCAAGACCCTCTGGATTTGAAAAAATTTCTTCAGAGAAAAAAATGGATGACATGGAAAAACTTATTAAAGATTTATCAAATAAAATTACCAGGATGGAAATGGAAAAATACAAACCTGATCCATATGTTAAAAATCAATTTAGGATAAATCCTAACATAAATCCTGAGATACAATGAAGGAAAATAAAAAATGAGGAACAAAATATTCAAGCTCCTTTTAAAACAAAGAATCTCATACATGGAGATGAGGTGCAAGATTATGACGAATTAGATGCAGATCTAAACAACCTCAGTGATGATGATCTTGAGCCTCAGCTAACCAAGCCGGATTATGAGAAATCATTGTATTTGGAATCTCTATTTACTGATGATGAAAATATCAACAATTTGGGAGACTCTACATACAAAGGTCTGACTGATTCAATAATGGTCGAACTCCAACATAAATATGATTTAAGTTCAAGAGAAAAAAGTTCTATAAATACTCCACCAAAAAAACTCTTATCTCGAAACAAAGCGAATGAGGCAGCAGTTACAAAACCATCAACTAAAATGAAATATGCTTGAGAAAAGAAAGTTGAAACAAAAGAAGTAAAGACTAAGAAGCCAGAAAATAAAGAAGTTAAAGTTCAGACCAGAGAAATTGAAAAACCAATTGGAACTTTCAATCTAAAAAATGAACTTAGTAAAATTAAAATTCCAATGCCTTTGGTTGAACTTACTAGATATCTTACCTATAAAAAACAAGTTGCTAAAGAAATAAATATATCTGATGCTGACTGTCAAGAGTATGTTATCAATTTGAAGGATGAGAAACCTACAATCATGTTTGGACCACACATTGAAAATAGTAAGGATTTTATTTCTCCTTTCTATATTACACTGATTGTGCATGATCATTTACTACACAATTGCATGTTAGACTCAGGAGCTTCGCATTATTTAATTCCTAATATTATCATGGAAAAATTGGGCCTTGAAATTACGAGACCTTATCAAGATCTATACTCTTTTGATTCTCGAAAAGTTAAGTTTCTAGGTATGATTAAAGATTTAGTTGTAAATATTGCTCAGGTCCCTGTGAAAAGTATTCTTATGGATGTGGTTGTTGTTGATGTTCTTGCTAAGTATGGCATGATTATATCCAGATCTAGGGTGCGAGGTTAGGAGGATCAGTCCAGTTAGACATGACATATGCTACAATTCCAATTTTCGGTGGACCGTTTACTCGATTGTACTCTGAAACTATACTGGCTTATACTGCAAGTGACCATCAAAACCTTAATAACTATCTAGTCTATTTTTTTGATCAAGATCTACACAATTGTATATTATCCATAGATGATGATTTTGAATAATGTCTAGAAGAAGAAAATAAAAAAATAGATTTTTCAAAGAAAAATATAAATTATAAGGATGGGATGTGGAAAATGTTATTTGATGGTGTTTGATCTTGCAAAGGAATGGGAGCTAGAGTTTTATTTGTGGCACCAAGTGATGAGTATTACGTTTTTTTTTCTTATAGATTACAATGGGATATTGATTATACCAATAATATGTGTGAATATGAAGCTTCAGTTTTAGGATTAGAAGTTGCAAGAAAACTAAAAATCAAACATTCGATAGTTTATGGTGATGGTGAGATAATTGTAAAACAAATAAAACAACAATACCAAGCTAATAATATGAGATTGAGGTCATATAGATATTGTGCCTAGGATCTCAAAGAGAATTTCTTCTAGTATTTTAACATCCACTCTATTCCCAGAATGCAAAATAAACAAGTTGACTATTTAGCCAAAGATGTTGTAACTTTCGTACCACCTACTGTTTTGAAGCTGAAGTATCATATTGAGATGACACATAGACCTTTGATTCCAAAAAATGTTCGACACTGGAAAGTATTTGAATATGATGAAAAAATCAAGTAGTTTCTGGAAATAGTAGATGAGTTTTCTGAGACCCACATTGACCAATAAAATCAGAATGATCATGCCTGGATTATGCAAGAAGGAGAAAACCCAGAAAAGTTCCAAGATAAAATTGCAAATCACCGAATACTCTTACTTAAAAACAATGAAATTCCTAGAGGTCTTATCCATCTAGAAAGGTTATTTTACCAAGACGATATACCTTTAAAAACTACTTTGCGACCTCAAACTAAAGAAGTTGAAGATTGTAACGTAGGAACAAATGAAAATCCCAAGATGGTAAAAATATCAAAATATCTTCCGACTCAAATAAAGAGTAAATATTTTGAGTTACTTAAACAATATAAAGATGTTTTTGCATGGTCTTAAGAATATTTAAAAACCTATGATACTTATGTTATTGAGCACAAGATTCCCTTAAAACATGGTATTAAGCCTTTCAAACAAAAACTTAGACAGATAAACCCAATTCTTCTACCAGTAATAGAAAAGGAGGTTAAAAAACTCCTTGATGCAAAAATCATTGTTCCCATCAGATACTCTGAATGGGTGGATAATTTGGTCCATGTTAGGAAGAAGAATAGAGAAATAAGACTTTGTGTTGATTTTAGGAACCTAAATCGATCTTCTCTTAAAGATAACTACCCCCTCCCAAAAATGGATTATGTTTTAGAGAAGGTGGTAGGGGATAACATAATTTCTATGATCGATGGTTTCTTACAATAAAATCATATTGTTTTTCATGAAGATGATAGAGAAAAGACTACATTTACTACTCCAAGAGAAACTTTTATGTATGATAAAATGTCTTTTGGTTAACTGAATGTAGGAACAACTTTCAAGAGAGAAATGGATATCCCATTCGTTGGTGAGAGATATAAGTTTCTTGTTATTTATCTGGGTGATCTGACAATTTTTTCTAATTCTGATGCAGAACATTTGGTGCACCTCAGACAAACTTTTGACAAATGCAAAAAATTTGGTTTGTCTCTAAACCCCAAAAAATCACACTTTGTCATGCAGGAAGGTAAACTCTTAGGGAATATAGTTTTGAAGGATGGAATTAAAGTTGATCCTAAACGAGTTGAAGCTATTGATCTAATTAATATTCCTAGAAATAGAAAAGAGATTAAATATTTTCTAGGAAAAATAATTTTTCTCAGATATATTCCCAACTTTGTTGAAATAATTAAATTGATTACAGATATGATAAAAAATGAAAGAGAAGTAAAATGGACTAGACATAATAAAAAGTATGATTTGAACGTGTTAACAAATCCATAGGAGAAGCACCAATATTGGTAATTCCTGACTATACAAAATAATTCTTAATATTCTCTTTTGCATCTGAACATACTGTTGCAGCAGTGCTCCTTAAAAAAAATAAAAAATGATTTGAACAACCGATAGCCTTTTTTATCAAAAACCTCAGAGACGCAGAGCTAAGATATAACATTCTTGAAAAACAAGCTTATGCAATGGTGAAGGCGCTCAAATCTTTCCAAACGTATGTCTTGCACTAAAAAATAATTGCTTATGTACCAACAAACATAATTAAAGATATATTGCTTCAATCAGACAACGATGGAAGAAGAGGAAGATGGTTGGCTAAAATTCTGATTTAGAAGTTAAACCAACCAAACTAGTGAAAGGTCAACGTCTGGAAAGGTTGTTAGCTGGATCAAACTTCAGATCTCTTGGAATAAATAACTTTGAGTCTCATGATTCTCTTCTAGATATAGAGGAAATTGATGATCAAGAACCTATTATTCAGATTGAAGATAAGTATTCCTCCTCATCTTCATACAATTATATTGTTACATAACTCCTTACTCTTCAATGTCCAAATGATATGACTCCTTCTAAAGCAAGAACTTTAAAGCTACATGAAATTAAGCATTGTACTATTGATGACAAATTATACTCGAAAGACCCTCTGGGTTTCCTGTAATGTTTCCTTATAGAATCTGAAACATAAGGTGTCATTGATGAGTTTCATGAAGGAGTATGCGGAGGACATCATTCCTGAAGAGCAACAACTTACAAAATTTTAAGGGCAGGATATTATTCGCCGAAATTTTTCACCGATGTAAATACAAGTGTCTGAGCTTGTAATTCATGCCAGTTGTTTGCTGGTAAGAAAAATCTTCCTGCCTTACCTTTGAATTCAATAAAATATGAAGCTCCTTTCCAACAATGGGTCTTAGATTTCATTGGAAAAATTCATCCATAATCGAGTTCTCAACACAGATGGATTCTGACTGCTACTGATTATTTTACAAAATGGGTTGAAGACATTCCAACTCAAAATGTTGCATATTCAGTAGTGATAAACAATTTTGAAGAAAACATCCTAGAAATATTTGGTTGTCCTAGGAAAATAGTTACTGATAATGCTTAGTATTTTAAATATATTGCAATGATCATTTTTTGTCAAAAATAAAATATTATTTTAGGTCATTCTACAACCTATTATCCTTAGGGAAATGGGTTGGCTGGATCATCTAATAAGAGTTTGATGACTATAATCAAGAAGGTTTTGATAGAAAACAAAAAATCTTAGCATATACACATAAAATACGCCTTATTGGAAAATCGAATTGGCACCAAAAAATCTATAGGTATGTCTCCATTCCAATTAGTTTATGGTACTTATGTTATTATTCCTATTAATATTGTTTTTCCTGTGATGAAATTCTAGAAGGATGCGAATGAAGAGATGAATGATGTTACAAGAAGAATAAAACAAATCATCGAAGTACATCAAAACAGAGTAGAAGTGGATGATACGCTCCAAAATACCAGGATAACATGAAATCCCTATTTGATATGAAAGATAAACATAGAGAGTTTCTTCCTAGAGATTTATTTTTCAAATGGGAAGCTAAAAAGGAAGATGCAGGGAAACATGGGAAATTCGATCATCTCTAGTTCAGACCCTTCAAAATTGCAATTGCCAAGGGAAAAAAATCATTCTCACTCGAAAATATTAATGGAGATATTATTGACACCCCTATCAATGAGTGTTATCTAAAACATTACATGCAATAGTTACTCTTTAGATTTTCATTGTATATACCGGATGGGATTGACATTGGCAAAAAAAAATTCCTATTTTTCTCTTATTCTTGTAAATTATCTGAGTCATTTGATCACTTTTTCTAAATATTTTCAATAAAATTATCATTGCTTGACTTCATTTTAAAAATAAATTTAGAAAAATAAACATACATCGCAGTATATCATCTCAGTTCTACATGATTACGTAATATTTTGTAATTCATTCTTATTGTAGAATAGATCTTGTTGAATAGGAGATGAGGCTCAAGGAAAAATTGACACTTGTCCTTTCATCGTTCTGATTTCTCTAAAAACAGGTGATAAATAAATAATCTGCCTTGCTGAAAATTCAAAAGAAAAATAAGGTACGACTTTTTTCTCTTCTTATAGTCCAAATAAAATTTAAAAAATGATTGAAATAAATATGAAGGAAGTTTTTCTCATGGTGATGTTATCACCTGATCTAAAAATTGGAGATGTAGAAAATATCACTTGGAGTATCATGTTGATAAATTCTAAAGCCATCTCTAAGATAAAAAATAAAAATAATAATAAATAAACTCGAAAGAAGTTTGAACTTAATACACAAACTTGTGTGGGATTAGGACATGTTTGATTCAGATCCTCTGAATCCTTGATTTGGTTATTTTCTCCTCTCCCCGGGTTCTTTCCACTTTATATTTTTTTTCCCCTTTCTCATCCTCTTAGTATTCATAGGAATAAAGAGACTTACCTTGACTCTGAAAACTTAAAAGCATATTTTCAAAAGCAAGATTAGGCAAAAATCTTGGTGTTCCTTTAATTTTAATTGAAAAAGTATCTCTAGGCTAATCCTCATAATTTTAGCACTGATGTCAAATTTTAAACTGACAAACTTGCTCAAGGTTTATCCTTGAAATCATTAAAATTCCCCAAATTTTCTCCTATAGGCAAAGGTGTATTGAAAATTGGAGTAAAATTAGTTTCAGAGTATTCTTAAAATCGTTGACAAACCTTCTTTTAATTTTAAATATTTTGAAAACATATCATCCCTTGTATGTTACATACAAATTGATTGCCCCCACTTCAAGATGTTAAAATACTAGGCAGATGGTGAAAGGAAATTCATAATTCGATTGCCCCCATCTCAGGGAAATGCAAAATTGATAATTGAAGTGGTGAAAGGAAATTCAATGGGAGAAGTAGATAACTTCACCGGGGTACTGAACATGCTCGCTGGTAGTCAAACAATATCTATAATATTTGTAAGGTTGGCATACATATCTATATATCATACTTTTTTATCTAGTTCTCTTGCCGGTGATATTTACATCCTGAACCAACTAGGGATTCCCTAAATAAATATGTTACACCTGTTTAACCTTGAAGCAAACAAAGTGAGTCGAAGCCTCATTTTTTATTTTGAATTATTTTGATTATCTTAAAAAATTCTGAAATCAATTTTTATAGAAGGAAATTTATAGTATCATAACTTGAGATCAATCATTAAGTATGTTTTAAAAGATTTTGTAATTTGGATAAGTTCATTTTTTCTATTTATGATTAATTCTCAAAATAAAACCAAAAAATGTTTTTCAAAAAAGAAATAATGACTCCAATTACCTAATAAAGGAACTTGGTGTACTATTCTTTTTTTCCCCACAACAAGTCACAATCCCCATATGGAGCCTATGTTAGAACACTTAGAATTTTGAACTTTTATTCTTTTGATTTTTCCTCTTAGAAATATTTTTTTTACCCAAAAAAAGGAAAAAACTTAGGGAATTGCATTTTAATTTAAAAACAAATCCATTGTTTTTATATATCAATAAGGCTCTTATAATATCGATCGTCTATGATTTGCACTAAGTTGATCAAACGGTTATGGTGATCTCCGAAATGTAGAAGTTGCCCAAATTTTTAAAGAAAACCTATTTCATAACTTCGCACTTCAAAATTTTAAACAAAGATTGAGTTCGGAAACCGCTAAAGTATCAAAGCGTCAAAATTTTGGATATTGGAAAAAAGTAAAAGTGTTTTAAATAGTTAATAAAAAATATCATAACTTTAATTAATCATGATTAAGTATTAATTAATCACTCCGTAGTTTCGGTCTTTGAGAGATTTCTTTCATGCTATATCCAAAACACCCAAATGTTGAAACGTCGAAGTACAGACTGCATTTTTAAAGCAAATGAATTCCCAAAGCTTCGAAGCTTCAAAATTCCGAAGCCCAAAAATATATGTAATGGTTCGAAATGTTTACTCCATAATTGAGCCTTCGGAGTATTTCTATCATGTCACATCCAAAACCTATGAATGTCAAACCGCCGAAGTATTAATGACATTTATGGTTGGATAAAGTTAATGATTTGAATAAAGATTACGAATCGCCAGGTAATAAATTCCATAAAAATTTTAATAAATTCTTCGTCAATAGATCTACACGAAGATCGATAGACTTTATGAATAAAACACTACGAATTTCAAGTCATTTTACCATTTCCAATTAGCAGTTTCTCGTTTAGTGAAGAGATTACAGATTTCTCACTTTTTTCCTTAATGCTTATGGTGCCATGTAAAGCTGCAAGGAAGCCAGATGCATCAGGCGATGAGTCCAATCCAAATGCATACGTTCTATCAAACACCACTCCACGAGTTACATATGACATTAAGTCTTTAAAACAAGTTTATGATATCTTAGAACATGAGATTATTAACTATCTAGATGACTCTTCCAAGGAAGACGACGAATCCTTTTCAACCAAGCTTAGATTGGTAGCACAGTCAGAACTACATAAGATTATTGTACGGGCTGGAATTAGACCCTATAATGATATGATAAGTTGGGCTCTGGAACACATCAACATTCAAACCAGAAGCGTCCCCAACCAACAGAAGACCTCTATATTATCTTTTCAACTGGAGAACCTACAAGTAATGTATAAGCTTTCTTCTATACCCAAATATACTTACAATGCAACATTTTACATAGATTTTGAGAGAAAATAATGCACTCAATATGGTAGAAATGGACGTGATATAATCAAGTCCTGGTGGGGACATCTGGATAAATTCAAAACCAACACTCATGGTATGTATTCCATGGCATCCTTAGATGCTCATATAATATATATATTCATGATGCTTTGTCATCTATTTTGAAAAATGAATCCTTCGCACTTCTCATTTGCATGGATAGCCATAATGAATGAAGTAGTTGAGGTTTATACCTTCAATGGGGTAAAATGTTGCTGGATAAACTAGCTAAGGAAATTTTTGAGTACCAATCATTGAAATCAAAAGGACAACCTATTCCTTTTTACATGTCTGCATATATCATGGATGCCATTTGTTTCATGACCCCATTCCCCCTGATGAAATGGATTTGGACCCCGACTAGTTCTAAGCCTATACATTTTTACCACTCCAAAACTGTCTGAAGAAAATGCTAAAGATTTCTTTTACGAAATCTGTCACATCATAGTGGTAGCTATTCACATATATATATATATATATGGCCACCTTCCACCTAGGATTTCAAAGAAGATTATGAGAAACTTAGGTACATTTGCAGACTGGTATATTGAGGAGAACTTGTCCTACATTAGAGTGTTTGGTTTTTATGTTCCTCCTCATTCCCTTCCATAATTTTTACCTGACAGGCTCATGTGCAAAGAAGTAGCATACCAAACAGTAGCAGAGGTATCACCAAGGAATTAAAAGCGGCTCAAAAAAAGGTTTTGGCCAAATTTTCCCATTCAAATTGGTATGTTTACATTATTAGATTTTGGTCAATCCAAAGTCAAGGATACAACTTTGGAATATGTCAAATCCATTGACATCGTATTCAAGAGACATGATCCACATAAAGTTGTAGAAAATCATTTGGCTCAATACAACATGAAAATATACATCCACGAGGAGTCTCCTTATGATGCGATTTTCACGGGAGTTAGATCCTATGAAGAAGTTCAAAGTAGATTCCAGAATCTGCCTCCTGACGAACAAACTGGTTTCCTCAGCTTCCAAAAGCATATACGAAACAATTTTCCTAAGATCGTACAAGGTGAGTCAAATACTATGCCATATTCAAAAGAAGCTAAACCCATGGAATCTGAGCCAAGTTGCTCCACTAATAAAAAAGATGAATAAGTTTATGTTAGCTCCCAAAGTGAATCAGTCACTATGGTTGCATTTTTGGTTGATAGCATGGCTATTAGTAGTTTTCTCCAAATTTGTTTTAAGTTTTTCTAGTAGCAAAACTTAGGTTTTAATATATGTCTTAGAAATAAGAAAATCCATAAAGGTCTTCTCTTTAAATTTTTCATAAAAAAGCTTTCAACACCTAACACGTGTTTTAAAGATGATGGTTAGCTGGTGAAAGCGGTGACTTTCAATATCTAAGGAGCATTTCTCACGGGTCGTTAGCTAGTGAAAGCGACGATTTTCAACAACCAAGGAGCACTTCCCACGGGCCATTAGCTGGTGCAAGCAAGAATCACGTGTGTTTTCTCCACATTTTAAAAATTCAAATGATGACATGCTCAGTCCAAATCATGCAATCATTATGATGCACTGGTGAAAGTGGATAATGATGGTGATTCGGGTTTTGCACGTCTAAATCGGATTGCAAAGCGGATCTTGTTCATAAATGCATGGTTCACGATCATAGCGTTTGAAATGGCGAATTTGAATCCATCATTACAGGTGAAGGAGTGGTACTACATGGTTGGTGACATCAAATCGGCCCATCATTTCCCCAACACGCTTCACCCACAAGTGTATGATAAGTTTTAAATGTTGAGAGACAGAGCCGAGTGTTTTCACCAGCATAAGACTTCGGCCCAAACAACAGATCACAGTGTTTGGTGTGCAGAATTGTTTGGGGTTTTGAATCGCAAATGGAAAGGAGACGCAGTGGCTCTTTATTGAGAAAATAGTTGGACAGTCTGTCCTTCCTACAGGCGCACCTAGAAGTGCAAAAACACTTCTCAAACGCAGGTTGTATGGAATATGTTGAAAGGCTACAGAATGGTTGTCACCAATCAACACTAGAGGTGTTTGCTAAAACATTTGATGGAAATAAAGCCTGTGTTGGGTCTCTATAAATTATTGTGGTTGAAGCTTCCATCGCTGCAGCGACCAGTTTGCCAAGATCAGGCCAGAGTTGGTTCAAAACGACAACCACCAAGAACCTAAATTTCAGAGCATATTTAAAGGAAGAGTTCAGAAATAATGCATGGAAGAAGAGCATCCCAGTTTCCCATTTAGAATATGAGTGGCAGTATTTGTTTAAGGGCATCCAACTCTACATAACTTCAGAAGGCATGTACGACAAACTGATGTTATATCATGTCAAGCTGTTAGACGATTTTACAGGGAAAACGCTCCTAAATATACCTTTCTTCTTGCACAAGAGATTAACTAAAGTCTGTAAAAAGATTAGAGATGAACCTCTAAGTATGAAGAACACTCTTTGCCACTTTGGCCTTATTAAATTAATAATCTCGGAGGAGCTGAGACAAAAAGGAAGGACTTGGCAACATTTTCTTTTTTGGGAGGGCTTTGAAACTCAAACTCAGCCCATTTGAAGGAAGAGTCTAAATAATGCATGGAAGAGCATCCGCCCCATTTAGAATATGAGTGGCGATTTTGTTTACATCCAACTCTACATAAACTCGTATGAAGGTACCGACAAACTCTGATGTTATATCATGTTTCCAAGTCATAGGACCATTTTACGGAACGCCCTAAATTTACCTTTCTTCCTGCACAAGAGATTAACTAAAGTCTATAAAAAGATTAGAGATGAACCTCTAAGTATGAAGAATTCCCCTTTGCCACTTTACTCATTAAATTAATAATCTCTTGGAGAGGAGCCGAGACAGAAGGGAAGGAATTGGCAACATTTTCTTTTTGGGAGGGCTTTGAAACCCAAACTCAGCCCGTGCAGGAATGAATAGAGGAAAGATGGAAGGGTTCTCCTCTTCCTCAAAGCAGCTCGAGGAAGAGGAGAACCCTTCCAGAACCTCCAAAAGATAGAATCTCTAGTGTGAGATCTCACAGTCAAAGAAAAATTGATTTTGAAACTACTACGAGGAGCCTACGTAAAGGAAACAAACATCTTAAACCTACCATACACGGACTCAGAACTAGAGCAAGAAGATGAGAGCCCCTGCCGTCCTCAACACTCCATTGAATTTGCATAGGATTGTCAGACCTTTACTCACACCGAGGAAGGAAACATCAAGAGCACTAAGTCAAAGAAACAAAAAAATCAAGCAACTCAAAGAAGCATCGCCAACGAGGTCTGAGAGAGTAATAAAGGAGATACAAGACGTTGTCCGGAGCAATTTCATAGAAACAAATGCCGTACGGAAAATGTCGCGGAAAAATGTCAAAAAAGAAGAGCAAACAAAATCATCAAAGACTATAACAACCATGGTGGTTAGCAACGCTACTTTGGGTGAAAATTAGAAAATTGGCTACAAAAGCAAAAGTTACACCCAGATTTGCAAGTGCTAACTTAGGTTGTTGTGAACATGCAAGGATAAAGTAGAGACACATTGAGCTTTTGATAGAACCACATTTTGGAGGTGAAAGTTCACTTTGGGCTAAGGCAGAGCTTTCAACAGCGCACAACGCATTTTTACGACCAGTTAGCTGGTGAAAAGCAAAACTTTCACCAGCCTAACCAACTAATCATAAGTATGAAGAATATGAAAGCAGAAAATTCATTTTTGAAAGCTAAGGATTGAGCAGGTCATTTTTCACAGGTTTTAAAGAGGTTCCAAAGTATTAAAGGGTTAACAACTTGATCGAAAAATACTCTACATCAGAGATTTGTGGGAGTTTTTGAGAACCACATGCTAAACTGATCTCCTAAAGTATCAACTATGAACAACTAAAGAAATCTAGCTACCAAGACAGGTGACTTTGCCATGTTTCATAACATCACAGATTCCAGGAGCTCAAGAATACATATGTCAAATTTTGGAGATTGAAGACAACTAATGTTAGTCTAGTCATTAGATCTTTGTTATCAAGTTGCACGAAGTCATCAAATTTCTGTCCTGACACTAAGTCTTTAGACCAAAACTGACAAAAAATGCACCATCTTTCCATAAGCAAACTATACATTTTTGAAGCATCAGATAGACTTTTATGATATAATAAAATTGCAGCCTCCTTTCATTTTCAATATCAATTTGCATTTTTCCATCTCTCTGCACTTCATTTCAGTTTGTCTTAGCTTATGAAGACTGTCATTTCTTTATTGAGCTCATATATTTGAAGTGAATGATTTTCTTTCTATCTTGTTTTAAGCCATACACCCAACTCAGATGGTATAAATCAAGATTAGTTCTTCATCCCCTCCTCTTTCAATTACTTGATTCCATTTATTGTTTCCTGAAAGAATTGTTTCTTTAGAAGTATGATGATTTGTCTATTACATTGATAATTAAAGACCATTATTCCAAGCATACCTACACATTATTTTCAAGTTACCAAGCATCCTAGCTTCCTACAACCCTAAGGAGTTTCTTGAGGATAATAAAAACGCTCAAGAAGGGTTATTTAAAGATATAAAATCATCATTGCTAGGTCTTAATGATCGACAAATATTAGCCTAGTTTGAATCTTTCATGAATTAGGGACAAGTTGTTCCTCATCTTCAACACCAGCTACTCCTATTGGCACCCCAAATACAACAGTTCCAAAACTCCACAAGAATTATCTATCGTATGAAATAAAAATGAAGGAAGTTTTTCTCATGGTGATGTTATCACCTGATCTAAAATTGGAGATGTAGAAAGGGCCATAACTTGAGTATCATGTTGATAAATTCCCAAAGCTTAATATAAAAAATAAAAATAATAATAAATGAACTCAAAAGAAGTTTGAACTTAATACATAAACTTGTGTGGGATATGGACATGTTTGATTCAAATTCTTTGAATCCTTGATTTGGTTATTTTATGCTCTCCCCAGGTTCTTTCCACTTTATATTTTTTTTCTCCTTTCTCATCCTCTTAGTCTTCATAGGAATAAAGAGACTTACCTTGACTCTTAAAATGCAAAAGCATATTTTCAAAAGCAATATTAGGCGAAAATCTTGGTGTTCCTTTAATTTTAATTGAAAAAGTATCTCTAGGGTAATCCTCATAATTTTAGCACTGATATCAGATTTTGAACTACAAACTCGCTCAAGGTTTATCCCTGAAATGATTAAAATTCCCCAAATTTTCTCCTATAGGCAAAGGTGTACTGAAAATTGGAATAAAATTAGTTTTAGAGTATTCTTAAAATCGTTGACAAACCTTCTTTTAATTTTAAACACATATCATCCCTTGTATGTTACATACAAATTGATTGCCCCCACTTCAAAATGTTAAAATACTAGGCAGATGGTGAAAGGAAATTCATAATTCAATTGCCCCCGTCTCAACGAAATGCAAAATCATTAATTGAAGTGGTGAAATGAAATTCAATGGCAGAAGTACATAACTTCATCGAGGTATTGAACATGATCGCTAGTAGTGAAACAATATCTATGATATCTGTAAGGTTTTCATACATATCTATATATCATACTTTGTTATCTAGTTCTCTTTCTCGTGATATTTACATCCTGAACCAACTAGGGATTCCCTAAATAAATATTTTACACCTGTTTAACCTTGAAGTGAACAAAGTCACTCAAAACCTGATTTTTTATTTTGAATTATTTGATTATCTTAAAAAATTCTGAAAACAATTTTTATAGAAGGAAATTTCTAGTAGCCTAACTTGAGATCAATCATTAAGTATGTTTTAAAAGATTTTGGAATTTGGATAAGTTTATTTTTTCTATCTATGATAAATTCAATTTTTTTTTTCAAAAAAGAAATAATGACTCCAATTACCCAATAAAGGCACTTGGTCTATTGTTCTTTCGTTCCTCACAAGGAGTCACAATCCCCATATGGAGCCTATGGTAGAACACTTAGAATTTTGAACTTTTACTCTTTTGATTTTTCCTCTTAGAAATAAAACTTTTACCGAGAAAAGGAAAAAACTTAGGGAATTGCATTTTAATTTAAAAAAAATCCATTGGTTTTTATATATCAATAAGGCTCTTACAATATCGATCGTCTATGAGTTGCATTAAGTTGATCGAATGGTTCTGGTGATCTCTGAAATGTAGAAGTTACCCGAATTTTAAAAGAAAACCTATAAGGGTCACTTCATAACTTCGCGCTTCAGAAGTTTAAACAAAGATTGTGTTCAGAAACCGCTAAAGTATCAAAGCACCGAAATTTTGTATATTGCAAAAAAGTAGAAGTGTTTTAAATAGTTAATAAAAAATCTCATAACTTTAATTAATCATGATTAATTATTAATTAATCACTCCATAGTTTCGGTCTTTGAGAGATTTCTCTCATGCTATATGAAAAACACCCGAATGCTGAAACGCTGAAGTATGAACTGTATTTTTTAAAGAAAATGAATTCTTGGAGCTTTGAAGATTCGAAATTTCAAAGCCACAAAATATATGTAATGGTTCAAAACGTTTACTCTGGAATTCGGCCTTCAGAGGATTTTTGTCATGTCACATCCAAAACCTCTGAATGTCGAACCGCTAAAGTATTAATGACATTTATGGTTGGCTAATGTTAATGATTCAAATAAAGATTACGAATCACCAGGTAATAAATTCCATTAAATTTTTAATAAATTCTTTGTCAGTATATCTACGCGATGATCGATAGACTTTATGAATAAAACACTTCAAATTTCAAGTCATTTTACCATTTCCAATTAGCAGTTTCTCATTCAGTGAAGAGCTTATAGATTTCTCTGGTTACAAGCAGGATAATTTGTTTTCCTTAATGCTTATGGCACCACGTAAAACTACAATGAAGCAAGATGCATCAGGTGATGAGTCCAATCCAAATGCAGACATTCTATCAGACACCACTCCATGAGTTACATATGCCATTAAGTCTTTGAAACAAGTTTATGATATCTTAGAACATGAGATTATTAACTATACAAACGAATCTACCAAGGAAGACAACATTTACTTTTCAACCAATCTTATATTGTTAGCACTGTCAGAACTGCATAAGATTGTTGCATGGGCTAGAATTAGACCCTATAATAATATGATAAGTTGGGTTGTGGAACACTTCAGCATTCAAACCCGAAGTGTCATCGACCACCATAAGACCTTCATTAGCTCCTTTCAACTGGAGAACCTACAAGTAATGTATAAGCTTTCTTTTACACCCAAATATACTTATAATGCAACATTTTTCCTAGATTTTGAGAGAAAACAATGCACTGAATATGGTAGAAATGGACATGATATAATCAAATACTGGTGGGGACATCTAGATAAATTCAAAACTGACGCTTATGGTATGTATTCCATGAAATCCTTAGATTATCATATATTATATATATCCATGATGCTATGTCGTCTATTTCAGAAAAATAATCCTTCGCATTTCTCAGTTGAGTGGGTAGCCATAATGAATGAAGTAGCTAAGGGTTATACCTTCAATGGGATAGAATGTTTCCAGATAACCTAGATAAGGAAATTGTTGAGTACTAATCATTGAAATCAAAAGGACAACCTATTTCTTTTTAAATGTCTGCATATATCATGGATGCCATTTGTTTCATGACCCCATTCCCCCTGATGAAATGGACTTGGACCCCGACTAGTTTTGAGCCAATACATTTTTACCACTCCAAACAATGGCAAGAAAATGCTAAAGATTTATTTTGCGAAATATATCATAGCGTAGTGGTAGCTATTCACATATTTATCTATGGCCACCCGTCGCCCAGGATTTCAGAGAAGATTATGGGAAACTTAGGTACATTTGCAGACTAGTATATTGAGGATAACTTCACCTACATTAGAGTGTTTGGTTGTTCTATTCCTCCTCATTCCCTTCCACAATTTTTACCTGACAGGCTCGTGTGTGGAGAAGTGGCATACCAAACAGTAGCAGAGGTATCACAAAGGAATTGAATGCAACTTAGAAAAAGGTTTGGCCAAATTTTCCCATTCAAGTTGGTATGTTTACATTATTAGATTTTGGTCAATCCAAAGTCAAGGATACAACTTTGGAAGATGTCAAATCAATTGACATCGAATTCAAGAGACATGATCCACATAAAGTTGTATAAAATCATTTGGCTCAATACAACATGAAAATATACATCCACGAGGAGTCCTCTTATGATGCGATTTTCAGGGGAGTTAGATCCTATGAAGAAGTTCAAAGTAGATTCTAGAATCTGCCTCCTGACCAACAGCCTGGATTCCTCAGCTTCCAAAAGCATAGACGAAACAATTTTCCTAAGATCTTACAAGGTGAGTCAAATCCCATGCCATCTTCAAACAAATATAAACCCATGGGATCTGAGCCAAGTTGCTCCACTAAGAAAAAAGCTGAAGAAGTTTCAAAAAGTTTAGTAGGGTTATTTAAAAATTTAAAATCATCATTGCTAGGTCTTAATGATCAACAAATATTGGCCCAGTTTGAATCTTTCATGAATCAGGGAGAAGTTGTTTTGCATTCAACTCCAGCTACTCCTGCTGGCATCCCAAATACAACGGGTCCAGAAAACTCCACAACAATTATCTCTCCTATTCCCTCATTAACCCCTTTACAAACCAGTTTTGGAACTCCTAGTTTAGAGCCCATTCTGATAAAATATAGAGAAGAACAACAACATGGCGGAAAAGGCTCACAAGCCAACAACATGTATTCACTCCAATGTTACATATTTATAGTACAATGGGTGATTCCACATCATAGAGAGATTTTCTCTAGATCCTAAAATCATGCATGATGACTAGGCTAGGAAATCTTAACTAAATCTTTAGTCATCACTTGAGGATATATTACTAATATCGTAAATGAATAATACAAATATAGGTGACAATTTAGACTTAGTGATTGGTAAAGGTAATCCATAGGCTAACAATCCCCCCCTCAATCACAAGTCTGATCAATAATACCAGCAATAAAGCATAAATTGGTATTAATTCCAAGTCTTCATACTGAAAATCCTGAGTTGAGACTCAATGAAGAACTGCCTGAAAAACCACCAATCTGGATGTTGAACATGTTCATATAAAATGAACTGGAAGAGAGCTGAGATATGGAAGTGAACAGTTGCAACATCTGAACATTCCCTAATTGCTTGACAATTTGATCATTTTTCCAAGTATTTTAGCTAGAAGAATCCGATGCCTTCTGCTAATTGGTGAACATGTAGTATCACCACTCTACTATCAGTGTATCACTGAAAGTGCTCTCTGAATCTGTGGTTTGGGATAACCACTGACCAATTGATACCATGTATCTAATGGTTTTTGGATAGCCACTAAC
>SNQJ01S0009690.1:67020-89650 GCA_010110895.2 Picea sitchensis
ATGTTCATATAAAATGAACTGGAAGAGAGCTGAGATATGGAAGTGAACAGTTGCAACATCTGAACATTCCCTAATTGCTTGACAATTTGATCATTTTTCCAAGTATTTTAGCTAGAATAATCTGATGCCTTCTGCTAATTGGTGAACATGTAGTATCACCACTCTACTATCAGTGTATCACTGAAAGTGCTCTCTGAATCTGTGGTTTGGGATAACCACTGACCAATTGATACCATGTATCTAATGGTTTTTGGATAGCCACTAACCAATTGTGACACTTTTAAGTGTCCAACAACATCCCAATGTATAATGTGTATGATTCAATTTCAAGTAATTGAACCATAATCCTGTCAAAGCCTGCCATCTCTGGAAAATATCACAATGTAATCATGTGAGCGAGGATGCATGCAAGTTATTTACTTAATGTAAACTCCAATCTGAGGAGAGCAAACCAAGAGAAGTGAATCAGATTCCAGTCTAAGACATCCCTGGAAATGCCTAACAACTCAATCAAATGCCAAGATCCAATGCAGAAGGATCCTCTTGTCCTCTACTAGGTCGAATGACCATATATGTGAACCAAATGTTCATATCATTGCTCTCAAAATAAAAATCTATATGATTCAAATTAAACTTATTGAACCATAATTCTATCAAAGTTTGTCATCTACAGACCGCAGTTGCCCATTTGGCAAATTTCATGCCCATCTGGCATACTTGATGTTTGTTGTTGTCGAAACTTTCTGCTTAATTTTGAAGATTACAATGATATTTCCTTTTGAATAAGGAAATAGAAATGTACATTTTTGAAGAAGACTTTTCTTCTTTTAGTCAAGCCTTTTATTGAATATTACAATGATATCTTGGCATTCACATGCAGGAGGAGGAATTTTATTGAGAGAAAGGCAACTCGTATGAATATGCCTGCCAAGCACAATTTCTCTCTTTTCTCCATTTCCAAAACCCTGATTTACAGTTTTGGTGACGACCAAAGGGTACGCATATCTCAACCATATCAAATTCATTTGGGAAGACGTTTGACTCATTCACCACGTAATCATAATGATCATTGAGGACAGCTTGAACACACAACAAAGACTCAATATAAAAACTCACAGGATGTACGTAGAAAATACTAGCATGCAAATTGCATTATTAAATGAAGAAATTAATAATGGAAGTGCACAGATTGCAGTATATCATAGCATCAACAGAGCACAATGCCAACAACTCCTCAGCATGCACCCACAGAGAGGAAGATGCATAAGAATCTCCACAGATAACTCAGATCGCGCGCAAACAGTTAGTGCGAAGACTATAGCACGCGTTTATGAGCGATAATTTCATTGTTCCTCAGATCCGCAATCACATAGATGGACACTAGTGTTGTCCAGATTAATTCAGATCATAAACGTGTATGACATTACCAGGGATTTGACTCACCCATTGTTCCCAATTTTACATGCAATTTCATATGATCTCACAGACCTGAACAAACTGAATCTCACAGACCTGAACAAAATAAAATTTAAGAAACAAGATGGGGAAATGATTCCCGTACCCTTGTTTTCCTTGTAGAAGCCAACAACCTAAACAACTATACAGAGTATCTCAAACATTGAATCGGCAGGAGATGCAGGAACTTGAAGGGCACCAGAGGAGGTGGCCTCGGGCTCAGTTTTGTGAATGTTGTTATTGGAATTTGGATGATAATACATGTGCGATGTCCGAGGGCAGTGAGAATTGAACCTGGAAACGATCCTTATACCCGCATTGGACCAAAAACCCAATTCAGAGTCTTCATCATGTTGTTCAAATCAAGCTCCTCGCCCTCTACGCCAAGCATTTGAATCTCCTCAACTGCATTGGGTCTCTTCCTCTGTACTGTCCTAAGATGAAATTCTTCTTACCAGCTGAGGTAACATTCATGCCCATCCTCCCACAAATCTAGAACCATCACCAGAAGTTTCGATGGATTCTTCACATTCATCTCTATGAAAGCAGATCTGCCTCACCGCACCGACGCACCACGCGGGCTGCTTCACCAGAACAATGTCGAGAATAGTGCTTATTGTTGAGGATGCAAAATCGTGGGGGAGATGAGAGGCCCAAACTCAACCAAAATTCACATTTCTAACTCCGAATTTAGCTACAACTGTCTAATAATCTGTCGAAGTTCTGTAAAATCATGGTTGTCATGGTGTTAGGGTTGCTAAAAAAGACTTGGCCTAAATGTGTACCCATGACATGAGGTCTAACTTTGGCTGGAAGAAATCAATGGAGAATGAGGATCTTGATATTAATCGTTGGTCACATGGCATCGTCGAGGGATTATTGTTTTAGCTGCACAAGGTCACAAGTTCTAGTTATACGGGTGTTTGTTAAGGAAAAATACATCTCCTCAGTGAAACAAAAGCCACTATTCTAAAATGAAGGTCATGGTTGAATATCTACTGAAGAACTTCGAGAACGTCTGCAGTCTGAGAATGAGTATGCCCATTTCTTCAAATCCGTCGAACCCTCGCAACTTGATTACCAATATCTCCCATTATAACTTGTCGTCAACTTCATTACCAAGATCTTCAGATCTGTCGTCAACATCCCCAATTCCATGACCATTATCGACGAGCTTCTATGATCTCCATAGAGATGGCGTAGCGAAACCTTATCGGAATTTGGAGGATCCTAAATTAAACTATGATCATGGACCCTCTATTGCACTTCCCAAAGAGCTTAGAGAGGATCATAAAACATACATAATCAATTTATGGAGGGAGATCTTGTTGCTTATTTGCACGAGATCTTCAATGGAAGATATTTAACGTGATCTACCGGGCCATTTTTTTTTTGATAAACCCTATGGATGTCACAAACACTAGTCTGTGTTTTTCTGATGGATGCTAAAATAATGTGATTTGGAATCAAATCTTTGCAACTAATTAAATTCAGATATAATTCATAGAAAATCACTATGCAACAAACAATTTGATGTCCACACCATCAACCTAAAAAAAATTAACTTTCAAAGGAAATTAAATTCCATTCCATTCAACCATCAAAAATCTAGTTTTCATGAAAATATTGATAAAATCGATTTACCCAATTCGTTGTTCTTGTCTCCTTCACGTGAAACCCGAGTGTATCAAACATCTATCAGAATGTGTTGAGAATATATGCCACCACCATCAACTGAGATTGAAAAAACTCCATGGAAAACTACCAAGATGTTATCAGGCCCTTAAGACCATAACCTTGCTCTGATACCAATTGATAAAATATAGAGAAGAACAACAACATGGCGGAAAAGGCTCACAAGCCAACAACATGTATTCACTCCAATGTTACATATTTATAGTACAATGGGTGATGCCAGCTCATAGAGAGATCTGCTCTAGATCCTAAAATCATGCATGATGACTAGGCTAGGCAATCTTAACTATATCTTTAGTCATCACTTGAGGATATATTACTAATATCCTAAATGAATAATACAAATATAGGTGACAATTTAGACTTAATGATTGGTAAAGGTAATCCATAGGCTAACAAATTCACGTAGATGATCTTACTCTGATATTTCCTAAAGAAATGCCTCCCTCAAGTTTATTTTTCAACAAGAAACGAAAAGCTATTGTAAAGAGAGAATCTTATCAAAAAGATGGAATAGTCACTAAAAGGAAAAATATTAGTGTATGATGGGAAACACCAAGATGATCCAAAGTTTGCAAAGGAGGTTTCATATTCACTAGGAGCTTTCGCCATTGCTAACGAATGGTCAGTGTATAATATGACCAAACAACTACAAGAAAAATGTTTCTTGGTAGAACAATTACATAATGAAATAAGCAACACAGAATAGATTGTCAGAATCAGAATGAATCAAGACATAGATCAAATCAGGGTTAATTATTAGCATCAGATGAAGCAATTACAGAATAAACTCGAGCTGATTTACTATAATTCATAGACCAATAAAGCTTTGATCACTCAGCGAAACAATTTGATAGAACAGTTGTAGGCCAAATTGGCCCTAACAAAGAACACAACAATAGACATCATTGCTTTCAAAACACAAGCATTAGAAATCAATGAGAAGTTGGATGTTGTCCAGCAGGTGCTATATAAGAAGGTGGATACTATTCATAAATGATATCAGGCAATAAATATTTATCTAAAAAGTATTTATGTCAAAGAAAAAGATGCATGTGTGGTTAGGGCCAAGTATTAGGAATTTATCATGTGGAAGAAAAAAGATGATATCCATGGTCTTTCCCCTTTCTCACATTATGAACAAGTGAAGAGTGAAATGGCCTTGAAATTTTGGGAGACAAATATGGAAGAAAGAAAGAAACTTGCTAGAGATACAAAGGAGGTTTTCTAGAGACATTATCTTCTGTAGATACAAAATTGATTGAATTTGA
Organism: Picea sitchensis; assembly: GCA_010110895.2. Lineage (NCBI taxonomy): Eukaryota > Viridiplantae > Streptophyta > Pinopsida > Pinales > Pinaceae > Picea > Picea sitchensis. Next base: position 71,442 of record SNQJ01S0009690.1, read on the forward strand.
AGAAAATGATATCCTAGAGGCACTGTGACAAATTAAAATAGAAATAAATCAAGAAAACTCTAGAAAGAATAAGGAAAATATTCAATCTTCCATCCAACAGATGAATCAGATCGATTTTCTCAAGATAAATGAGTTGTTGGTGAAACCAAATTTACAATATCAAATTACAACCCAGGAAGTAAAGAAGGTCCAGGAAAAGCTACCACAAGTATAAAAGAATATTTTTGCCTTTGAATTGAATGAGAAAATTGAACCTTCAATATTTTTGGTAGCCTTGATGGACATGTGTACCCAATTCAATGAACGAAGGAAAGAGAGTGATCTGGGAGAAAATGAAGGAACACATGAAGTGCCAACACATCAAATAAAAAGTCAACAATATCTGCATTATGTTTTTTCCATTCAGATTGTATTCTATTTTTAGAGCATATATTGTGGAAGGTCCAACTACTTTTAGTTAAGACAATGTTGTATAAATACATATATTTCGTATCTATTCAAGTCTGATTCTAGCCTAATGTAAAAGAGATAACTTTTTGAATATTAATACAAGTGCAGACATAGATTTTAGGTTTTGTTCCATTTGAGTTATGTTCTTCCTSTGTGTTTCCATCTCTTATTAATTTCTTCATTTATTTCTTGAAGAATGAAAGATTACAATTTAGTAATACGTCTAYTGTGATCATAATATATTAGAATTTCATTCAGTAACAATTTTTCCTCTATTATTACTGTGAGTAAAAATAAGACCCGTGCCCTGTGTGAATTGCTCCATTCTCAATCTMTTTTCAAGGATACATCCTCTATTTTTATTCTACTACAAACAAGGTGAGACTTATCTATAATTGATACCTTTCTTTGTTTTAACAATTTTTTTAATCATTTCTACATATTTTGAAATTAAAATTATGACTCAGATAATGACATATGACCTCTAAACTGTATTATCATAAATTTCATTTAAATATTATTTCTCAAAAAAAATGAAGGTAGAATAAAGCACTTATAAAAACATTTCGTTTAAAACTGTAATGCCTAACTTTATTCTTTGAGACTTAGAATCAATCTCACGAAAAAAACCTACCATGAGGAAGCAGGAAGGGGATACATGAATTTCCTTTTTGTAATTGGTTGTTGTGAATAGCCATAGTGCAATTTTTTTTGAGGATGAATTTGGATGATGTGGTGTGATGGTTGGAAAACCCAATGCAAGAAATCAAAAAAAATTGGCGTCGAAGGAACGAAGGTTTGTCGATGTTGAATACATAGTTGGAGATCTTGCTAAGGCATTGGATGGCTAGATAGATGTTTGTTTGAAGAATGAACAATCACAAGAAGGATTGAGAGAGGTCACATAGATGAAAAAACCAAATAATTTTGTTGAATACAAGAAGATATCATTGATATAATAAGAGGAAAAAAGGGAGACACGACAACCTTGGTATATCAGAAGGAAGGAAGAGGTTGATTCCTCCTCTAGTGAACTTGGGAAAAATTAATGTTCGGATGAACCTTAGCTATAATAAGTCATTGAAGAAAACAAAGGAATAATTGGTTCAGTGTATCACTTCTTATGAATATAACACATAACTAGAATGACTCTTTGTTGATGGCATCAAGAGAGATTGGAGATGAAGGAGATGGCCCAACTAGCCATCCTTCTTCACTTTCAAACTAGACAACAACAAATTGGCTCAATGTCTAGGTGGGGGATAGTGAGGCCTTTGAGGCACCTTGAGGAGGTTCCTTGGTAAAGTCTCTTGGGAATGCAGGATAAGCGACAAAGAGATTGAAGACGAAGTGTAAACTTTGTGTTCGAGGAAACGACGAGTTGTGAATGTGGAAAGTTTGTGGATAGAAAAGAGATTTTGAGCATGAATATTTGAGTTCTTGTGGAGGAAGTTGCTATGGGTAAATTCCCTCTAAGATGGGTCTAAGGAATAGATAGAGACATAACTCCCTAAAATTACTAACTTATTTGTAATATACCCAAAAACATTCTAGACTAAGTGATAAGAAAAAGAGATAAGATAAGGTTAAGAAGTGAACCTTGAATCCTTACATTTGATGTAGATCTCTTATGCTTGTTGTTTCCTCTTAGATCACAAATATCCTCCCAAATATGACCTGCAAAAGGGTTAAGAATACAACACAAAAACATATATGATCTCTAGAAATCACTTAAAAGCCTAAATGTAAATTTAAATGATCAAAATAGACAAGAACATGTACACATAGGGTTTTGGGACAAAGATAATCTATTTTATTCATATACAAGATGATAGGTTACAACCTTTTCTTGTGAACACTGCTCTACGAATCAAGTATGAGATCCTCTGTCGTGGCTCCAAGTGCACCAATCCCACATTGAATTCTCACAACCAACATGTCATCAAAAGAATAATTAAGGGTTGTATAGGGAGAATGGATGGAGGGGAAAGCCGAGGATAAAACTGAGAGAAGGATGTAAAACTTGGGCAATGAGAGGGAAAGGATTTTGGCATATTTTTCTTATTCTCTTATTCATATGTCTAAATGACTCTCCTAGACCTATTTTTATATGAGAAAAATATGGTTACTCAGTTTGGGGACGGGATACAAGGGGTAAAATGGTTAGGAAACCCTCCATAGCCCATAAACTCTGCCAAAATACATGCAATTGTATATTTTCTGCATGTTTTAGGAGTAAATGTGGGATGCCTAGCATGCAACATGTGTATGTGCACATGCAGACTAACATGCAACACATGTATGTACGTGGGATGATAGTGCAGCAAGGCCCATACATAATCTAAAAAGTTGTTTTTTGAAGGAAAGCTTAGTAGTATGATTGGAAAAGGATGAAAATGGATGGGAGAATGTCTTGGATGGATAGATGTGGAATTTTTGGACTATAATAGATTCCTCCTAATGTTTGAGGTCATAAGAGAAACTAATGGCCGAAATACATTACACCATATTTACTAAGTGGGAAGGCACAGAGTCGAGTGATCCCAAGACGAGTATTCACGAGCATGTCATCTACCAAATAATGATAATATCTTTGAGGTGGGCATACCCATGCTCAAGATAAACTAAGCATGGATTCTAGTCAAGTACATTGTAGATCCACGTCATATAAAATAATAATGACTAAGAGACAAATATGAATGTATATATAGAGTGTAGATGCGAATAATACACAATGGAGCTACATCTCAAAATCAACTAAAGAGATACAAATACAATGTGATATATGCATCTTTAGGAAGCATCCGTGCCTATAGCTAGAGATGCTAGCTTCAAAACTTGAGAAATGTCTTCAAGGTATTCAAAACTAAGGGAGGAGTATAATAGGAGTGTAGGACTCACTACCCTGAGGTCTTCAATAAACAATCATGGAAACACTAGAATAAATTGAACAATAGGTATCGAACTTCATTGATTCATTGATTCTTAGGATGGTTGGCTCATGAAGGTCACGAGAATAGCTGGAGAATGGACAACTCAGGTTGGAAAACTTCCCTTGGAAAAAAACATGACAAAATGATGAGACTCGGGAAGCATATTATTGGCATAACTCTGTGACACAGGAGGCAACAAAAACTCTCCATATGTTTGGAAGAGTAATGAAATGGAGGAGGACAAAATTGTATGTAATGAGAACAACTTCCTAAGATAATACTATATCCCAATGCTTGCATAACAAATGAAAGGATGTTCTTTGTCCAAGGGAGAATATCTTGTGTTCGATAAAATAAAATGTATATCTCGTCCCCTCTTTTTGGAATATTTGATTTTTTTATCTTTTTCAAATATTTAACTAGCTTGAAAAGGAATAAAAGAATGTTACGTTAAAAAGGAGGAACAAGTGTCATGGGAAAGAAAACTAGTTCAAATCTCATGGAACATACTGTTGTTCTATTAAAAGCGACATGTGCATGATAAGGACACTCATGAAAATTCCTCCATGGGTCAAGGTGTCAGATAGCAAGGGAAAAAATGCAACAAGGATTTCACCTAAGGAATGCTATAAAGGTTCATTAATTGAAATATGAAGTTGGCATTATGCCAAATACACAAGGATGAGACATGTGATGTGATTACAACATGACACAACAAGACTCCTTCCATGTAATTTTTTACGATCCCAGAAAAGTTAAGATCAACTATTTTTCACATTTAGAGAGTCTGAGACACTCTAAAAGAAGACTCCAGAGTGATTTTTTTTGTAAGGTTATTCTCCAGGGCTCGAAAAAGAACAAAATCATACCAAGGAGAACTATTATAGTCACTAGGGCCAAAGTGTTCCTTTTTTGTACTTAGCCCAGTCAGTTTGGAAAAGGGTTAAACGTCTACCGAAAGGAAATATCTCCAAAACCATTTTAACGAGTGTGACTGAGACAAGATCACTCAGCTATCTTTTCAATTTTAAGGAGTCTAAAAAGAGCTTAACTATGGAATTACCACCTTTTTTCATAATTTAGTATCCTAAGCCTGAAAAAGTATAAAACATAACATAGGAATACTCTCCTGGTGAGACATGTCTCCCAATGCGTACCTTTTTCCTTGGTAATCTATTGGCCAAAAAAAGGGTTAAAATTATGCCAAATAGATAATCCTTCTACACCAATGAACGAGTGTGAAAGGAACAAGGTCACTCGATGATATTTTCTTGTCCATCTAGTATGAAAAGGACTTAAGGAAGACTCCAAGGGGTTTACTTTTTCATAAATAATCTCTAAGGCCCAAAAAAGAGAAACCAAAATCAGGGAGAATGTCCCTTTTTCGTAAATTTAGTCCTTGAGGCCCGAAAAGGGGTAAAATTACACCTAAGAATACTCTCCTAGTGAAATGGTTTTCCTAGGGTATACCTTTTTTGTCAATTATCCATCTGAATCGAAAAATGGTTAAACTCTCATCGGACAGATGTGCCTTCAAATTTGAGTTTGACGAGCGTGAAGGGAAACAAGATCGCTCGACAATATTTTCAATTTTAGGGAGTATGAAAAGAGCTTAAAGGAGACTCCAAGAGGGATCATCTTCATATGTAATCCATGTGAGGCTGAAAAGAATAAATAATTTTTTTCTAGATGTCACTTTCATGGTTTAAGTGAGCTTGGAAGGACACAAACTATGGTCTATGGGAGTCTCATGGGAAAGGCCAAGAATTATGACTAGGAAGAAGAATGAGGCCTCATTGCAAAATCATGGTCGGACTGAAAGGACTCCCATGCCTATGAAATACTTCGATATGGGAACCAAACGAAAAACAAGGCTCTACCAAATAAATTATGACACATTTATCAACAAGGAAGGTTAGTGTCGCATTTTAGTGGAGTCGATCCTAAGCCCAAATGAACCATGAATTGGCTAATGGAAGAATGCAAGTAGGGAAAAACCTATCGTATATGCCAGTTTAAAGGTAAATGCCTGTCAAAATGGATCGATATGATAAACAAATGTCAAATAAAATTGTCTACAAGATCCTGCATATAAAGCCAATAACACTCATCCAGAAGTTAATAAATCCAGTATAGATAGAAACTTCGGAAAATAAGACATGGTATTGAATAAAAAACTTGAAAACAAAAAACCTGGACTGTAAAATATGGTACAAGGAATTAGATAGTCTTATAGCTCATGCATAGTACTGGTTTAGGTATAGCCCCCTGCCAGAATCTAACCAAGAGTCTCTTCAATAGTCAACCTGGAAAGTCTCTCAAAAGGGAAGAAAACATGGTGTAATTATTCCCATGCTATAGAAACCGTATTCATGGCATCATGGATAGATTCATCCGAAGAAAATTATATATTTGAGGAATCACGTGAATGAGTAAGGTCGACAATCCCAAAGGGTGAAGTAAACTGACCATGTTCCATATGGAGATGGATGTTCGGGTTAGGACAAGAAGAGTCTATCAACAAAGAATCACAAGCACAAGGGATTGAGGATCTATAAACAACAATATCAAAATCAAAAGGAGACTCAAGACCACTTGGACCAAGAGGGGAAAGTAAGGGCTCCCATGCCCCCATTGGATAAAAAAAATGATCAATTTTTTAGACCATGTCTCGAGAAGGAAAACATGATTTCACTGGTTCTTGGTTAGAATAAATTGAACATCGAGGATAAGACACCACATAGTTTATCCATGGTGGGGTCGAGTTTACCAGAACACTAGGAACATATAAAGGGGTATCCTAAACTAACATCGAGAATGGTGATTATTAGATTCCAGTTGGTCAATAGTGATAGTACTTCCATTGTGAGGGAAATGCATCACTCAGAAGAGTGTAGACACCGCACCATTCATATCATATACATAATCATGCTCAAGAATAATATTGAAATCTAACGGGCCTTGCACCACTATAGTATCGACAAGGACAGTGTTCCCACCTAATGAGATAAGAATTGAGGAAGAATCCCCAAGTATTCACTAGGACGTCTATCAAAATCCAACAACTCATGCGATGTAGACACAATCTTGGGAGAACCCAAAGTTTTCCAAGCTTAGGAGGATAAAATACTAGCGGAGGCTCCTTCATACACAATACATCAGTAAATATTTTTTGAATTAACTTCAACCTTTATTTGAAAAGGTGTAGAAGAAGGAAGGTGATTCTCAAAAAGGTCATTCCAATCAAAGGAAACCATCCTAGGACTTGGAGGAGGTGTGCTCGAAGTGAGCGGAATGGCCCCTTGTTCTAAAAGTAGTGAACTGGAAATGATAATAACATATTAGGTAGACACAACACTCTCCATGATAAGAATTGGATCTGTCAATTTTTTCATTGGTGTGACCACTTTGGTAGAGTCGACACTCTCCAAGGGAAGAGTGGGATCAACCGAAGATTTCATCGGTGTGACAACTTTCTCAACCACTAGTTGAATAGACTGTGAGATAACTTGGTATGAAGGTGCATAACCCCCCAAAAGATGAGTGGGTTTGGCCGAATATTTCATTGGAATGATCACTTCATCAACTAAAGGTTGAATAGACTATGAGGAAACCTCAGAATAATCAGAATTAGAAGAGCTTGCATACATGGACAAAAATCATCGTGACTCTAGAAAGCCATGGAATAAATTAGTAAGATGATCTCCCTTGTAGAGCTTACAAGGGAACTTAGGCTTATGTGCTATCCATCTAGGTTTCTGAATAGAACCAATTCCCCCAACATGACTAGCAGTGGATGGTTGCTTGTCCTCGACATGACTCACATAGGTTGTTGACATATCACCCGTTTGACTCGCATTGACGAGACTCGTGCCCCCTCCATGAATTGCAGTGGTTGGCTGCACATCTCCAACATGACATTCATAGGTTAGTGATTGGTCAATAACATGACTCACAGAGACTACAGACCTATTGCCAGTATGACTAGCAGTGACTGGAAGTTTTCCCCAAACATGAATTGGAGAGGCTGGGTGCTTTCCCCCAAAATTGGACTCTTGAAAAAATGAAACGTTTTCGAACACTGGAAAATAGTACTTTACACTAATTCTACAAATGAAAAATACCTTCAAGCAAAAAGCATGAACAATCCTTCAAACCTAAAAATGAAATATTTTCTCCTTTCCATGAAAAATCCACAATGCAACTTTCGAGTGAAACAAAAGGGAAAATAAAAGGATTTTCTTTCTTATTTTTCTTTTGAAATGATTTCAATATGAGAAGAAAAAAAAAACCTATGCTAATTTATTTTTATTTTTCGAAAAACAATGCAAAGAAAGAAAGAGACTTAAAAAACTAGTTTTTTTTTTATAATTTTCTTCCAATCAAAGAAAAACTAACAAAAGATGCTAAACAGAATTGTAGAATAAGCCAAAAATTCTCGGAGACATAGAGAGACAAGAGGATTTAATTTTTTTTATTTCATAAACAATTTGAGTCTCCAAACTATATAAAACCCAAACAACAGAAGCTTCTAGAACTCAAGAAGACCTGGGAATCGCAATCTTCCTGTAGGAAAAAAGAAAATATTTTCAAAAATGCTCTCCAAGACCACAGAGACGCATGTTGTTCAATACCATCATGGATATGTATGCAGACTTTGTATAAATAAGTATGTGCATGTATGTATGTTGTACAGAGAACAAGGCGTGTACATGTTTGTAAATTTTTGAAAAAGAGAAAAATTTTGGACAAACAACTTGGACAAGGGAGGCTGATAAGAACCTGCAAGGTGACCAGAGACCCAAAATCACTCAAAACACACAGCAAACTCAGAAAAAAATTAAAATCAAATCGAACCAAGATCTTCCACTAAAGCCCTAGAGAGACTCCCCAGTGGAGTCACCAATTCTGCTATGGTGAAATTTCCCCTAAAGTGGGTCTAAGGAATAGGTAGAGCGATCACTCCTTTAAAATACTAAATTATCTGTAATCTACCGCAAACAATCTAGACTAAGTGATAAGATAAAGAGAGAATATAACGTTAACAAGTGCACCTTGAATCCTTACGGTTGATGTAGACGTCTTTTGCTTATTGTTTCCAATTAGATCATCAATATGCTCCCAAAGATGACCTGCAAAATGGTTAATAATACAACAAAAAAACATATACGATCTATAACAATTAGTTTAAAGCCTAACTACAAATGTAAATTATCAAAATAGATAAGAACATGTACACATAGGGTTTTGGGACAAAGATAATCTCTTTTATTCATATCCAAGATGAAAGGTTTCAAACTTTTCTTGTGAACACTTCTCTACAAACCAAGTTCAGAATCCTTTGTCCTTTCCCCAAGTGAACGAATCCCACATAAAATTCTCACAACCAACATGCCATCAATCGAAGAAGGAAGGGTTCTATAGGGAGAATGGCTAGTGGGGAATGTTGAGGATAAAACTCAAAGAAAGATGCAAAACATGGGAAATTAGAGGGTAAGGACAAGGCAACTTGGGAGAATGCCCAAGGAATGGACCCACCTACCTATGAGGAAATGCATAAAACATCCACATTAATCCTAGCAGAAGAGAAGAAGAATTTAATCAAGAAACAAAATTACACAAGAAATCACAAAAAACACTAAGATTTTACCCTAGAAACCCTTAACTGGGAAAACCAACATTCCTTTCAGTGTTCTTCTCTCTTGTTGTCTTATTCATTCAGAATAAAATATTACATGTCTAACCTTTCTCCTCACCTAGGACACAATCAACATCATACCATATTTCACAGGAAATAACAACCCTATAGCCAATTCGGCTTACATATGCATGACCAACAACCTATACCTACACATGCATTAACCTGCATAAGTGCTTTAAATCATTATCCTTTTATGGTCTTACAACACAACTATTTATAGGATTTACAATATGGAAAACCCTAAATATTGGCTCCCAACAAATGATTATAGATGCATTCATATCATTGGTGACAAATCCTGCAAATCCCTAAATTCTATTTCAGTTGACTCCCAGTCGGTTTTTCCATTTGACCATCGTTCAATCTCTAGTCAGTTGTCTCACTCCCGCACATCAACCTCTTTTTGGTTGAATTTTTGTCAATATATTCACCTTTGACTTTACTCGGTTGACTTCCTCGACCTTCAATTTGATGTCAATCTACCTCGACTTCTACCTGCTATCGATCTACCTCAAGTTTTACCATCAGTCGATTCACCTCGATTAGAATTTCACTGAAAGAATATAACAACCCAAAATTCTCCAACTTTTTGTCTTCTTTGTTGAAACATGAGATTCCTAAAATTTCTCTCACAGACCCAGGGAAGCAATGCCCATTTCCTCTCTACACCAAGAGAGCTTCACATCACTCATAGACTTGGTCAATAACTCTACTATGTTTTCCAACGTGTTTTTTTCTCCAGTAGCACCTTCTTACTTTCCACCATGTATCTTATCAACTTGTATTGTACATAAATTTTCTTAGTCTTTGAATGATAAGCAAGGTTCTTTGCCAGAAATATTGTTCTTTGACTATTGGAACTTACCTTCATAGATCTCTACTCAAACCTGATTCCTGAACACCACTTTTGAATCCATACCACTTCCTTTCTTCCATGAGTGGCCTCCATGTATTCATATTTTTTTGTCAACAAGGATATGACCTCCTATCATTTACTTATCCAACTTATTGCTCTGCCAAACATATCCATCGGTCAACCTTCGTCGATCCATATCTCCATCCTAGTTGATGTCAAAAAATCCATGTACATCTAATTTAATACTACCACCTCCAGGTTTTCCTTGGTAGAATATAACATAGTCCTTTGTGCCACACAAATACCTAAATACTCTATGTCCAGTTGTCCATTTCTCCTTTCCAGGTGTCGACATGTACCTGCTCAACACTCCCACTGCATGGGCAATGTCTAGGAACACATTCCATGTCCTCTATCTCTTCCCGTGTCTTTGGAAATTGTTTATAAATTAGCCTTTCTCCCACTAAAATTGGCACCTTCACTGGTTTGTAATCCTGCATGTTGAATTGTTTCAGAACTATTTCAATATACATCGTGTGACTCAACTAGATATTTCTAGCGGATCAAYCTCTCTTAATATCCATTCCCAGAATGAAGTTAGCTGCATCGATATCCTTCATGTCGAACTTGGAAGATGGTTTCTTATTCATCTCCTTTATTGCATCCATGTTGTTTCCAATCAACAACATGTAATCGACATACAAATCTACATATATGAAACACCCACTTTCTTCCTTGGAATATATGAGATGATCAACTTTGCTTATCACAAATACCAAACTAAGGATGTAAGTGTCAATCATCTGGTACCACATACTTGGTGATTTATTTAGACCATAAAAGGATCCTTTGAGTTTTCACACGAAATATTGCTTTCCATTTACTACAAATCCTTTAGGTTGTTTCATGTATATTTCTTCTTCTAGGTCCCCATGTAGGAACAATGTCTTCACATCCATTTGTTCTATGTCCAAATCGAATGTTGCAACTAGAGAAATTAGTATTCTAATGAAAGCTAGTTTTGAAATAGGGGAACAAATCTCACCCAAGTCGACTCCCTCAACTTGGGAATATCCTTTCACTACCATTCAAGCTTTGAACTTCTCGAATTTTCCTACAGAATTTATCTTCTTCTTTAACACCCCCTTTCTACTGAAAAGATTTCTTCCACTAGGTAACTTGACTAACTACCATGTCTCATTCTTGTACAAGGATTCCATCTCTTCAACCAGGGTATACTTCCATAGTTGACCCTCTGCCAGGTCAACTACCTCACCGACCGACTTGGGCTCATCATCGATGGCAGTTAACACGAATTCCAAATGTAAGTCGAGTGGACTATACCGTTCAACTATTTTTCTTATTCTTTCTGACCTCCTTATCACTGGATTCAATTGTTCCACCTCTTCCTCAGATTCAATCGACTCATATGACTCATCTTCTTCATTCCTTATTTCAAAACACACTGTATTAGGATTATTCTCGGTCTAAAAAACTTCCTCAGGCTTAGATTTACATCCGACTTCTCTGAAGACCACATATCGATTCTACACTTTTCTCCTTGATGTAGGATCCCATAACTTATATCCTTTCATCCCTTGTTTGTATCCGATGAAAATACATTTGACTACCTTCTTGTCCATCTTTCTCCTCTTTTCCTTGGGAACATGCACAGATACATCAAAACCAAACACTTTGAGATGTGCCACTGAAGGATGCTTACCATACTATACATAATTTGGAGTCGTTTCGACTAGCTCCCATGAAGGCGACATATTTACCAGATATATTGCAATGTTGATTTCCTCTGCCTAGAATTCTTGTGTCATCCTAGCACCATGAAGCATGCTCCTTGCCTTATCCATCAATTTTTTGTTCATTCTCTCAACAACTCCCTTTTTTGTGGGGTATATGGTGTGGTATTTTGCGATGTTATGCCACACTGCTTACAAAAGTGATCAAATTCCTTTCCAAAAAATTCACCACCATTATCATTCCTCAACACTTTAATCCTCTTCTCTATATGTTTTTCCACAAGATCTTTAAACTCTTTAAATCTCTCTAAAACCTTTGATTTCTTCCTTAGGAAATATATCCATGTCTTCCTGGAAAAATCATATATGAAGGAGACATAATATAGGGATCCACCAAGTGAAGCCACTGTAACTGGGCCAAAAAAATCACTATCCACCTGTTCTACAATCCATTTTCCCTTGTCGCTCCATATGCGAAACTCACCCGACTTTGTTTCCCATATATGCAATGTTCAAAAAAGTTAACTTCTAAACCACATTTAGGAAAACCTTTGACCATAACTTTTCCTTTCATAGATCAAAGTCCTTTTTCTCCAATGTGTCCCATCCTCTGATGCCTTAACCTAGTCGGCTCGAGTTCATCATGTCTTGTCGAGTCAGTTTGAACAGACTTAGCTCGATTCGAGTCAATTTGTGTTGACATCAAGTCAAGTCGAGTCAATTTTTGTCAGCATCAAGTCAAGTCGAGTCACAGTCGATTTGATTTCAGTAGAAACGATATTGTTGCATTGATTTGAGTCGACATTTCCTAATATATTATACAAGGTACCAATCCGAACTCCTCTCATGAAGAACATCACACCTTTAACCATCTTGCACGAATCCTTATGAAACTGAGTATGCACTCCTGCATCACTCATCTTATTGACATATATTAGGTTTCTTTCCAAAACCAGAATGTGTAGCACACCTGTAAGGGTTATTTTCCTCTCATCCTGCAATGTCAGTCAGACTCTCCCCCGTTCTACAATTCTTGTTGTCGAGTCGTCCCCCAAGATAATATCACCCCCATCATATTTTTCATATTCACAAACCATTCTTTATATAGGGTGTTATGATAGGATTCTCCTGAGTTGATCAACGAAACATCTTGATCTAACTATGTACTAGTGGACGCCACACACACATCACCTCCCTTCTTTGAGGTCTTCTTTCCCTCAGTCGATTGCTTCTCATCAGTTCCAACACTGAATTATGTTGGCTAGAACTTACAGTCCTTTTTATAATGCCTATTTTTACTGCATTTGCAACATTTTTGCATCGACTGAACCGGGGATTTAGATCTACCCTTCGACTTGAAGTTTGTACAAGAGAATCTTCCTTTATCTATGTTTATCGATCATCCTCTCACTACTAGAGCATCTTTGGTTGATCATTCCATGTTATGTCTTCTCATTTATTCTAACAATAGAGAAGAAACCACCTCCTCTAGTACCAGTATGGTTGTATTAATCCCAATAGCCACTACTAAGCTATCCCATGAGTCTAGCAAAGAAAATAATAAGATGATACATTTATACTCATCAATGATCTTTATATCCACATATGATAACTGACTTAACATGGTATTAAGCACATTTAAATGCTCAGTCACTGAGCTTCCATCACTCATCCTCAAAAGATATAGTTACTTTCTGAGAAACAACTTATTTACCAATGAGTTTGACTCGTATAAGATTCCAAGCTTGTCCCACAGTTTCTAGGCCCAATCTTCACCCGATACATTCAACAACACTAAATATTCAAGACAAATTTTTATCGTACTTTTTTCTTTTCTTTCGAGTTTCTCCCATTCTTCCATCTTTTTTCTTTTCTTTCGAGTTTCTCACATTCTTTCCATCGAATGCCTCGTCAATCAAAAAATTGAAAAACTTTTGTCCATTGTTCTCGATCCAAAAGAAGATATTCAATTTTAAACTTCCAAAGCTCAAAAATTGGGTCATTAAATCTTTCTATCTCTATTCTAGACGTGCTCTCCATTCTTTACAACGATCTTTAAAGTAATTTATGACTTACTTCCACTGCACTCTAGGGGTTTAGTTCTCGACCAAGATTCTTGGTGATCAAGACCTGATATACTCGCCAAAGAATTATGCCGCTCCAATAAATCACTTGTCAAGGAAAACCTAAGCTATGATACTCACATGTTAGGGAAATGTATAACACTTCCACACTAATCCTAGAGAAGAGAAGAAGACTTAATCCAAAAAGAAAATGACACAAGAAACACACAGCAAAATGAGATTTTACCCTAGAAACCCTCTTTAACTCGAAAACCAACATTCCTTTGAGGTTTTGTTCTCTTGTTGTCTTATTCATCTAAAACAAAAGGTTACATGTCTGTTCCTTGCCTTTGGTTCACACCTAAGAAACAATCGACATCATACCCTCTTGCACAAGAAATAACAACCCTATAGCCAATTCAACTTACATATGCATGACCAACAAGTAACTATACCTACACATGCATTAACCTACATAAGTGCATTACAACATTAAATTTTTATAGCCTCACAACATGCCTCTTTATTGGATTTAAAGCATAAAAAACCCTATATATTGGCGTAAAAAAAATGGTTATAGCTCCATGCATATCATTGGCTACAAATGCCACAAATCCCGAGATTCTGTTACAGTCGACTCCAGGTCGGGTTTATTAGTTGACTACCAGTCGTCCTTCATTTGGTGTCTATTTGGTCATCTCACGCCCACATATCGACCTCTTGTTATTTGACTTGTCATCGATATCTTTGACTTCGAATTTACCCAGTCGAATTCTTCGACCTTCGACTTGTTGTCGATCCACCTCGACTTTGACCTTTTGTCGATCTACCTTGAATTTGACCATCAGTCGATTCACCTCGACTAGACTTTCACTGCAAATAATATAACAGCCCAACACTACGCTTGGCATCATGGGCATGTTGGATAGGCCTATTGACCCCATCAACCCACCCACAATGAGTCATGTTGGCTGGTTCAAGGAAATGTAGAGGGAAAGGCATAAGGAGTGGGCCGAGCTGATGGGGTGCACCAGTCTAAAAGGGAGCAATGGTTCATTAGCACATAAGTTCCACAAAAACGACTAGGTGAAGGGGCACACTGGTCCATATGCATGCGTTGATCCGTGAAAGGACGCGACTACTCAAAGGGGTGAAATGGTTCACGGTGGAGACAACTCGTTTCATATAAGATCACTACGAGCATGAGTTAAGGGAGAATGTTGGACACTCCTTGCTTGTGTTTGGATGTAAATCATTATAATTTTTATTCTAAGAATCATTTTTCTTTTCTCTATTGTAATTCTCTTTTTCAAGAGAATATAACCAAATATGTTCTTAATCTTTGCAATATTGGTCCTTTTGTATTGCTTCTTATAAAATTTCTAGTTCCTTGATTTTAATAGGATTTTCATAACATGGTTGCAATCCACTAAGGAATTAATTCAATTAGATATTTTTATCTTTAAAGTAATATAGAGATATTTTATATGTTTTGATCACTTATTTTTATACTCTTCAATAGAAATATGATCTTATTTAAGAACATGGCTATAATTTAACAATTTCTCGTAAATGGGTCTTCGTAATTTTTTTTTGTTAATTTCTCCTAGTCAATCTCTTCTCTTGGGTGTTCTTCATTTAGCTAAAATTCTTTCACCATAAGGAGACCCTCCTAAGATTGTATGTGAAAATCCTCACCTTTATGTTCCTCAAATAGTCACGTAGTTTTAAGCACTTCTTTACACCTGCCAAGCATGACTCAACATCATCGTCTTGCTTTAGTTAACCATCATGGACAAGTTGTTTTCGCCTACAAAATAAATTTGTATTTCACCTTGGTGAGGTATTTTTGTTCTCTTGTGGGTGAATCCATGAAGCTCGGTAACACTTTTTAGAAAAAGACAGGGTAAATAGTATATTTTATGACCTTGGATTGAGCTAATTTAAAGCACTTGATTGGTGTATTAGTGGCTCAATTGAGCGTTGATCGAGCCAAAGGTTGCGTCTGAAAGGGAGCGATGGTTCATGGTTGCACAAGTTTGATGAACGCGACTGGGTGAAAGGACATGTTAGTCGAGATGGGTACGCCAATCTGTTAAGCGACACAACCCCCTGAAGGGGTGAAATGGTTCGTGGTGGAGACAACTGGGTTTAGATAAGAACACAACAAGTATTAGATAAGGGAAAATGTTGGACAAGCATGTGAAGGAAGGAGAACAAGACCTAGAGTCATACGGAGAAAGGCAAGTGGCCAAGCTAGAATTCGGTAAAATCTTGACGCAGGTCTATGGAGGGTGTGACACGAGAAAAATCGAGCACTTGTGCTAGCTTGGTGTTTCTTGCAACAAAGAAGAGACAATTAGTCGGTGGAGGTCGCACGTTTGGGGTGAACCACATAGTGTGCGAAGATTGTTGCGACAAAAAAGTCAGTGGGGAAATTTTTGTATGAGTGTTTTGACTTGGTGAGGTTAGGTGAGTTATCCAACTTTGACCATGCTGTAAACTTAATTGATAGTGCTCATATTGTAACTATGTTTTACAATAGCAAGACAAGTCTTATATTTATTTTTCATTTTCATGATTGTATGCTTAAATGACTAAGTTTTAGACCATTAACAAATTGTTTAAGTATACAAGTGAGTTGCATCGAGTAGGAGTGTGACTCACCTGTATTTTATAAGAGACTATGAGTATGTTCTAAGTGAAGAAGCGTGCAGACCGGAAAAAATATCCTTGATATCTTTGGTGTCCTTGGTGTTGTCAAGCTACCAAGTGAGAACCTTAGTGATGCCACACACCCCAGAGAAACGATGAGACTTAGCATTTCGAGTGGGTCTCCAAAGGGGTTGTGACACACGACAAGTTAGGAGTTTACTGAAATGAAACAATAAAAAGTGATATTAAGTATAATTATTTGGTAAAATGAAAATATTAAAATAAAAAATATTTAATATATAGCTAATTATCATAATTATTATTATTATTAATAAATAATTATATATATAGATATGTGTCCATAAAAAATTAGTAATAAAATGTTTAGTTTATCTATAAAATAAATAATTTATATATTAAAAATATAAAAAACATTAAATAAAACTACTAATAAATAATTATATATAGATATGTGTCCATATAAAAAAATTAGTAATAAAATGTTTAGTTTATCTATAAAATAAATAATTTATAGATTAAAAATATAAAAAACATTAAATAAAACTACATTATAAACGAAGACATAAGATTAAAAAAATAACTACATTGTTAACGACGACCAGAAATAAAAATTGTGAATGATTTTGATCAATAAATTTTTACATAATCTTATAGATCTTATATGCCCCATGCATGTGAGATGAAAATTTTGCGATTTTAACTTTCCAAATTTATTAATCATTAAGTGAGAATTTACAACTATATTTATATACTAGCACAGCTGCAAATATAGCAGTTGGAGAATGCAGAAAGGTATTGGTTGGTAAAGAATTTATTAAATTTTATTATTGATCAACAAATAAACGGTTGGGCTTCATTAATCTGGTGTTAATATTTTAATTTCTGTTAATCACTTACGTGGCAATGTAAGAGAGTAAACACATAAACGAATGTCTTTATAATAGCTACGAAGTTAATGATTGAAATCACAGCCATTTATTTTGTATGACTACTAAGAATATTCCAGCCATATTTAATCCTGTCCATAGAAAACTTATTAAGCACTAAACCCCTATTAAATCTGCCCATTTTCAATAGGTGTATGCTTAATAAACCGTAAATCACTTTCTAATTATTCTCTAATTATTCGATTTAAGGGTGAGAAAGACGAGATGTGTTTTCAACGTAATCCGGTAATTAGATTTTTCCACACTGTTGCAATGATTTCTTTTTATTTACATGTATTTTTGGTTAAAATAGTGTCACAAACTAACTCATTTATCTGGGAAAAATAAACCTTGCACATCAGCAACATCATCCAAAAGAACAGTTCAAACTCTATTACAGTCTTACTTCGTACATTACAGTTCAATTTCCATATCAAAAAAACAGAAGTGTACAGATTGTCCAGCGTCGATTATAACTGAAGATGTTTCAATCAATAAAACCTGTCATCATCCAGATCGCATCTCTTCCTTTCAGAGTCTTCCCAACGCCTTCAAATTTTGAGAACGAAGCTATTTCGCTCCGGCCAAGCCTCATGGCAATGAGCTCATGAGGTGGGATCATATTCCTCTCAAAATCTACACCTTCATCGTCGCCACTATTATCATTATAAGATGTCACTCCATACCTTTTCTTCGAGTTGTTCCGAATGTTCTTCTTGTCCTGCCAAATCATCTCACACCAGTCAGGGATATTCACAGGGGCAGAAGACTGATTTCTCCTCTTATTATTCTGTTCATGAAATTTAGCAATTTTCCTTCTCCCCTCCTTTCCCGCTATGCAGTCTTCCAC
>SNQJ01S0009690.1:89700-113587 GCA_010110895.2 Picea sitchensis
AGAACATGGCTATAATTTATCAATTTCTCATAAATGGGTCTGCGTAATTTTTTTTTGTTAATTTCTCCTAGTCAATCTCTTCTCTTGGGTGTTCTTCATTTAGCTAAATTTCTTTCACCATAAGGAGACCCTCCTAAGATTGTATGTGAAAATCCTCACCTTTATGTTCCTCAAATAGTCACGTAGTTTGAAACACTTTTTTTTTGTTAATTTCTCCTAGTCAATCTCTTCTCTTGGGTGTTCTTCATTTAGCTAAATTTCTTTCACCATAAGGAGACCCTCCTAAGATTGTATGTGAAAATCCTCACCTTTATGTTCCTCAAAGAGTCACGTAGTTTGAAACACTTCTTTACACCTGCCAAGCATGACTCAACATCATCGTCTTGCTTTACTTAACCATCATGGACAAGTTGTTTTCCCCTACAAAATAAATTTGTATTTCACCTTGGTGAGGTATTTTTCTTCTCTTGTGGGTGAATCCATGAATCTCGGTAACACTTTTTAGAAAAAGACAAGGTAAAATAGTATATTTTATGACCTTGGATTGAGCTAATTTAAAGCACTTGATTGGTGTATTAGTGGCTCAATTGAGCGTTGATCGAGCCAAAGGTTGCGTCTGAAAGGGAGCGATGGTTCATGGGTGCACAAGTTCGATGAACACGACTGGGTGAAAGGACGTGTTAGTCGAGATGGGTACGCCAATCTGTTAAGCGACACAACCCCATGAAGGGGTGAAATGGTTCGTGGTGGAGACAACTGGGTTTAGATAAGAACACAACAAGTATGAGATAAGGGAAAATGTTGGACAAGCATGTGAAGGAAGGAGAACAAGACCTAGAGTCATACAGAGAAAGGCAAGTGGCCAAGCTAGAATTCGGTAAAATCTTGACGCAGGTCTATGGAGGGTGTGACACGAGGAAAATCGAGTACTTGTGCTAGCTTGGTGTCTCTTGCAACAAAGAAGAGACAATTAGTCGGTGGAGGTTGCACGTTTGGGGTGAACCACATAGTGTGGGAAGATTGTTGCGACAAAAAGGAAATCTTTGTATGAGTGTTTTGACTTGGTGAGGTTAGGTGAGTTATCCAATTTTGATCATGTTGTAAACTTAACTGATAGTGTTTATATTGTAACTATGTTTCACAATAGCAAGACAAGTCGGGTGTTAGGTAATGTTGGTGCCACCCACACTATATTTGTGTGTTTCTTATATATTTCACAAGTCTTATATTTATTTTTCATTTTCATGATTGTATGATTAAATGATTAACTGTTAGACCATTAACAAATTGTTTAAGTATACAAGTGCTTAATAAGTTTTTTATGGTGAGAATACAAGTTAATGATTGAAATCACAGCTATTTATTTTGTGTGACTACTAAGAATATTCCAGCCATATTTAATCATGTCCATAGAAAACTTATTAAGCACTAAACCCCTATTAAATCTGTCCATTATCAATAGGTGTATACCTTTTAGTAGTAAGCCGTAAATCACTTTCTAATTATTCAATTTAATGGTGAGAAAGACGAGATGTGTTTTCAACGTAATCCGGTAATTAGATTTTTCCACACTGTTGCAATGATTTCTTTTTATTTACATGTATTTTTGGTTAAAATAGTGTCAAAAACTAATTCATTTATGTGGGAAAAATAAACCTTGCACATCAGCAACATCATCCAAAAGAACAGTTCAAACTCTATTACAGTCTTACTTCGTACATTACAGTTCAATTTTCCATATCAAAAAAACAGAAGTGTACAGATTGTCCAGCGTCGATTATAACTGAAGATGTGTCAATCAATAAAACCTGTCATCATCCAGATCGCATCTCTTCCTTTCAGAGTCTTCCCAACGCCTTCAAATTTTGAGAACGAAGCTATTTCGCTCTGGCCAAGCCTCATGGCAATGAGCTCATGAGGTGGGATCATATTCCTCTCAAAATCTACACCTTCATCGTCGCCACTATTATCATTATAAGATATCACTCCATACCTTTTCTTCGAGTTGTTCCGAATGTTCTTCTTGTCCTGCCAAATCATCTCACACCAGTCAGGGATATTCACAGGGGCAGAAGACTGATTTCTCCTCTTATTATTCTGTTCATGAAATTTAGCAATTTTCCTTCTCCCCTCCTTTCCCGCTATGCAGTCTTCCACACCGTTACATCCATTCTCCCGAGAACCAGCCCGCTCGGACTCTGCATCAACAGCAGAACCCCATATATCCTCCTCATTAAACTCTTCTGCCGTCTCGGAGCTCTCAATGCTTCTGGATTGCTCAAACCCAAAGAGCTTGTATATATCATAGTTGTCCATAGTTTTGGGTCTGCACAGTATAAAAGTACTCCCATCCATGGCCACCCAATAGCTTTATGCAATGTTTTTCTCCAAAATACAAATGATCCCGCCCTCAAATTTCTATATGAGGCCAGTCAGATTGCACCCGTTCTAAATTCTCTGGCTTCTTCACAAAATGTTACCAACACTGCAATAACCCAACTCTTCTTCTTCTTTTCAGAAATTCTTCAGAAGTCATAATCTAGAACTCAGAAGGAACGAAACCCAGAAGCTGGGTGGGATTATCTTTCAGTCTGTCATGTTGGGAGTGGATTTTTATGAAGCCTGAGCTCAATTTTCTGCAATTACATGCAGAAGAACGGTCAGATAGGGAATGCTCCTCCCCGAACCCAAACATGGTTAAATACTTGATAAGACTTTGCAGTTAAAACAGAATTCAATGTGACTATTTCAACATGGTTAAATACTTGATAAGACGTTGGAGTTAAAACGGAATTCAATATGACTATTTCAATATGATTGATCACGTGGGGCATGTGTGTTCGTTCCCCTCCACCCTTCACGCTCCGATGTTTCCTGGAACCAGCTAAAGGCTGTCATCAGTTACATCTCCCTCATGTCCCTCTCAACACCCAACACTCCCTCCCCATGTGAGAAGTCGGACAGATCATATTCTTTAGCGACGATAAGGATGAAATTCAGGATGATAATATGAAAAACAAAATGCATTCTTCGTGAGTAGGACGCTAAAGTTTTGCTTTATCCGTAAGATGTTGTTTTTCTTATATCTCATCTGTTGCGTCTCCATCTGTTTATGGTATTTTGGTTGCTGAGATTTTGACGTCACAATACGTGTTCAGTTGGAACAGTATTTAGGGTTCTAAGATTAGAGGCAGCAATAGAAATAAATAATAGGATCAATTTTATATAGGAATGATTTTAAAGTTGAAAATTTATTTTATATTGTAGAAATTTTGGTGAATCTTATTATTTTTCATATGACAACTATAAAATGTCTAACAATATTTTTGTAACTAGCACAGTTGCAAAGTGGTTGGCGGCTGGTGAACGCCCAAACACACATAGGGTTGGTGTTGTGGCTGGTGAACGCTGAAACACACAGTTGAAACGCACATAAAGTTGAGGAAATCCAAAAGTTAATCTTAAATGTGGTACAGTAATTTCTTAATATGATTAGGTAAATTTTGAAAAGTAAACAGGTTAACTGATGCATTCAAAAATATAAGGAATTTATGAAGAGTAAATTACATTCATTGATTTGCGAGAACGACTAGGAATATGCCAGCATCTTCAATTGTTAGCCATCAGATTAGAATTTTAGATTAAACGCTGATTAATTGTGCCCATCTCCAATAGGTGTGTAAAAATATTCAAATTTCTATAAATTTTATATAGTTTGTATAAAATTTTGGCTATATTTAAGGTAAAATAATTGTATCCTATAAAATTTGGAGGAATCATTTTTAGAATAGCCAGTTTTTTTTTAGAAACTCATAAAAAATTAACCCATGAGTTAAGTTTAGCCCCTAAAATCATCCATGATTCTATAAATACTATAATTTCTTGTTAAACTAAATTACAAGAGATGAATGTATAAATATCTTAACCTCTGTTCTACACCATTTTGATTTCCGGAAATTTCGCAAACGTGTATTGATATTGTGTACTTATTATTCTTCTTTTTTCCACTGCAAATAGCCACAGTTGTGTAGAAAATGAAGTCAATGATAAACAGATTTGCATATTAAATTAGGTTTACAGGTGCAGATTGATTGGTTAAATCTGGTAGTTTAGTCCATACGAATTATTGGTAGTTTATCGAATAGGTCGGTGGATCAAGTTGTTCCAGCTCTATCGGAAAAAATTATATCCCAATTTGATGAGTATCATGTGAAATGGTTGACCCTTAATGTATCTTTCTTCATTTTTAAATCCGTTTGGATTTTTTTTAAACGATTTCAAAGGTGAACAGCTCATTTCAATATTATATGCTATTTTCAAGATATGTTATACAGATATGATATTGACTCTAGATATATCAAACTCCATGAAAGATTCCGCTTGAATCGTCAGCGGAAAGGAAATATTCATGTTGCTTAATGTAGATTGGCGTTTGTTGATTGCTATGCGTAATACCATCTAGGGTTTCCACAAAGCCGGTTGGGCCAGATTGAAAGCCGTAAGAATCGGCGACTTGTGGCCCAACAGGCACATGTCTCTTCCCAAAGTTATTGTTGTGGAGAACTTAGTTTACATTAACCTCCAAATCACCATCTAGGGTATACAAAATTTTAATATTTATTTTATTTTGAATAAACAATCCAAATTATTTTTTAATAACAAGTGTTGTAGATTTTGGAAATGGAGATGATAGTTGGCATCATATAATTATTGATGATGACAAAGATTATTGACATTTTGGAAATGGAGATTATAATTGACACCTTATAATTATTGATGATGACTAAAATTATTGACATCTATTGAAATCAATCAGTGTAGACACATTAAAAGATGGGAATAGAGGATGATTATTATTTAAAAAACTAATATTAATAATATTCTAACTAAAGGATAATTAAAATAGATCTTTAACAATAAACAAATCAAAGTTTAAAGATGTAAAATTAAATAACAAATCAAAAAAGAAAAAAAATATTAAAACTTATGTTGAATTGTTTTTTAGAAATCAAATGATAAAAAAAATTTAAATATTAAAACTTCTCTTAAAATTTCATTGAATATATATACACTAAGACATTGAAAATGTAATTTATATATTAATTTACAATTATTGAAAAACAATCTACCCACAAATACATGGGAGGAATAAAGTAATTAATATGAAATGAAATCTTCTCATAAAGTAATATGAAATGTAAAATGTAAATAAGTTATCTCATAATATAATCTCCTTATTAATGCCAATTTTTTTGAACATGTATGGTGAGTTGTCACTAATAAAAGCATAATTAATTTGCATTGGGAAGGGCGCCAAGGTCACGGGGAGGGAAGGGAGGGATAAATGATTTGAAACTTTGGTGAACCTAGGAGTCCATGAACCCACGAATCTGTGACAACACGAGGTGAATAATTGACTAAGTATGGAAAGGTGGGGAGATGACATGGACTCAGACGGACTCATCGAAGGTAGAGTGAAGCTTGCGAGTTCGAGGAGTCTGGGGTCGAATTGTAGATTACAAAAGTTTTGGGTGCAAGATGTATATCACGAAACATGGGGCATGAGAGTTCGATAGCAGCAACCCAGGAACTCGCAATCATAAAATTGGCTAAGTATGGAAATGAACGACAGTCGGTCGGACTCGTGATGTCAGGATATAGATGGAGATGAGGATTTGTCGTTCCGCCAACCCGGGATCCCACGATCATAGAAATGCGACTAAGTTTAGAACTAGAAAGGGATAATAGAGGGGAAGAAGAAAAGAGAAAAACGAGTAAGTATAGAAGAGGGAAAAGAAAGGGAGAAAAGAATTGTATTCCTCACACACACTTAGTTTGATAATTATCAAGCGATAGAAACACATTAACTATTGGAAAAAATTTCTCAGCTATGGAATACACTTGGAGCTCGACATTGTAAGTTTAAAGAGAATCTGTTTATATTTATTTCAATAATATTTATATTATTTTATTTTAATAGTGTTTTTGTGGCTTAAATGTAAACCATGTTCCAATTTGAAGGGTGTTTTTAGCTCACAAATTTTGTTCAAAACCATAAGCAGTAGACAAAAAATATATGACTTAACATTTTTATACGCAAGCATATTCTCAAATATGGCAAGTTGTAATATATGCACAATATTAAATATGAACATGGCATCAACACCTAAGTTGCCATGCTGTATATGTCCACTGATTTGTGGTCTTTGTTAGAGGGCTAGTGGCCACAAAACTGTGTCCTATTTGAATCTGATACACTATCACAAATTGTTCTTGCATGTAAAATGTAATGACCGAAAGCTGCAGATGTCGCAATAGAGTAGCTTTTATTTAAATGGAAGTACTAGGCAGGGGAAAAAAATATTATCGTGGATTTTTAATTATGGATCAAAGAGCCTCTTAAATTCTTGTAGAAAGAGGTTGAATTCATCTATAAATAGTTGTACAGGAAAATGATTTAATTAAAAAACAAAAAAACACACAAAATTCAATAAAACAATATTAAAGATTGGAAAACATGATAAATTTGCACTCGACATGTTAACTAATATGTAGCCACGAAAATGATTTAATTTTTTTTTAAGATTACAAAAATTTAGTAAAACAATGTTAAACATAGGAAAACACAATAAATTTGTAAAATGTGGGACCTTTAAAGAAGTCCCTCAAATGAAAGTAAAATAGATATAACAAAAAATGGAAGATGTTTTTAAATTTTCTTGTAAAAAGAGAATTCTTTTGAATGGACCAGGAGATGCACACATTCGTATATGTAAAGTAAATAAATAGAACTTGCTCACATCTATCATAGCAGGGCTAATGATATTTGATCCCATAAAAATTAAAAGAAAATGAACAACATGCACAAGAGAACTTTGACATTGTGATACTTAGGCAAAAAAAAAAGATAATGATACAACAACCTCAAATATTTTATATTCAGATAAATTGGGTTACAAAATACAGTTGAGATTATTTCCAAAATAGTTCTCTTGAAATTTATAAAAACATATATAGTTCAGTAAATATTCTCTGAAATTGAAATGTGTCTGTCATAATGACTGGGATTGGGGCTCTCGCGGACCATAAAGCAATGTATAAAAATCAAGCTTGTAGAAAGAAGAAAGTGGGCGATGGAAGACAACAATACCTGACAAGAAGAAAGAGAAAATTGTCATTCCTCGGTTAAAAATTTCTATTTAAAAGGTAGAGTAACTGGATGAAGAGATTGACAATGATAGAAGAATGTGATCAGTATGAACTTACTATGATGGCATCTCATGCATTGTCATTTGGTCACATATTCTCTGAAATTTAAATGTGTTTTTCATAATGACTGGGATTGGGGCTCCCGTGGACCATAAAACAAATATGTATAATAATCAAGCTTGTAGAATGAAGAAAGTGGGTGATGGAAGAAAAGAAGACCTGGCAAGAAAAAAGAGAAATTTTTTAGTCCTCTGTTAAACCTTTCTATTTAAAGAGGTAGAGTAACTAAATGAAGATATTGACAGTTCTCTTCACAACTCCCTTTTGTTGTGGGGTATATGGTGTGGTATTTTGGCATGTTATGCCACACTGCTTACAAAACTGATCAAATTCATTTCCACATAATTCACCACCATTATCATTCCTCAACACTTTAATCCTCTTCTCTGTCTACTTTTCCACGAGAGATTTAAAATCCTTAAATATCTCGAAAACCTTTGATTTCTTCCTTAGGAAATATATACATGTCTTCCTGGAAAAATTATATATGAAGGAGGCATAATATAGGGATCCACCAACTGAAGGAATTGCAACTGGACCAAACAAAACACTATGAACTGGTTCTAGAATCTCATATTCCCTTCTCTATCCATATGGGAACCTCATCCAACTTTGTTTCTCATATATGCAATGTTCAAAAAAGTTAACTTCTAAACCACATTAAGGAAAACCTTCGACCATACCTTTTATTTGCATAGATCTAAGTCTTTTTTCTCCATTGTGTCCCATCCTCTCATGCCTTAACCTAGTTGGGTCGAGTTCATCATGTCTTGTCAAGTCGGTTTGAACCGACTTGGCTCTAGTCGAGTCGAGTTGCATTGACATCGATTCGAGTTGAGTCATAGTCGATTCCATTTCAGGACCAATGATATTGTTGCATCGAGTCGAGTCGAGTCGAGTCGACATTCCCTAACATATTGTATAGGGTGCCAATCCGAACTCCTCTCATTAAGACCATAACACCTCTGACCATCTCTCACGAATCATTATGAAACTGAGTAGGCACTCCTGCATCACTCATCTTATTAGCAGATATTAGGTTCCTTTCCAAACATGTAATGTGTAGCACGCCTGGAAGGGTTCTTTTCCTCGCATCATGCAATGTCATTCAGACTCTTCCACATTGGACAATTCTGGTTGTCAAGTCGTCCCCCAAGATAATATCACCCCCATCATATTTTTCATATTCATAGAACCATTCTTTATGTAGGGTCATATGATAGAATGCTACTGATTCAATCAACCAAACATCTTGATCTAACTATGTGTCTATGTTAGGTACACATCACATCCCTTCTCTGGGGTTGTCTTTCTCTCAGTGGATATCTTCTCATCAGATCCAACACTGAATTTTGTTTCCTTCGACTTACAATCATTTTTATAATTCCTATATTTACCGCATTTACAACATCTTTGCATCGAATGAAGCAAAGATTTACATATACCCTTCGGCTTGAACTTTATACCAGAGAATCTGCCTTTAACTATGTCTATCGGTCGACCTCTCACTACTAGAGCATCTTTGGTCAATCCTTCGATGTTCTTACTTCTCATTTCTTCCTACAATAGTGAAGCAACCATGTCCTCTAGTGCTAGTATGGTTGTATTACTCCCAATAGCTACGGCTAAGATATTCCAGGAGCTTGGCAAAGAACATAATAGGAAGATACATTTCTCCTCATCAATGATCTTTATATCCACATATGATAACTACATTAACATGGTATTCAACACATTTAAATGACCGGTCACCAAACATCGATCACTCATACTCAAAAGATACATTTTCATTATGACAAACAACTTATTTACCAGTGATTTCAACTAGTATAAGCTTCCAAGACTGTCCCACGGTTTCTAGGCCCAATCTTCACCCAAAACATTCAAAAACAACGAATTTGCAAGACAAAGTTGTATCGTACTTATTTATTTTCTTTCGATTTTCTCCCATTCTTCCATTGAAATGCTTGTTGGCTGGGTACCTGGACAAACCATTGTCCATTGTTCTCGATCCACAAGAAGATCTTCCATTTTAAGCTTCCAAAACTCAAAATTATGGCCATTGAATATTTATATCTATATTCTGGAACTTCTCTCCATTCTTTACCACGGTCTTTAAAACAATTTATGACTTACACCTCTTATTGTACCTAGGGTTTAGTTCTTAGATTCAAGATTTGCAGATTAAGATCTAATATACTCGTGAAATAATTACACCGCTCTAATAAATCACTTGTAAAGGAAAACCTAATCTTTGATACCACATGTCAGGAAATGCAGAACACTTCCACACTAATCCTAGGAGAAGATAAGAAAAATTTAATCAAGAAATAAAATGACACAAGAAATCACACAGTACACCGCGATTTTACCCTAGAAACCCTTAACTGGGAAAACCAACATTCCTTTGAGCATTTTGTTCTCTTGTTTTCTTATTCATTCAAAATAAAAAGGTTACATGTGTAATCGTGGTCCAAACCTAAGCCACAATCAACATCATACCCTCTTGCAGAGGCAAGAAAAACCCTGTAGTGAATTCAACTTATATATGCATGACCAACAATCTATACCTACACATGCATTAGCCTACATAAGTGCATTACAACATTAAACTTTTATGGCCTTACAACACACCTCTTTATAGGATTTAAAACAATAAAAACAATAAATATTGGCACCCAAAAACCATTTAGAGATCCATGCATATCCTTGGCTACAAATCTTGCAAATCTTAGGATTTTGTTATAGTCGACTCCAAGTCAGGTTTACCAGTCGACTACCAGTAGGCTTTCATTCAGTCTTTAGTCGGTCATCTCATGCCCACATTTCAACCTCTTTTTAGTTTACATGTCATCGATATCTTTGACTTCGACTTTACCCAGTCAAATTCCTTGGACTTTGACTTGTTGTCGATCTACCTCGACTTTGACCTTCTGTCGATCTACCTCGACTTCGACCATTAGTCAACTCACCTCCACTAGAATTTCACTGCAAAGAATATAAAAACCCAACACTACCCTTGGCATCATGGACATGTTGGAGAGGTCTATTGACCCCATCAACACACCCACGATGAGTCAAGTTGGTTGGTTCAAGGAAACACAAAAGGCAAGGCATGAGGAGCAGGTTGAGTTGATGGGGTGCGCCAGTCTGAAAGGGAGCGATGGTTCATGGGCACATAAGTTAAACAAACACAACTAGGTGAAAGGGAACATTGGTCCAA
Organism: Picea sitchensis; assembly: GCA_010110895.2. Classification (NCBI taxonomy): domain Eukaryota; kingdom Viridiplantae; phylum Streptophyta; class Pinopsida; order Pinales; family Pinaceae; genus Picea; species Picea sitchensis. Next base: position 100,193 of record SNQJ01S0009690.1, read on the forward strand.
ATGGGTTCCTTGATCCGTGAAGGGACGTGATTACCCGAAGGGGTGAAATGGTTCGTGGTGGAGACAACTTGTTTTAGATAAGAGCACTACGAGCATGAGTTAAGGGAGAATGTTGAACACTCCTTGCTTGTGTTTAGATGTAAATCCTTATAATTTTTATTTTAATTATCATTTTTCTTTTCTCTATTGTACTTTTCTTTTTCAAGAGAATATAACCAAATATGTTATTAATCTTTGCAATATTGGTCCTTTTGTATTTCTTCTTATAAAAATTCTCATTCCTTGATTTTAATAGGATTTTCATAACATGGTTTCAATCCACTAAGGAATTAATTCAATTAGATATTTTTATCTTTAAAGTAACATAGATATATTTTATAATTTTTGATAATTTCTTTCTATACTCTTCAATAGAAATATGATCTTATTTAAGAACATGGAAATCATTTATCAATTTCTCATAAATGGGTCTCCATAATTTTTTTTTGTTATTTTCTCCTAGTAAATCTCTTCTCTTAGGTGTTCTTCATTTAGCTAAGATTATTTCACCATAAGGAGACCCTCCCAATAAGATTGTATGTGAATCTCCTCACCTTCATGTTCCTTAAATAGTGACGTAGTTTGAAGTACTTCTTTACACTCGCCACGCATGACTCGACATCATTGTCTTCCTTTAGTTCCCCATCATGGACAAGTTGTTTTGCCTTACAAAATAAATTTGTATTTCACCTTGGTGAGGTAAGTTTCTTCTCTTGTGGGTGAATCCATGAATCCAAGTAACACTTTTTAGAAAGAGAGAGGGAAAAATAGTATATTTTATGACCTTGGATTGATCTAATTTAAAGCACTTGATTGGTGTATTAGTGGCTCAATTTAGAATTGATCAAGCGAAAGGGTGAGTCTGAAAGGGAGAGATGGTTCATGGGTGCACAAGTTTGAAGAACGTGACTGGGTGAAGGGAAGTGTTAATCGAGATGGGTGCGTTAATATGTTAAGGGATGCGACCACCTGAAGGGGTGCAACGATTCATGGTGGAGACAACTGGGTTTAGATAAGAACACAACAAGTATGAGCTAAGGGAAAATGTTGGACAAGCATGTGAAGGAAAGAGAACAAGACCTAGAGTCATATAGAGAAAGGCAAGTGGCCAAGCTAGAATTTAGTGGAATCTTGACGCAGCTCTATGGATGGCATGACACGAACAAAATCAAAGACTTGTGCTAGCTTGGTGTTTCTTGCAACAAAGAAGAGACAATTAGTCTATGGGGGTAGCATGTTTGGGGTGAACCACATAGTGTGCAAAGATTGTTGCGAAAAGAAAGTCAGTTGGGGAAATATTTGTATGAGTGTTTTGACTTGGTGAGGTGAGGTGAGTCATCCTACTTTGACCATGTTGTAAACTGGTCTGATAGTGCTCATATTGTAATTATGTTTCACAATAACAAGACAAGTTGGGTGTTAGGCACCACTGGTGCCACCCACACTATACCTGTTTGTCTTTTATATATTTCCCAAGTGTTATATTTATTTCTCATGTTTCATAAATGTATGCTTAAAGGACTAAGTGTTAGACCATTAACAAATTGTCTAAGTATACAAGTGAGTTGCATTGAGTAGTAGTGTGACTCGCATGTATTTTAGAATGGAGTATGGGTATGCTTTAGGTGAAGAGGCGTAGTCAAGGAAAAGTATCCTTGGTGTCCTTAGTGTTGTCAAGCTGCCAAGTGAGAACCGTCGTGACACCACATGCCCTGGAGAGACGATGAGACTTAGCATATCGAGTGGGTCTCCAAAGGGGTTGTGACACGGGGCAAGTTATGAGTTTACTAAGATGTAAAGAAGATATATGATGATATGTGATATTTGTTTCGAAAGTATTAATATTTATGATTATTTAAAACTTATTAATGAAACAACTAAAAGTGATATTAAGTATAATTATTTGGCAAAATGAAAATATTAAAATTAAAAATATTTAATATATAATTAATTATCATAATTATTATTAATTATAATAAATAATTAGATAGATAGATAGATAGATGTGTCCATTTTAATAATTTAGTAATAAAATGTTTAGTTTATCTATAAAATAAATAATTTCTATATTAAAAATATTTAAAACATTAAATAAAAATACATTATAAATGAAGACATAAGATTAAAAAAATGACTACATTGTTAACGACGACATGAAATAAAAATTGTGAATGATTTTCATCGACAAATTTTTACATAATCTTATAGATCTTACATGTCCCGTGCATGTGGGATGAAAATTTTGGGATTTTAACATTCCAAATTTATTAATCATTAACTGAGAATTTGCAATTGTATTTATATATAAGCCGTAAATCATTCTAATTGTTCAATTTATTCTTAATGGTGAGAAAGACAAGATGTGATGCAGGAGCATCCCTCCACCTCAGCACACACCAACTCGTTTACACGCATGGTGTGCATTCAAGGAAGGAGAGTCACCGCCCTCTCATTTTTGCCTCGAGAATCCAAGACGTGATCCAAGGATTAATTGAAGACAAGATTGAAAATCCAAGTTGTGCTTTCACACAAGCTGGAGATAAGGTCGCCATTAATAGGTTAAAAAAAGAATGGATTTGCATCCGATTTGGAGCAAATTTCCATCATTGTAATTTTCCCTTTCGATAGGCATTTTGAAAGGTGATTTGACACCACTAAGGTATCTTGCGAGGGAAGCTCATAGAGCCCCTCCTGTATAAATATTTATATTGTAATCAAAGTAGAGGTTAGGCAACAGAGGGTAGGTAGGATGGAGGTTGATGAGATATGAGACTCAGTTGTAGCTCAGACTCCACCATTGTAATTTGGCATTCCACCATTAGTAGAAAATGACAGTTTTTCCTGCTCCATATTTCTCTTTAATGGATGATGTGTTGTGAATGTCTCTTACATGTTTGTTTGTGGATTGTAGATGAATGTTAGAAATCATCTGCAGGGATAGAGATACAGTTTTCTAGGCTAAGTGCAAGGAGTACGCTATAGATATTGGAAACTCTGTGAGACGACGCAAGGAATGCATATCTAATCTCAGTGGAGTCATAAGAGAAGTTGCGAGGAGGGCACGCCAGATTAATTTACAGACTCACAGAGAAATTTCAAGGCGGTGGAGTTCCTTGAAAGGAAATACTGTGTGGGAGAAGGCACAGTCCAGAGTTACTATAAACACTCTGGAATACTCTTCGAGGAGGGCATCGACCTAGTGTGATCATACCCAGGAGCAACACGGTTGAAGGTGTTGGGGAACCCCAGAATTGATGAACATTCTAGTGAAGTAAGGCTTTGCAAGAAGTGCATCGACAAAGGAAAGGAGATGCCTTAAACCTTCCATAAGGATAAGGGATAAGCCATCAAAGAATTGATTCAAGTGAAAGGAGTGCAACTAAGGTGTTATGAGTTCATCTTATAATCTTAGGAGGAAGGGAGAGAAGTTGCCAGGAGGGCACGAGAAAATTGCATAGGAACTTTGAACCTTGGAGGTTTTCAAGCCGAGCAAAGTCACAGAAGAGTTGCACAAATTTCTGTAAGGAGTGCAGAAAGGATTTGAGAACAGTCCAAGTCTCGAAGGGATAATTCGCGCTAAGTGCGCAAAGGCGTTGAGGACTTGTTGAAGTCTCGGAGACGGAGAAGTCATCCATTGTCGAGGATAAGACAGGTGGCAGAACTACAAGAAGTTCGGGAGAAGGAGATTCAAAAGGTTTGTCGGGAGAAAACAAGGATCTTCGCGAAGTCGCGAAGAGCATTTCAAATGCAGGTCGTTAGATCTAGAAGGAACGTGGTAGAGAGTCACCTATTTCAAAGGAGGAACCATTCAGATAAGAATCGAGAGGAAGTTTTGAAGAGCTGAGAGCCAAATGAATCTTAGTCGTCCATCGAGGAGGACACGTGGAGTTGGATCGGCGTATAATTGATTTGCAAGACAAAAAAAGAGGTGTTAGGAGACGAGAGGACTCGCGAAGTCCGAACTTGAGAAATGATTGTAACCATTGATCACAAGAGGACTGTGGACCGTAGATCTAGTCGTAGAGTATTCACCGATTCGAAAATTGGGAAAAGGAGGAAGCAACTCTCAAAAGTCTCAAAGTGCAAGGTCGTGAAGGGAGTTGGTCCACGATCGTAGTCCATGGTCACATCATAAAGAAGGCCTAGCACGAAGAGCTAGAAGCGTTCGCATGAGAGTTAAAAGTGTAAGGAGAGGGTATGCAGGTGCAACATAGCAGGTGCCGAGGAAGTAAAAAGGGCATGTGCCAAGTTTAAATCGGTTCCATCAGGAGCATGACGAACCATTTGGTTCGACGAATTGAACGATCCTAGACCGAGAGGTCATGAGGACCCCTCCTTGATAGGAGAGAAGGGGGTGGTCATCACCATGAGTGGTATCGGAGCTTTATTTCTCTCAGGCAAAGGGAAGGACATGAAGGAGTAGATGCATAATTGATTTCTGTAGGCCAGGGAGACAGGGCACAATGCTCTGTTGGAGTTGTTGCAAGGTGTGCAACAGATGGTAAGTAGCCAGGTGGGCTGTAGACAAAGAAAGATGGCCATTGGAAGTCATAAACAAGGCCAAGGAGGAGTTTTTTCGCAGAAGAGAAAGGTAGAGATGGACAAGGAGCTCAGTGAAATCCGAGCACAGATGGAGAAGCTTGCATTCAAGATGGAATAGGAGTCAAAGGTACATTGGAGGTACGAATGGACTCTGAAGAGAACAACTAAATGGCCTGTTCACAATCTACTGGCTAGAAGGCAACAACAAATGTTACAAAGGTGGCCGAGATAGGCATAATCTCTCAGTCATAAGGGAAAGAGATATGGCAAGAATCTTATAGATTGTCAGGTGGGCAATGAGAATAGGTTAGTCTATCTCGTAAACTGTCAGGTGGGCTGAGGAGACATCCTAGATTTCCAGGTGAGCAAGGGAGAAGAGGTGAACTCAGTGGAGAGTTAGTGTTAGCTAAGAGGGTTGATAGATAAAGAGGAGGTAAAAGAACGAAGACCTCACTCAGATGGGGATTCACGCAGAGTTGTGAACCGTGTGAATGAAGATGATGAGAAGTTAAAACCTTATGTTATTAAGGAGAAGGATCAGAGGAGTGTTCTAATCATTGGAGGAGTTGAGATATTCCTACCAAGCGAACAAGGAGAGGCTAGCACAGATGTTGCAGGTGTGACAGAGAGACAACCAACAGAGACTATGATGGAGGATAAGGAACAAATACCGAGGCATGTCCTGACAGAAGGAGATGAGCATTCAACAAAATTGCTCGACGTTTTCGGCTAGGAAGCTGAACAGGAGATGACTGCAGCACTGGAGCCTGTAGTAGAAGAAGAGGTAGACAACATAGACTTTGTTGGTCTGTGTGAAGAATTGGAAGCTCTTGAGAGGAGAGTGGAAATTGAAGGCATGCACATCCAACAAGCTAAGTTGGAAGAAGATGAAGGATTACACCAGCATGAGGAGCAACTGGAGGAAGCTGGAATAGGAACAACTGAAGGACTAGCAGGACAAATTCCATCATTAGAAGTGGTAGCTGAGCAATAGTTCAGTGATGAGGATCCTATAGAAGTAGAGACTGCAGCAGGGTGGCAAGCTAAGGATGCAAAGGAAGAAGATGTCTTGGGAAGCCAGTGTGATTTTCCCATTGACAAGGAGGGAGTGCAGTGTGCTAGTATGCAATAGAAGAACCAGCCGACGGAGCAACTGGATGAGGTGATCGAGGAGATAAGGAAGCTGATGATAAAATATGCAGAAGAATTGGTGAACATGAGGAAGCTACACGAAAGGAAACCTGCACGAGTAGTGGGGAAGATGCAGGAGAAAAAGAAGCGAAGCGGAGGATCTGAGAGACAGCTCCAAGAGAAAGTTTGCAGGGATCCAGGAGGATTTCAGACATGTTTGAAATCTCATGAGAAGGTGCTCATGATTTTTTTTTCCGTTGTGGAGTATGATGCAGGAACATCGCTCCACCTCAGCACACGCTAGCTTGTTTACATGCGCGGTGCGCATTCAAGGAAGGAGAGGCACCACCCTCTCATTTTTTCCTCGAGAATCCAAGACATGATCCAGGCATTAATTGAAGACAAGATGGAAAATCCAAGTTGTTCTTTCGCACAAGCTAGAGATAAGGTCGCCATTAATAGGTTGATGACAGAATGGATCTCCATCCAACTTGGCTACTCTATCATTGTAATTTGCCCTTTCGATAGGCATTTTGAATGGTGATTTGACACCACTAAGGTATCTTGCAAGGGAAGCTCATAGAGCCCCTCTGGTGTAAATATTTGTATTGTAAGCAAAGTAGAGGTTCGACAGTAGAGGGTACATAGACTGGAGGTTGATGAGAGCCGAGACTCAGTTGTAGCTCGGACTCCACCATTGTAATTTGACATTCCACCATTAATAGAAAATGACAGTTTTTCCTGTTCCATATTTCTGTGTAATGGATGTTGTGTTGTGAATGTCTCTTACATGTTTGTGAATTGTAGACGAATGTTAGAAATCGTCTGTAGGGATAGAGATACAGTTTTCTATCCACGAGTGTGTTGAGTTAAGTTTTGTTCTCTAGGCTAAGTGAAAGGAGTGCACGACAAAGATTGGAAACTCTGTGAGATGACACAAGGACTGCGTATCTAATCTCAGTGGACTTAGAAGAGAAGTTGCTAGGAGGGCACACTAGATTAATTTACAGACTCAGGGAAAAATTTCAAGGCAGTGGAGTTCCTTGAAAGGAAAGACTGTGTGGGAAAAGGCACAATCCAAAATTACTGAACACTCTAGAATACTCTTCTAGGAGGGCATCGAACTAGTGTGATCATACCCAGGAGAAACACTGTTGAAGGTGTTGGGGAACACCAAAATTGTTGAACATTCTGGTGAAGGAAGGCTTTGCAAGAAGTGCGTCGACAAAGGAAAGGAGATGCCTTAAACCTTCCATAAGGCTAAGGGAGAAGTCGTTGAAGAACTGAGCCAAGCACAAGGAGTGCGACTAAGGTGTTGTGATTTCATCTTATAAGCTCATGAGGAAGGGTGAGAAGCTGCCACGAGGGCACGAGAAACTTACAAAGGAACATGGAACCTTGGAGGTTTTCAAGCCGAGAAAAGTCATATGAGAGTTGCACAAATTTCTGCAAGGAGTGCAGAAAGGATTCGAGAATGGTCCAAGTCTCAAAGGGAGAATTCGTGCTAAGTGCGCAAAGGAGTCGAGGACTTTCCGAAGTCCGGAAGACGGAGAATTCATCCATCGTCGAGGAGAAGACAGGTGGAAAAACTGCAATAATTTTGGGAGCAGAAGCTTCGGAAGGTTTGTCGAGAGAAAACATTGATCTTTGCGAAGTCGCGAAGAGCAGCTCAAATCCACGCCGTTAGATCTGGAAGGCATGTGGCAGAGAGTCACGTATTTCGAAGGACAAACCCTTCGGAGAAGAGTCGAGAGAAATTTCTGAAGAGCTGAGAGTTGGAGGAATATTATCCGTCCATCAAGGAGGACACGTGGAGTTGGTTCGGTGTATCGCTGATTCTCAAGATAGGAAAAGCGGAGTCGGGAGACAAGAGGACTCGTAATGTCCAAACTCACGAAGTGATTGCAGTCGTTGATTGCAAGACGAGCGTGGACCATATATCTAGTCCCAGATTATTCGCCGATTCAAAAATCGAAAAAAGGAGGAAGCAACTTGCGAAAGTCCCGAAGTGCAGGATCGCGAAGGGAGCTTGTCCACAGTCGTAGTCCGTGGTCACATCATAAAGAAGGCCTAGCACATAGAGCTAGCAGCGTTGGCATAAGAGTTAAAAGCGGAAGGAGAGGGTCTGCAAGTGCCACATAGCGGGTCTCGAGGAAGTAAAAAGGACCCGTATCAAGTTCAAATCGATTCCATCATGAGCCCAACGAACCATTCGGTTCGACGACTTGAATGATCCTAGATCGGGAGGTCGCGATGGCCCCTCTTTGACACGAGAGAAGGGGGTGGTCGTCACCAAGATGTGTTTTCAAGGTAATCCGGTAATTAGATTTTTCCACACTATTGCAATGATTCCTATTTATTTACATGTATTTTTTGTTAAAATAGTCAAAACCAATTCCTTTATCTGGGAAATTGCACATCAGCAACATCATCCAAAAGAACAGTTCAAACTCTATTAGTCTTGCTTCGTACATTACAGTTCAATTTCCATATCAAAAAAACAGAAGTGTACAGATTGTCCAGCGTCGATTATAACTGAATATGTTTCAATCAATAAAACCTGTCATCATACAGATCGCATCTCTGCCTTTCAGAGTCTTCCCAACGCCTTCAAATTCTGAGAACGAAGCTATTTCTCTCCGGCCAAGCCTCATGGCAATGAGCTCATGAGGTGGGATCATATTCCTCTGAAAATCTCCACCTTCATCGTCGCTACTATTACCATTATCAGATATGACTCCATGCCTTTTCTTCGAGTTGTTCCGAACGTTCTCCCTCTCCTGCCAAATCATCTCACACCAGTCAGGGATATTCACAGGGGCAGAAGACTGATTTCTCCTCTTATTATTCTGTTCATGAAATTTAGGAATTTTCCTTCTCCCCTCCTTTCCCGCTATGCAGTCTTCCACACCGTTACATCCATTCTCCCGAGAGCCAGCCCGCTCGGCCTCTGCATCAAGAGCACAACCCCATATATCCTCTTCATTAAACTCCTCTGCCGTCTAGGAGCTCTCAATTCTTCTGGATTGTTCAAACCCAAAGAGCTTGTATATATCATAGTTGAACATAGTTTTGGGATTGCCCAGTATAAAAGTACTGCCATCCATGGCCACCCAAGAGCTTTATGCAATGTTTTTCTTCAAAATACCAATGATCCGGCTTTCAAATTTCTATACGAGACCACTTAGATTGCACCCTTTCTAAATTCTGTGGCTTCTTCACAAAATGTTACCAACACTGCAATAACCCAACTCTTCTTCTTCTTCTTTTCAGAAAGTCTTCAGAAGTCATAATCTAGAACTCAGAAGGAACGAAACCCAGAAGCTCGGTGGGATTATCTTTCAGTCTGTCAGGTTGGGAGTGGATTTTGATGAGGCCTGAGCTCAATTTTCTTCAATTACATGCAGAAGAACTGTCAGATAGGGAATGCTCCTCCCCGAACCCAAACATGGTTAAATACTTTATAAGACTTTGCAGTTAAAACGGAATTCAATGTGACTATTTCAACATGGTTAAATACTTGATAAGACTTCGGACTTAAAACGGAATTCAATGTGACTATTTCAATATGATTGATCACGTGGGGCATGTGTGTTCGTTCCCCTCCACCCTTCACGGTCCGATGTTTCCTGGAACCAGCTAAAGGCTGTCATCGGTTGCATCCCCCTTCATGTCCCTCTCAACACCCAACACTCCCTCCCCATGTGAGAAGTCGGACATATCATATTCTTCAGCGACGATAAGGATGAAATTCAGGATGATAAATATAAAAAACAAATTGCATTCTTCGTGAGTAGGACGCTGAAGTTTTGCTTTATCCGTAAGATGTTGCTTTTCTTATATCTCATCTGCTGCGTCTCCATCTGTTTATGGGATTTTGGTTGCTGAGGTTTTGATGTCACAATACGTGTTCAGTTGGAACTGTATTTAGGGTTCTGAGATTTGAGGGAGCAATAGAAATGAATAACGGGCCCAATTCTATAAATACGGTAGTTTCTTGTTAAAGTGAATAACAAGGGATGGATGTGTAGATATCTTGCGCTCTGTTCCACCAATCTGTTCTCGGGAAATTTCACAAACGTGTATTCATATTATGTATTTATTATTGTTGTTTTCTCCACTGCAAATAGCCACAGTTGTGTAGAAAATGAAATCAGTGATAAACAGATTTGCATATTAAATTAGGTTTGCAGGTGCAGATTGATTAGTTAAATCTGGTAGTTTAGTCCATACTAATTATTGGTAGTTTCTCCAATAGGTCGGTGGATCAAGTTGTTCCAGCTCTATCTATTTAAAAAAGGAAAAAATTATATGCCAATTTGATGAGTATCATGTGAAATGGTTGACCCTTAATCTTTCTTTATTTTTAAATCCGTTTGGATTTTTTTTTAAACGATTTCAATGGTGAACAGCTCATTTCAATATTATATGCTATTTTCAATATATGTTATACAGATATGATATTGACTCTAGATATATCAAACGCCATGAAAGATTCCGCTTGAATCGTCAGCGGAAAGAAAATATTCCTCTTGCTTAATGTAGATTGACGTTTGTTGATTGCTATGCGTAGTACCATCTAGGGTTTCCACGAAGCCGGTTGGGCGAGATTGAAAGCCGTAAGAATTGGCGACTAGTGGCCCAAGAGGCACATGTCTCCTTCCAAAGTTAGTATTGTGGAGAACTTAGTTTACTTTAACCTCCAAATCACCATCTAGGGTTTACAAAATTCTAATGTTTATTTTACACTGAATAAACAACCCAAGTTTTTTAATAATAATGTGACATAAGTCTGAAGATGAAGATGGATGTTTTCCATGATAAAAATTGAATTTTCAACAACATTCTTTTTAGATTATGCAGTAGCAAGGTTGTTGGAATGGTTTCTAAATAACCCAAGTTTTTTAATAATAATGTGACATAAGTGTGAAGATGAAGATGATATAAAAATTGAATTTCCAAAAATATTGTTTTTACATTATGTAGTAGCAAGTAGATAATATATATAGGTTGTTGGAATGGTTTCTAAACAACCCAAGTTTTTTAATAATAATGTGACATAAGTTGATGAAGATGGATGTTTTCCATTATAAAAATTGAATTTTCAACAACATTCTTTTTACATTATGTAGTAGCAAGTAGATAATATATATAGGTTGTTGGAATGGTTTCTAAGATGTTAACCTTTTTTTCTCTCACACCTTTATCTATATGTACAACTTCACCTACTCTTCTTCTAATCTCACTCCATAACTTAGAGAACATTGATCGTGTGGGCTAATTCCATCACAATGCTAAAAAGGAGTTGCAAAGAAACAAATGAACACTCTTATGGCATAGTAATATTGAATAGATGAATAAACTATTATATATATCATGCTCGTGTTAATAATTTAAGATGGATCATGAGTTTTATGTGTATGTATATAGTCTTGAGTGAATTTAATGATTAAGAATATGTGTTTTCTTTTTAGTAAACTTTACAAAATCTTTGAACAAAAGAAATCCCTTGTCCCACAAACAAGAAAATCTCATATACCAATTTAGTGTCTCACTTTACCAATATATATATATATATATAACTACTTGATTGATTGATTTTACTGAGAAGTATGATTTGAAATGTTAATGAAACATTGGTGCGAAAATTACAAAATAATTGAGGTCATAATTTTATTACGATATGGTTCTATGTCACAACCTTAAGGTTCTAAGTTACACGCTCCACAACCTAATTAGCAAAGTCGAAGATCATATTACGATATGGTTAAAGATCACAACCTTAAGGTTGTAAGTTACACGGTCCATAACCTAATTAGCAAAGTCGAAGATCATATTGCATGAACTAGGTGACCCGAAAGCTCAATATTGTGGACATTTATGACCACAAGACAGCGCAACATGAAACTAGATTTTCATAAAAATATAAAGAGTGGGACATGCCAATGCAAAAAATCTGGGCAAAAGGATACATTTGGATTTTCATATTTGATTTATTTATTTAAATTCCAATGTAGTAGAAAAGAACCTATTATTCTTAATATTTATTGTAAAGATCTAATTAATATTTATTTAAATTCCAATGTAGTAGAAACGAACCTATTATTGTTAATATTTATTGTAAAGATCTAACTATGTGGGCGTTGAGTTTGCAAACATAACTCATGAACATAGAATGAAAATGGGGAAATTATATGTTTTTATTGTTGAGTCAAATAATGGAGTCAAATAATGGAGAAAATGGATTACAATTGTCATGGAGCACCTCAGAGGAATGCATGTTTAAACAATAATGACTCAAGCTTTTTTTAGTTATATGGAAGGCCAAGCACTTGAGAAACCTCAAAACAAATGTAACTACAAGGGTATGTGTTGTAACATCCCAAAAATCTCTACCTTGACAACAATTTCCGGATACCTTTCTAAACGAATCAAACATCACATTCTTGAAAGCCAAGAGAAGCAAAACACCACTGCAACTTCTCTAACAGAATTGGTTGGATGAACATGTTTGCACAATACTAAATCATTGCAACCATTCTAGGTGATACTCATTCTTTTCACATACTGAAGCACCTATTTTTATGTTCTTTACCTTGTTTTTCCATGTCCACTAACAACACAAATTGCATGTGAAATACTTGAACATTCCCATCGCAAACATCAACATTCATATTGTATTGGACATGGGACAAATAATCATGTATTCCTTACTACTAGGGCATAAACTTGAAGAAAAATTAAAATGGAAAACTAAAGGGATATTTACTCATTTCACAAAGTTCATACTAAACCTCCACAGTGACAACCACAACACACCGTTTTTCCATCTCTTTGTACTTCTATGCCCAAGATATATTTTGTTTCTCCTAGGTCCTTCATCAAAATCTCTAGCCAACTGAGCCTTTAACCTGCTCATTTGGACCATGATTTGCTTGAAACAAGCATATCATCAACATAACACCCGGCACTACTACATATTGAAAAAATTGCGACGACCACTTGCGACGAAAGTACTCTTTCGTCGCAACATTCAAGAGAAAAAGTTTATATTTTCTAAATCTACCTCGTATTCGTTGCAATCTCAATGCCTACAATTTGACTGAATTATTATAGTCAAATTTCATCGAATATTAGATGAAATTTGATTGTCCGTCGCATATCCCACGAAAGTTGACCATAATAATTTAGTTAAAATTTACCGTTGAAAATGACATAAAATAAATAGGTGGAAAAAAACATATATTTTTAGGTCATTGTCGTCACAAGTGTGATGATCGTGACCTAAAAGTGGCCTAAATATTTGACGATTTAAAGATGTTGCGACAATCTTTCTATAACAACGACGGTTCTGAAAGGGTATTTTTGTGTGGAAAAATGTCGCAAAATGTTGTTAGAGGTGGGGAAAAAAGTAAAGCAGGTGAAAAGGGTGATGGTAGATGTTATTGCCCTTGTAAAAAATGTTGTCTCAGATGTCCTGTAAGAATTTTAATAGCAACAACTACAAAACATTGTAGGAAATATGGTCACATTGATGGTGGATCGAATGAATATCGTCCCATGGTAATTAGCTATATATTCATTATCTTTTTTTATTTTGACAATTTTATATAAAATTATATATATGTATATATATTGTTTGAATGTTTGTTATAGTATACACTAATTTTGCATGATTGTTTG
>SNQJ01S0009690.1:130152-143931 GCA_010110895.2 Picea sitchensis
TTTCAGTCATGGAGAGTCTGTTTTGCATGCTTGAATAGTCGATCGACATCTACAGAGCATAAGATTTCCAATGGTGCAATCAGATTTGGATTTGGAGCTAGGGAAGCTAGTCAAATGTTTCATACAATATTAGGCATCATTCTTGCAAAAATGCCAGTGCATTTTTTTATCGTTAACATACAGTATCTCCTACACCTTTCAAAAATTTGAGTTAAGTGTTGGATGTGATCTTCTCAGTTATTTGAATACACAGTCACGTAATCTAGATACACTACCACACACTTATTTATTAGTCCCCAAACTGATACATCCATGGCCCTTTGGAAGGTTTCTCCTGTGTTGATTAAACCAAAAGGCATGCGTTTATAAGCAAAGGTTCCCCACTTGGTTCGGAAGGTAGTTTTTAAATGGTCTTCCTCCGAAACCAGGACTTGGTTGTAACCTGAGAAACCGTCCAGTAGAGAGAAAATCTTTGAGCCAGACACTATCTGCAGGAGTTTCTCCATTGGTGGGACTGGGTAATTGTCCTTTTCTGAAGCTCTGTTGAGGTTTCTAAAATCTACGCATAAGTGAATTTCTCTAGACTGTTTCCTCACAGGAACCAGATTTGCTACCCACGCGAAATGCCTAACCTGGAAAATGATCTTGGCACCTAAAAGTTTCTTTAATTCCTGATAAATGAGAGGTTCCAGGGATGGGTGATACTGTCATAGCTTCTATTGGAAAGGTTTCACCTCAGGTTTTAACGATATAGTGTGTTGAATGATACAGGTACCATAAGTTTCAGGTCTCGGTAGGACCATGCGAAGACATCTTGATATTGTGTGAACAGTTTGAGATAAGCCTTTCTTTCCTCTTTATATATAGTCTTGCCGAGATTCACATTCTTTGGGTTTTCCGAGGTTTCGATATTTATAGTTTCATGCAGGGGACATGAGATACCGGTCTTTGCATTTTTAGGCCCCCTAAATCGTTCTTTCAGATCAAACAGATTTTCTAGATTAGCTATCCCTTTCGGGATGGTGTGAGATTTAGATCTGTCAATAGGCTGACCTGTTTGAGGATCATTTTCTGTCGATTTCTCCTGGAATACCTCATCGTCAATGGCCAAATATTTGAAATTGTCTTGGTTGGTCAGAAAGTTTATGATCTGTTCATCTCCTTCAAAGTCTTTCCAATTACAAATATTGTTAGGAATTGATGGTTTGTAGAGTAGTTCCACAGTGAATCGGGAGGCTTGATAATCTTCCAGAGGTGACAATATTGAAGCAACTGTGGCTAGGGAATCAACAAGGATATTCTTTGCTCCATTAACCTATGCAATTCCTGCTGATAATTCTTTAGGTGCGGGGAATTGCAATGTATAGTATTCCTTACTTGTCTTACGATAATCTCCGAGTCCCCGAAAACTTTCAATTCTTTGATGTTCAAGTCTATGGCTTTCTTTAACCCTTGTACTAGAGCTTCATACTCGGTGGTGTTATTGGTGCATTCAAATTCTAGTTTACAGAATAGGAAATGACGTTTACCTTTTTGATCAATGAGGATGCGCCTTGCCCCTAATCCCTCCTGTGATTTAGATCCATCAAAGTATATGGTCCAAATTTGTGAACAAAAATCGCCCTTTTCCTCTTCCTTATTACTTTCTTTCTCTCCTATCTTTTGTTCTGTAATCTCTAGCGCAGGGTCTTAACAGAAGAGGGTGTCTTCTGTCAGTATCGACGACTTCTCTTGAAAAACCATTTCAAAGTTTTGAGTGTGAGGGACATCAGATAAGAGAGGAGAAAAGTTTCCGAAGTGGGAAACATAGGAATAATTGCCAAACACGAGAAAATTTGTGGGCGAGGGTTCGTTAAGGTCTTCTAGATCAGTGATCGCGTGTTTCAGGTATCTCTCCCTATCGATTCTGATCATATTCTTGTATCCCTTCAGTGGTAGCCAAAGGTGTGCCCAATCTGTACTAAAGTACATGTTTAGCTTCTCAGAACAATCTCGACTTAGTAGTAACCCATAGGCCTCTGGGATGTCTACTACAATGATGTCAATCAATTGCACAAACTTAGGATGTGTCACTATTCTGATCATTACCTCTCTAAGTTCCCCCATGACTTTGACCTAGGTCCTCTCTAGCTGTATCACATGTTTATCGCTCTTGAGAGGAATGACATTTAATTTTTTTCAAATAGACAAGGGCATGACGTTGGAAGATGCTCCTGAATCTGCCAAACAATTGTGGAGGTTCCCGTTGAAGACTTCAAACGTTAATATAAATGGTGGGACAAAAGGTTTTCCCTTCTTATCTTCTGAGCAGGTATTCACAGTTGGTTTATTTACTAGATCTGTGGAAGTTAGATTTATTTGTTGTTCATTGCTTGTCGTAGGGTTTTCTACTGATTTCAACGCTTGTAGAAAGAAATCTTTTAGCTGAGGGATTTTCCATATGTCCATAACGGATATATTAGCCTTCAACTTATTTAGATATTCAACTACGTTGTACTCCAGTTTGGGCAATTCTCATGTATGGATGCTAATTGGGTTCTTACGGGGAGAAAAAGGTGCTTTCGGGTGATCGGGAATTGACCTTTCCCATGCCGTTTGGGTGGTAGTAGGATCCTTTGAGACGAGAGGCCCTTTACTTCTAGTTTTCACAACCGAGATCTCTACGGGTGGTTCTTGAACCTGAAATAGGTCATCGGAAGGAATAATTAAGTCAGGATCCCATATCAGCATGGTTGTATTTCTGGTGGGTCAATCTCTTCCTGGTCAACAATATTCATACCCGAACTGCTTGGTTGTTCGGTTAGGGAAACCTCGTTTAAAAACCAGTTGGCCATCAAATTCATGGCATGCACCCATTGGGGGTAGTCTCTTTAAGAGTGGTTTTCCTGGTGATAAGTACAAAAAGAATCAGATGCGACATTCCCTAGATCAATATTTAAGTTAGCTGGGGGAGGTTTAATGGCTTTGAATGACGGGTTCCTTTTAAAGAAAGTCTTATATGGCCTTTGGCCTTGGTTTCCTTCCCCTGCGTTTCTCTTCATGTCTATGATCTCATTTGATAATTTCTTAACCATGCGTTGTAGATATTCTATGTCTCCATTACCGTTGTCGGGAGTCTGTTCGACTTGTTTCCCTGGTGGTCTAGTAAGAAGGAGTCCTCTTCTAGGAGGAGGTTGAGCTTCTTTCTTAACTAAAGAGACACGACCTTCTTTACACCCTTTCATATGGAATTCTATTGTTTTAGCTTCTTCAAAATTTTCAGCTAAGGTTCGTTTGGCAGCCCTCTTCACAAACATGGAAATAGAAGCTGGGAGCGCATTAGCTTATACTTTGATTTTTAAGTCCTGAGTCGGTTTGGCTTTGGGCTGAAATTTGTTTAAGATGGTCGTGAATCTTTGATTAAAATCTTTAACCTTCTCTTTCGAAATCATGGTGGCGGCGAACAACTCAGCCATCAAAGCTCATGTAGTAGTCTCTTCTGCAAACTTATCTAGAAAATATTTTTGAAACTTCGTCCAGCTATTTATGGATCCTACAGGTAAGTTAAAATACCATGTGGAGGCTGAGTTCTCAAAAGTGTAGGGGAAAATTCTTCAAACCACGTCTTCATGATGGACGTTCATAAGCCTGATCGCTAGTATAAATTTCTTGATATGATATTCAGAAAATCCAGAGGTTTCAGGATTGAACTTAGGAAGCAACTTCTTTGGATGTCGGGGAAGGTTATGGACTGGTCCCGGGAGGGCCAAAGCGTCTCTGGCCAACCAGGGTTGATTGTTTAGAGGTGGGTTCCCCCTTTCTTCATTATGGTCATTGTTTCCTTCCATATATTTAGACTTTGAGTTAAACTCCTCCTCTTCCGAAAAATTGTCTAGTTCAAAGACGTCACCGACTAGCGTTTCGGGTATCAAATCAAGAGGATATTGGATTTCGGTGATTGTGAAATCTATTAAGTTTTCTTCGAGGGAGTATTGGAGCTAAGGACAACACACCAATCTGTCGGGCGTAGGCTTTTGTGATTCTTCTGAATTGATTTACCTCCTCATGAGGAAGAGCGTAAGGTATTTCAGGGTTAAAAGATTCTTCCTCGGGCTGGGTTGAGTTACTCATTCCACGAGTACTCAACGTGTGTGGGTTGTCTTGGGAATGACTAGCCATGCATGTGGGCTGTTTTGAATCTATAGGTTGATTGAAATACTATGTAAAATACATATCCAACCATTCATTCTCGACCCTCCTTCTAGTGCCAATTCTGTTGATGGGTCCTAAGTCCCTTGATTCAACATAAGGAACCAAACCTGACACCGAGGCCCAATTAGACTCTGCAAAATTTAATAGTAGAATGGTTCTCGAGATCTTGCGATCCGATCAAATTATCGATGTACTTTATGTTTTCTTGTGAAGGCTCTTCCTTCAGTTCAGACTATCTCTTTTTTGTATTTTCTCTTGGGTGGGACCGATATAATATGTAAGCCGATATAAACCAACTTGGAAAAAAAATAGAATTAAGCTTAACTACCAGGGAAGAGGCTAAACTTGGGATAAACCGCTGCTCAAGCATGCAAACAACAATTTTACACCACAAGCCTAGTACTAATACATTAACCATATGAGCATCCAATTACTGTATGATAAATTAATTACCAGAAAGAAAACACTTATGCGATGAGACAATGGCAAGCAAAATAATTCACCTACTTAATCATCCATCACATAATAACACCACGATTCATCTTCATCATTAAATTAAAGAACAACAAAATATTGCACCGGATAACTTGACAATAGATTAAATAGCTCTTACTCATTACAGTATCATTCATGAAACGAGATAGAAAATAGTTCTTCTCCACGTCCAATCACATGCATTTGATGAAAATAACTTTGTCTTTGGTCCAGAAGGAATTCTCAATTCAAAGGGAGCTTCAAAATAATTTTTAACAACCAGAAAGAAAGAGTTCTTGCAACAACCATCGACCTTTAACTAATTGGTCGATGTTCTTATTTATAACATAAAATTCAACTGAAAATAATGGCTAAGTGTAGTTTGAACAAAACAAAACTCGCCACATGGCATCCTCTTCTAACAATTTCTTTAAAAATCAACTCAAGATATCACTTGAAAGGGTGACATTCCTCATACTCTGACCAACTAATAAACAACTACTCACAAGTTTGGGCCCATGGAAATCTTTGCTGCTCCATCGGAGCCGCGTAAATTCCTCTGACCTCCACCGCATGCGCTCGATACTTCACCAGACTGGTGTTTAACTGTTGTAGCACAATCCGAGCCCTAATCAGATGTTCCATAAATCGTTGAACTTTCCCTGGCGCTGTGTCGGTCACTGTCGCTAGTTCTTCAACCCATACTAAATCTTGCTTGGTATGCGATTCGACTATGTAGCACAAGTCGATGAAGTTGTCAGGGGTGCTGAACTCAGGGAGTCTGATATCCTTCATCGCTTTGTTGATTTTTCGGACTTGGTTTCTCCAAGATTCCTTGGTGAAGTCACAGAGCCAATGTTGCTCAATAGTCAGAGATATTTTTCCTGCACTCGGGATTAAAATCGTTTTAGAAATTTCTTATAGGACAATACTCAACAAAATATATGAAAAGCATAAGCGGGAAGAAAAACAGACTGATGCATGCCTGTAAAGCTCGCTAAGCATGGTTGTTTGATACTTATGTGATCTCTGCAACCTTTCAAATTATATGTAACGTCTTTGTTAGCGCCGCCATTTTCTTCAATTGGGGTGGGTTACATCCGTGCGCCACAGCATGGTAGATCGGATATGGACAACATGAGAGTCAAATTCACGCCAGTGGCTGGCTAGCCCTTGGAGTAGGGAAAGGTTGTCAAAGCCGAACATGTTCCAAAATTATGAGTACATTCCCAAAATATCGGATATTGTTATAAGTGAAGTCATTAAATGCTTCTGATCGAGGCAGATTGCTCTCACGGGTGTCACATCAGCAAGTGCATCGACAATCATCATCTCATTATGGAGGCTGGGGGGATTGAAAGGAATCGAGATGATTGTACCACACATCCCCTGCAATTCCTATCGGCTACATCTCGCATGCCCTGGGTCATACCCGTCACGCAGATGTGGCACGATAATTCTTTGAAACGTCCTGTCGCAATGCATTCAGTGTCCCTTGGCACGTTTCGGCTCGCTGCCTCGCTCCGTTATAAATTCTAGATGTTATGTAAGAGTTTTATTCATTTCGCTGAGCTTATGCACCAGTGGAGAGTCCTCTTGTGAGCCCAATTCGATCTATCTCTGTGTTTTGGTCTTTTGTCCAGTCACAGATGTCTAAACAAATACGTTATCGTGCCATGGGATTTCCTCAAAATGCGAGGCGGGGTTTGCAGGGCATTCAGAGCGCCAGGCCTGAGCCCCAACATGCTTAGGACTTGTTCTTATCAGCAGCGGGTATTCCTGAGGTTCCAAAGGAAAATTGTGACCTTCGCGCGGAAGCTATAGTGTCGCTCTGTGCGGATACCGAAGTGGAAGAAACTATGCCAAAAGGACGCAGGTTGGAGAACACGCTCCCTTCGCAGCAGATACTATGGAGGAGGGGGAGGCCTAAAAAAAACAAGGAAGCTGGGGAGCAGCAAAACCCGGTCGAGTCGTGTATACGATCAACTGCCGAAGAGTCCTTAATGCACGCTATCTGGCTCGAATCGGTCGAAACCGCAAGTCGGGGAAGTGGGAGCAGAATAAGAAGGATGGAAACCTGGGGTTCTAACATTCGAGATCCTAACCAGCAGCTGGAACAGGCACAAATTGCTATAGCTGAACTTTACCAGGAGAATAGAGGGTTATGACGGTAGTTGGCGGCAAAGAACCCTGAGGTGTTCGCACCGCAAGGTCGTGAAGGTAATGTAACCTGGCTTAAAATATAGCTTCGAGAAGCACAAGATATGATCGTGCAACTACATGAATCTCAAAGGGTATCGGAAGAACAGGACATGAAAACACCACAAGGAGCGCGGAGCAGCTCGGGATAAAATCCGCGTGCAAAAGAGACATGAATGGCGGACACTGTTTTGTTTTCTCAGACGTGATGCATAATTTTGATAAATTTCCTTGTTTGTTGTGAAAATTTTCACGTTCTCAATGTGACTGGGTCGGTTGGCCAAAAGGTGCTGGTAGTGTTAACTGTATGTAACCTGAACCCGAAGGGAATCTTAATATATAAAACTTTGAAAATTTTCTGAAAGGATTCTAGCCATAGCAATTGAATGCATCATTTCCCTCTTTGTGTGTAAAACTATTGTGTTCTTGTCTCAGCTTCTTGTAAATTAGCCTTGATTTTATAATTAGCATAGCTCTGAGTTGCTTTGTATTTTGGTTGATATTTTCCTAACAAAAACTCTCGACGCCGATTGATGCTGACGTGGCATCACTGACTTAGGACTCATTAAATAGAACTTGAAAATCAGTTCATGTGTAATGGTCGGACTCGGGACTTTGTTTAAGTCAAATGCACTAAACTGAGCTTAACATTGCGACTGCCGATGTTGGGTGAGTATCGGGGATCGCCCTTCGGAAATAAAACTAACACGTAGTTTCTTCATGGGTTATCATCCTTCGAATCTCCTAATAACGAAAACGTTTCAGAAGTCACGATCGACGATTATTATTTCATTTTCGTTCAACGCTTATTATTTTAACCTTTCGTTGATGCCGAAGGAATTGGTCATCGACGATATCCTTGGTGAAGTTAGTTCACGAAATAAAACGTCCATTCGCCGATGCCTATGAGGATCGACTGTCGACGACTGCGGTGTTCCCGAGTGATTTTCTTCCTCCTGTAATTCTTTCCGATGACGAGTCTGCGAGCGTGTTGGGAAAATTTTTGGCTATCGATTCTATAGTGCTTTAAGTTATAGATTTCTCGCATGTTTAAGCAAAATTTAAAAACTAAAATGAAAAACAAAGTGATAAGCACATGCAACATTTTCATACTGAGGTCAAATTCAAACAATGAAAAGATCAAGTGGTACCCAAAAAGTAAAAATTTGAGATAGGATTTTTAGGGTGTGTTGAGTGCTCAACAGAAGGCTCAAAGACAAATATTCTCTCTACTATTTTTTTTGAAGGTATTGAATAGTTTGTGAAACACCTGTCTTACATAGATCCTAAGGTATGTAATATAATTCTTCATAAATGAAAAAATGTTATTATTATTATTATTATTATTATTATTTTTCATGTGGTTCACGTCACCGGATATCGGTTCTTGTTATATCCATGAAACCCCCCCGTAAATATGCGAGAGAACATAGTGAGGCCGAGTATTTTCAGAATATTGGGGGCTCAACAACAAGATCATCTTATAGACCCATTTAAGGGCACAACATGTCACTCACAAGGAATTGAACCTAGGTGGGGAGGGTAACAATCATTCCTCCCAACCACCCAAGCTACATCCAATGGACATATTATTTTTAGTGTTAATTGTATAAAGGAGGAAATATTGGTGAATATTCAGTGCAATATTTTATTTTTTAATGTTGTAAATTGTTAGTTGATTTCCTCCTACCACCATTGAATACTTTATATCATACATATCGATAATTGTTTGATGTTATGAAAGTTGTAAGAATGGAGTATCAAACTATTGATGCACATCCTACTAATCATATTATATATTATGGACAACATGCAACAAATTTGAATGGCCTCAATGTGGAATTAATAGATATCGATTCAATAAAATAACAAATAAAGTGCCCTATAAGGTTCTTCATCATTTTCTCATAATTTTAAATTTTGAAGAATTCTTTAGGTGCAAAAACATAGCATGATTTATGGATTGCCATGCAAGAAAAGAAGTGAAAATAGTGTTATGTGAATTCTTGCATATGGTTTTGCATTTAGGGACATTGAGGAAAGATGACCATTTTTTAAAGAACCTCATAATATTTGGTGATCATTAGTCACTAACAATGTCAATCCAATCGGAGAGCTCATGTCTATTTACTTAGTGTGGCCTATATTTGTTGTAAGCAATAACCTTCCTCTTTGGATGTCAATAAATAGGGGGGAGTACACAATGTTGGCAATGATTGTTTCAAGTATATGTTTATAATAGCGTTTTCAACATGCCATTTCGTTTGTCTTGTTTGTTATATAATCTCTTATATGTACAAGGTAATAAATATGCATATTTTCAAATAATTAGGTAGGTACCAAGTTAAAGTTATGGATGTATATATTGAGCCTCTAATTAATGAACTTTTAAAGTTATGGGTTGGCATCATTGTTGGCTATATGATAGACCCAATGTCCATAGAATGTGTAGCAAACTTTAGAAGATAAAATATAAAATATGCAAGATAAACCCTTAATTTTGGAAATTACAAAATATATCCACACCATAAATAATACAAGAATGTAGAAAAAGAACCCTTAAGATAGGGTAAGGCCATCAAATACTCCTTAAGGAATGAATCACTCCAAATTCCATACTTGCTACAATACAATAAACAACATCCAACATTAAACACATCTAAATGCAATGATATTCATGTGTATTTATACTTTCTCATGAGTATTCGTAGGAGTCTATACCAATTACCTCTTATTATTATATCATTTCCTCTAACTACATAGTGGGAATATTCCATGATTATGACCACATTACATTCATTATTCCCCTTAGGCAATTCCCTAAGTACCCCATATTATCCTTCCCAGATACATTACATTCCATCCCCTTTCGCATGTTCCATTCTTAAAATATTGGTGGAGGCCATATAATATGATCTCCGGAGCAATGTAGTCAACTAGTAGCAAGCACGAACATCAATCCATCCAAGTGAAACATGGACATAGGGTCCAACTACTTTCTTGCTTCCTCGATATTGATTATGGTTGCTCCTTTGGTTCCATGTTGTTGTTGTACTACTCTCATATCTCAATTTATTTCTTTTAGTCCTCCATGTGCCTCCATATTGAGTGCCTTTCTTGTTCCATGTTGGTTCGCAGTAAGTTCATTAATGGTTGCACCCTTACCTTGATGATTGTTGTTTCTCCAAGTGGTGTGGGTGGCGATTCCTTTTGTGTCATGTAGCTCTTTAGATTCGTCTTCATATTTATGCCCTTCATTGGGATTTTCTTTGGGTTCTTATGTAGGATCTTCTTTTGATTCAACCTTAGAGCCTTCATTACAGACATTAGTAGATATTGCAATTATTTTTCTTGCAAATATTTCTTCATGTGCGCCTTGGGCCCTTCTTGTTTAGTAGTAGAAATATCCTGCAATGTATTTTTTTTTGTACCAAATATTCATAAACTTCTTTTTCACATTAATATTAATTGTATCAAGTCCATATAAGGATATCCCAAAACAATATCCACATCATCCATACATATATAGCATGAAAATGTGAATGCAACACATATTTATCCATAGTAACCTTCAAATATTTAAAAATGTTCACATTCTCACCCTCAACTTGTGCGCTTTGAATCTTTTTGGTGGGGATTTGCAATTTATTATCCAAGTTAACATTGTTGCAATTGTGCTTGCCACTAGGGTTTATAAAAATAATAACATTTTCTTGTCGAAGACATCCATGAACATGTAATAGGAAGTGCTCACCTAAAAATAAACCCTTAATGATTTCTTTATCCTTCTTCATGGCATGAGACCATCCGTCTAAAAATACTTGTTCATATGCTTCATTAGAAAGTTCCTTCATCTTGTCATGGTTAAGCAACTCCAACCATCTAGTAGCATCTTCTTTAAAGCCACAGTGTAACATATCTCTCCAATGTTCATTCCAAGCTGACTTTGTCAAATGTATGTATTATTCAATACTAATATCCTCAAATTTTCCTATGAAAGGCATCTTGCTTGTTATAACACAAAAATAGAACTAAGACTTTGAAGAAAATCACTTACTTTCAATGGAGCTCCTGTGTGAGGCTAGGGTTTTTAGAATACTATTTTGAAATTATCATAACTCCTTCACTATTACTTGGAATCTTTGTTATGACCACAATTATAAAATGTAGTGGCCATTCTAGATCTATTAATGCTTCTTTGATGGAGTTCTCGATACTATATCAAAAGATATATGCTCTACAATATACAAGGTCGTAACTCGAAAAACCCTAACATCATTGATTTTAAATCAACGATATCTTCATTTTTCGGAATTTGATTTGGACGATCATTTTCTTTCACTTGGGATATTTTTTCGAGAAGAACTTAGTTCTACATTTGGTTTCTTTAGATTCTACAGAGAAAGTTTCAGAAATGGATCTAAATATTGCCATCCTACTTTTTCCTTTAAAAATATGCAAAAAGAAAAAAAAATATTCCACTTTTCTGTCCAAGAAAGAGCTCTGATACCACTTGTAGAAAACCTTGGTAGATAAAGATAAAACATGAAATATAAACCCTTAAGTTTGAGAATAGACCCTTAAATTTAAAAATACCAAAATACATCCACACCATAAAGAATACACAAATATAGAAAAGAACCTTTAAGGTAGGGTAACATCATTGAATACTCCTTAAAGAAGGAATCACTCCACAAGCCATGCTTACTAATCAATCCACAAGCCATGCTTACTACAACATAATAAACAATATCCAACACATCTCAATACAATGATACTCATGTGTATTTATAGTTTCTCATGAGATTTTTAAGGGTCCATACCAACTACCCCTTATTATTATATTATTTAATTGAACTACATAGTGTGTCTATTCCATGATTATGGCCACATTACATTCATTATCCCCCTTAGGCACCTCCTTGGGTAGTTCATATTATCCTCCCTAGGTACATTACAAAATGTGTCCAACATAGGCCTAATGTAGTTTAGGGCACCGATGTATTCAATCTAGTAGAAGGAAGGAGGACATATTTGCCATGTTATTAAGGTGCAATGTATTAAATATTTAGTGAGGGTGTTCATTCTATCACTTATTATTTAATCTTATTCATTCAAGCTAACTAAGCTAACATCGTGGATATCAAGTATAACAATATTTAAATCATCAACATACATCACTGATACAAATACATGATTAGAATATAGCTCCATTATATTATCAAAATGATGAATATTGCATAACTCATGAGTAGAACTCATTACATAGAAAGTAATTGAGATACTAACACCCTCATATATATAGTCAACTAGAGTGGTTACAATTGATTCCTGAATATACTGGAGAATTTGTTAATTGTAACCCACTCATATAAAAGGGCCTATGCCTTTAGAAATATGTGCATAAGGTCAAAGAGATTGGGTGTAGAGGATGAATAAGATAACTCCTTAGCCTTTGTGTACTCAAGCTTTGGTGAAACCACATACTTTGGTTTTCATAGTCTCATGGATTCTTCTAATTCACTTTCTACTGAAGTCTTCTTTGCAGCTACAACTAGTCAAAACTATGCTTCAATAATTTCCTGATATTCTAACTCATCCTAGACTTTGGTACTACATCTCATTCTTCAAAAATAGTCTCTAAGTTTGGAAGTTTTTGTATGGTTGTGTCTCTAAATCTATTGAATTAATCAAAAACAAGATTCCATCTTATGCTTTCTCCTTGGATTTTGTGAGAATATTTTATTGTCGAAATGTTTGTCAAGTCTTTTGTAGTTAGTACTACCCATGTCAACATTTTCCACTTGACGTCTATTGTTTGCTTCATATTTTAAGTCATCGTAAATTGGGATTGAACTTTCCTCGTTAGTTCTCTTGTCAGCTTCTTTAGTCTTTTCTTGTCAACTTCCAAATAATCATGTCTTAGTGTTATGCATTGTACCTATTCCATCTTGTCATCTAGAGCATCTGAGGCGATGCCCTCAGCTTACACCTTCTTGTACTATTCTTGCAGTTGTTATATCTCTCGTTGCATCTTCTACTCTAGCTTTGTAAGGATGTCTATATTGTTCTGAAATTTCATCTATAAACTCTGGCATTTTAGTTGTAGCCACTCTAAGTTCTCTATTTGTCCTCAGGATTTTGATATCACAGGCTCAATGATCAAAGCTTGTATTTTCCTACAAGCTTATACTTCAACGACGACTTTCTCCTAAATATCAACAGAATATAGAACTAGTGGTTCTCATCCCTACCATTATTCCCTCCCACATTCATCGAAAGGCCAATGGTCTAGCAGATTGTCTATCCAATGAAGGAGTGAAATGGTAGACTGAATATATTCAACTAGCTTGGAATGAAGGAATTTCAAATTAGCTACGTAAAGAATGCTCAAAACTCAACAATGTAGACAATGACTACGCGAATGGGATGTTAGGTGGTTGCATCACGATGTTCCATGTTGCACTTTGGTTGAGACCAACACGTTATAGGGGAAGAAAATTCATCCTAGCAATGTGTGGGAGATGTAACTAAAGAAGCAAGGATAATGTGAGGATGAAGGTACTCATGGTAACGACAACTTGACACGGTCATCTACTATGTAATGCTTGTCGATATTTGACACGTCAACTCTGTTTTTAGTATTTTTTAGCTCTAGGCTACTGATATTTATTATGTTTTCTATCACTATATTGTTGTTGGATTTTATGCTTTTATTCTTGTATACATTCCACTAGGAATACATGAAAAAATTATGATAACTAGTTACAACTCTAATATGACAGAGAAAACAACGATGATATTTTTTTACTCTTTGTGGCCTGGTTTCCAATATGGAAGGCCACAAAAAACAATCATTGTACTCTTTCTTGTATGATATTAATATAAATATCTTTAACTTACAATATATATATA